>CM053785.1:1043209429-1043739429 GCA_028749045.1 Cupressus sempervirens | reverse complement strand
CAAGGAACCCAAAAGAAATTAACCTAAAGTTTCACTAAGTTTGCCAAATATTTTTTAATTTTTTTTAATAAATAACAGAAAAAATAAAAACAATACCCCCTCCAAATCATACCAAAATAAATGATTTTCAATTTCTATTTTGTAATAAAAATTATCACAATAATGATTTATTGTGGTAATTTGAATATATATATATATATATATATATATAACCTTTTCTAAAACAATCTGTTTTCCAATAAGATTTTTTAATTGATCTCTGTCACAAACAATTCAATAACAAAAATCAACTTTTCTCAATCAAGGATTTCAACCCAAATTAAATTTTGAAAACAAATCCATACAAACATGGAGAAGATGGAGACATTTCAAAGAAGAAACTATTGTGCAAAACTCAACAAGATCCTAGCTTGATTTGATGCTAACCAGATGAGCACTAGGAGATTGCAAGAATTTCTCGTTTGGTTTTCTCAAAATTTGCTCCTCCAAAACTATGTGTGGAGAAATGAGCTATAATTTCTTCATAAAGAACTTTCTCCCTTTAGGGTTTTGGTTTTTGCAAACATGCAAACTCTTTTTCTTTATTTTTTTATTTTATTTTAATTTCATATGCAAACTTTTTGCATTTTAATTAAAATAAACTTTATTAATTTATTTTCTCTCTCTTTTATTAAATCACAAGACATCTTTAATAATATATTTATTAATTTAACTAATAATAATATTTATTTTTAAAATTAAAATGAAACTCCTAAGTAAATTATTATTAAATTAAATAAATATAATTATGCCAAAATTAGAACTTTAATTAAATATTTTAAATTTAATTCTTTTATTTAATTAATTTCTCAACTAATTAAATATAACTTAAATTTAAATTTTCTTCATTAAATAATCTTTTAATTTGATTTAAGTATACATGAAAATCACAACAGACCCACAAATCCAAATAAGAAAACCATCATAAAGACAAAGTACTAAATCAAACTCAGGGCTCAAAATCAAAAATTTACATCACTTGACAAATTCAAAAGGGTAAATAACTGATATACTTTTCCCACTTTGTAGGAAAATTAGCTTAGGGTTACGATTTGGACTCAAGAACTATCTCCCCTCTTTACCATTGAGATATTGTGATCGAGCACGCTCATCCTAGCAATTTAGGCAAGTTGATGCTTGGTACCTGTAATCTGCATAAAAGTTGAGCATGTGCATATACATATAAATCTAAACTAAACATGAAATAGTGAGGAATAGTGCATTGTGTAGACCCCGACTACCAGGTGACTATGACTCCCTCCGTACCACATTAGAAATGTCAAACATAAAGAAAACCATACAAGTACACCATACACATGCAAGTATGGGGTAAGTATCCATAGAAACTACATATAAATCATCCATCTAACTATCATCATGAAATAACTGAAATCACTATATACAAGCATCATCATCAAAAAAATAATCATGAACATATTAAATAATCAAGTAACAAGTAGCTCATCAAATATATCAACTGAGTAAAAAACAACATACAATCAAATCCGGTAACCAAGTACCACTAAACATTAAGCATAACCATAAAGATGGCCTAAAATAATTTGATAATAGAACATGAAAAGTGAACTAGGAGTAGGCATTACAAACTCATCATACCGCAATTCACCCTCCTTCAATATTTTTTTTTGGATTCATCTCATATCCTAGTTTGGTATGTCACATATTCATATCTCATCTATGAAACTGACATTGATTCATTAATATTTTCAACTTGCAGTGGAAATTTATGCGAATCTCCAAAATCTTCACATTGATTTTTGATACATTTTAATTTAAACTCATATGAATCTTCAAATTTATCACATAATATAGACTTCACAAATTGTGTTGTACTACTAGGGGTGACCAAATCTGGATTAATTACATCCATAACATTTTTATATGATTGCAAGTGTAGATCAAATTCAACATAATTTTGGCAACAACAAGTTTCACGTATCTTATTTATATGTACAAAGGAAGGACACATGATCTCAAACATTCACTAACATATTTTTACATTTGAGACTTCTTACTTGAATGTTTGATATAGTTCACTTTGTGTTATATCTATAAAATGTTTTGGATGGTCAACTTTTTCTCCCATCCTTTGATCTTTAATTTGTATAGTATCACGTCTATTGGAAGAAACGTGAGAGGATGTGGTCCAAAATTCAATAACATATATTTTTACATTTCTAGAAATTCTATCTTTTTGAGGAACTCTACAAATATATTTTCCCAATTATTCTCAATGATTTCATCTATCATATTTCTCCTCCTAATGTATCTTTGAAAAATTATTCTCAAGATATATAGCAAATTAAAAATTGCACATACTTATTTTTTGTGTCAACTTTCTACTAGATATTGTAGTCATCAACACTTTACATGCAGTTCTTTAATCAGCTCCTCGAGTTGTGTTGTCAATTTTTTTATATGCAGTTTGTAAATTTTTAACTATTTTTTTATTAACATTATGTGCATAGTTTTTCCTATTATCAACACCCAACAACTACAAAAAAGGGTTCATCTTTTTTCTCTTAAATAACTTAACAAATAATTGTGCCTTTTAAGTGAACTTTTACTTTTGAAATATTCATCCCACATATTTTTGCAATGCTTTTTAATAGTGTTCTTAGATATTATATGCTCAGATGGAATTAGACTAAAAAGTAGCTCCCCATCCATATCCATCAAATTTCCTAAGCCTAATAAAGTCTTTCTATCATTAGAACAACCAATTTGTTCATCTTCTTGAATCTCATCATCTTCATGAATCTCATCCTCTTCATGAACTTCAATTGATTGATCTTGATTACATTATGTATGACCTTTCATTTTGTCATCTCTTATTCTATAATATTTCCTTGATCTACCCTTTTTATGCCCCATTAAATGCTTTGATCTACAACAAAAATATTTTAGTTCATATTCAGCTAAATACAATTAGAAATGTTTCAATTTAGAATACATAATTATTGCAGTGAAGAAAACATAGCTTGAGCATTATCCTCCATAATTTTCTTTCCACTCCAGGAAAAAGTTGATGAAACTGCTTCAAAGAATATTTTCCTCCCAAATATGCTTTATTATTTGCTATATTTCCTTATTTCTAAATTATGTAAAAGTCTTTTTTTATATGAAGCCGCCAAAATACCTCTACCATTTGTTTGAGTCGGCCTTGGTTACAGTCAAAATAGTTATGTTGAAACATATGGTCTTGTTGATTTTATTGTAAACACATTAATAAACTTCTTTACAATATTCGAGGAGAATGATATTTACACTTGGATGAAGTCAATTGCAGTGAAGCACTATTAATAGTAGTGAATACTTGTTCCAGTTAAGTGTTGGAAAAGAAGAAGAAAAAGAAATATATCAAAAATGGATACTTGTTCTAGCTAGGTGTTGGAAAAGAAGAAGAAGAAAGAAATATATTAGTAGTGGGTACTTAATGTTGTGAATCCATATTCAAAAAAAATTTCCTACCTTGGGTGTCTAATAGTGTCTTGCATTAGAAAAAAAATGAGCCTGATAAAAAGTAAAAAAAAATGTGTAGGAGAAAAAAAGTGACAAAAATAGAAGAGCGAAAAGAATTTTATTTTTTTAAAGTGTGTGTGTGTGTGTATATATATATATATATATA
This sequence comes from Cupressus sempervirens, assembly GCA_028749045.1. Classification (NCBI taxonomy): domain Eukaryota; kingdom Viridiplantae; phylum Streptophyta; class Pinopsida; order Cupressales; family Cupressaceae; genus Cupressus; species Cupressus sempervirens. Next base: position 1,043,735,741 of record CM053785.1, on the reverse strand, counting down.
TATATATATATATATATATATATATATATATATATATATATATATATATATATATACATTGTGTATTATATATATAATATATATAAAATTTCATTTAACAAGGTGCATAGGTGGCATAAAAATAAAAAATATAAAAAGGTGTTTCATTTCATTTATTAAAGTGTTTACGTGGCATTTTAGAAGTTTGTAGAAAATTTTTTAAGAATTTATTTACATTATGTATTTAATAGTTGTTGTGGCCCACAAAGGAAATTTAATTCTCTAATTGAGCCATATGTTTTTGCTTAATTGTAATTGGGTGGGTACTAAATATTTATATAGAGATATTTGCATCTATATTTTATCCAACATTGGTTGTGCTTGTAAAATATTGAGTTGTAAGTGTTGGATACAATTGTTCAATTGTGTGTTGTCTTTGATGTCACACAAATGTCATATCAATCATTAGATAGAGTCTACTGAGCTCAGAAGGTCGGCAAGGAACAGGAAAGTGTCTATCGAGATCAGAAGGTCAGCAAGGCAAAGGACAAAATCTACCAAACTCAGAGGGTCAGCAAGGCAAAGGATAGAGTCTACCGAGCTCAGAAGGTCAGCAAGGCAAAAGGACAGAATCTACCAAGCCCAAGAGGTTAGTAAAGAAAGCTTGTAGTATCTACCAAGTAAATAGTTCTTACCGAGCTCACTCGATCATCAAAGGAAATGTGGCAGAACCAGTTCTTACCGAGCTCTCATGAAGGAATTCAATTTTTACTGAGTAAACTCGGTAGCTAAAGGATTTTACGAATATTGCAATGTTAACCAAGTCAAAAAGGTTAACTCAGAAAATTTTTGGAAGCAGTATTTACCGAGCAGAGTCGGCCAGTAAAGGATTTTATTGTTTTATGAAATAATGTTTATTTGTTTAGAGTAATATTCGTAGCTAACTGATGTATGGTTTATTGGTAAATGTAATATGTAAATGGGTTGGTTTGACAATTTGAATGGTATAATTAAGAGGTCAAGTTGTGAATTCTAAGTGTGGAAGTGTGTGGAATTAATGTGATATGTGTAGACACCTAAAAAACCTTTAAAAAATACAGTATTTTTATTTTCTAAAAAATTCCTGATGACATCATCATTTATTAATTAATTAATTATTTAATTTATTTATTTATTTTTATGCCATTAAATCCCTTTATCTTAATTAAAAATATTTAATTAAGAAATCCCTCCCAAAAATGTTTAAATCTTATTTAAACATTACTTCCTTATTTGTTAATTATTTAATTAATAAATTGACCAAAAATCCCAAAATAAATAATTAATTTATTTTTTTCCCAAAAGTTGGCCAATTTCCTTAAGACCAATAACCTCTTCCAAAATCTTCTAATCCTTCTTTAATTTTGATTAAAGGCTAATCTCATCATTTCCTACCCCTAATCCCAACTCAAAATATTTAATCAAGATTAAATATTAATCCTCATGTTTATTAAAAATATTTTAATAAATATCTCCTCAACCCAAACCCTTGAAATAAATAAAACTTTATTTATTTCATAAAATCTTATCCTAGGAAGTTCTAGACTCTTCTAGAAAGTCTTCATCCTCATCCAAAGCCTAGACTCTTCTAGAAGATGTCTTTAACCCTAATCCTAATCCCCTCCTAACCTTGTCACATTCCCTAAACATGGGTTAAGACTTGCTAACTCAAGCCAAAGTTAACAAATATCTCCTCCTTCACCCACCCTCATTAATTGCAATCCACTTGCCATCCACTTGCCTAGTCCTAAGCCATCTCTAACCCTTCCTCTAATCATTTTTACAACCCTAAGCAAGCTTAAAACCTCCCTAAACCCTCAAATTCGAATTTCATGGTATCTCTCACAAATATCTTCAACCACAAAACTTTATAAAGCCCACAAAGTCATAAATGTTCTTACAAAGCACTTATGAAGGGTCTTTATGAAGATTTTATCCCTTGAGCCTCCTTTGTTGACTCATCCTTCCCCTTTCCTCCATCCTCTCACCATGTGACATGTGTCACTCCTTGATTGGTTGTAAGGAAGCACAATCCATGTGCTCTCCTCTCATGCAATCTAAGCCCTCCATGAGCTTTTTCCCATCCTTGCATCTTAGCCCTCAATCCCTCAAGCCTCTTGCCTATAAATTGGATCCTTCCCCTTTGCAAAATAACGCAATCCATGAAGTAAAGTTATAATGCTATTTTGAGAGCCAAATCTATACTAAAGCCATCTATCCACACTAAAAATCCACAATCATCTATTGAAGCCTTTGGAAGCATATTGAGCATACATCCTATCCATTTAGATAAAGCTACTCAACAAGAGAGCTTCTTATTGAGAGAGTCCATTAATGGCTCATATTCTCAATTGAGAGCTCATCTTAGTCTATCTTGAAGTTTATGAATTTTGTTTAGTTTGTAGAAGCTTTATTTAAATTTAGTTTCTATTAGCATACTAACATTGCTCATATACAATATAAAGACTAATTATTGTGGAAGCGAATTTGAAAGATGATCAGAGATCATTGAGGAGCAACAAAGCTATATTTTATCAAAGAGGATCTAATGATGCTGAACAGAGACCTGTAGTTAGCAAATTCAATTGCATCTTGTTCAGGTTAATTCATTGTTGCTTTCTAACCATTGTAGCAGTGATTTCAAATCTCTTAACAGAGTTGGTTTAACAGCCATTTTGTAAATCCTCTAACAAGGTGATAGTTCTGTTGAATTGTTCTAAAGACCTCTAGCAAGGCCACTCTCAACAGGGTGATTAAATCCTCTAACAGGATCACTTCAGAAGAGTGAAAAATTAGTGACTAGTTACTTGGTGGTTTTTCCCATATTGGGTTTCCACGTTAAATCTGGTGTCTCTTATGTTCATTTTGTTTTCAATTGCATGCATGTTTTCTTGAAGATAAGTAACAGTTTAATTTACCGAGTTACAGCATTTTTGTTATGTTTGCTAAGTATCAGTAGTAACTGGATCTTTAAGACATCTAAGGGATTTGTGGATTAATTTTTGTAAGTAACTTATTCACCCCCCCCTCCCTCTCAGTTACTCTACCTTTAATTGCAACAATTGGTATCAAAGCTTTTGGTGCTTATAGGAAAATATTTCAAGGATCTAAGCTAAAGATTAGGATGTCTTACAAAAGGGAAATTCCAAGACTTAACAGAGATAACTTCTAAACATGGCAAGGATTGATGAGGCTTCATCTAGTTTCTATTGGTGATACAGGGCTAAAGTACCTCAATGAAAAATATGAAGAACCTTCTGGTACATTATCTATCAATGATATTGCTGAAAAGAAGACCCACAACAACATGATGATAGATATAGTATCTTCTCTGAGTTATGAAAAATTTGATGACATCAAGGATTGCAAAACTGCCTTTGAAATGTGGAACAAGCTAAAAGAGATCTATGGATGAGATGATAACGTGAGAAGAGCCAAAGCAGAAAGTTTGAGAGGATAATTTGATCAAATGAGGATGAGAGAGGATGAAAACATTGCAAAGTATGTTGAAAGAGTTAAAGCATGTGTTAGTGCAATCAAAGCATCTGGAGGAGATATCAATGATGAGATAGTTATAAGTAAAGTTCTTAGAACTCAACTTCCCATTTATGCAATCAAAGTCTCTGTGATTCAAGAAAGAAGATGTGAGGCAAATCATAAAATAAATTTAGAGGCCATAGTTGGAAGATTGACTACATTTGAGCTTGACAACTGTGACAATTATGTTTTAGCTATAAAGAACATTGAATCAACATTTGAAGCCAAGATTTAACTCAAAGAAAAAGGGATAAAGATGAAGGATCCACAATTAGATAGTGATGAAGAATCGGAACAAAGCTCAGATAGTGATCTTGAGGTGGTTGAAGCTCTACTAGCAAGAAAATATTCAAGAGGCAAAGGGAAATACAAAGGTAAGGTTCCTCTAATCTTCTATTCTTGTGAAAAAATTGGACATATTTCAGCTAGGTGCCCAAATCAGCAGAAAAAAGATGAGAAGAAAGGTCACAAGTACAATGGCAAGAAAGACTTCAAATCATTCAAGGATAAAGGTAAGAAAACATGTTTCATGGCTAAAGATTCTAATGATTCTGATGATGAAGAAGAAGATGAAATTGTCTACATTGTTGTGAAAGATGAATTTGATAATGATGAAGAAATGGCATTCATTTCTCATATGAGCAGAAATGATACATGGATCATAGATAGTGGTTGTTCTCATCACATGACTAGTGATAAAACTAAGTTTAAATACTTTGAAGACTATGATGGTGGCAGTGTAAGATTTGGTAACAATGAACCTTGTTGTATAAGAGGAAAAGGAAAAATCTCACTAACCAAGGAACTTGTATGTGATAATGCATATTGGGTAGAAGGACTATAGCATAATTTGTTGAGTGTGGCACAACAACTCAATAATAGACTCAAATTAGAATTTATGCATAGAAAAGAAAGATTTCTAGATGGCAAAGGAAAGCACTCAAACAAAAGGTAACTTATTTTATCTTGAACTTGGTGAATGTTCATGTTTCATTGCTCAAATTAAAGAAAGTTGGTTATGGCATAAGAGGTTATGTCATGTAAACTTTGACAACTTGATAAAGATCAGTAAATTTAGGAAAGTAAGAGGTATTCCTAACATAAAGAAACATGAGGTTAGTCTATGCAAGAATTGTCAAATTGGTAAAATGGAAAAGACTAGTTTTAAAAGAAAGAACTATCAAACTGAGGAAGTTCTAGAAATTGTGCATACTGATTTGTGTGGACCTATTAGCATTGAAAGTTATACTGATGAAAAATTCTTCATTCTATTTGTTGATGATTATTCAAGAATGATGATTGTCATGTACCTAAGAGAGAAATCAGAAGCATTTGAAAAGTTCAAATGGTATTTGGCCAGAGTAGAAAAGGAAATAGGCAAAACACCGAAATGCTTAAGGTCTAACAAAGGTGGTGAATTCATTTCACATGAGTTCGATAACTTTTGCATTGAAAGGGGAATCAAAAGATAGGTTTCAGCACCTGGAACTCCTGAACAAAATGGAATAGCAGAAAGAAGTAACAGATCTATCATGGATTGTGCAAGAACCTTAATGATTGAGAAAGAAATTGCTATCAAATACTGGAAGGAATCTATCAGCACTATAGTTCATACCTTGAATCGTGTATAGCTGAAAAAGGACTCATTCAAAACACCCTATTAGTTGTGGTAAGGCTACAAACCCAATGTATGTTATCTAAAAGTATTTGGAAGCAAATGTTACATTTTGAAAGAATCTAGAAAATGTAAATTTGATATAAAAAGTGATGAAGGAATATTTTTGGGATACTCTTGCAAAAGAAAAGCATATAGATGTTTGAACTTATCTACTCACAAAGTCATAGAAAATGCACATGTGAAAGTTGATGAGTTTATAGAAAGAACAGAAGAAGAAAGCGAAAAGGAACCTGAAGACTATAGAAGACTTGTTTACATGGAACTTGATACAATGCCAAGTATACCTATTAATTAGGAATCCTCAACTCCAGAGTCTTCATTAATCGAGTCACAAGAAGTTCAAACCGAGTCAGTACCTATCGAGCTGCAAGAACCTGAGTTGCAAATAGAAGCTACTGAGTTAGCATCTACCGAGCCTAAGCAACTAGAATCAAAACTAAAAGTTGAGACACAGAAGGATAAAAATGCAAGTCATTCAAAAGGCAAGGAGCCTATGTTAGCCAAGTATGTTAGAAAGCATCATGCACCAGATTAGATCATTGGAGATAAATCAGAAGGAACAATGACAAGAAGAAAGTTGAAAGGCACTTGTTTACTTGCTAATTTTGAACCTAGAAATGTCAAAGATGCACTAGACAATGAAAGTTGGATTGAATCTATGAATGAAGAGATAGAACAGATAGAGAAAAACAAAACATGGACTCTTGTACCTAGACCCAAAGACAAAAATGTGATTGGAACAAAGTGGGTATTCAGAAACAAACTAAGGGCCCGTTTGGTTGCAAGCGTAGGAATTTAGAATTAGAATAGAAAATTTGAAAGAGAATGGAAAATGAAGAATAGGAATGGAAAAATGCAATCCAATCTTGTTTATCCCTTGTTTGGTTATGCAAGCTTAAATTGGAATAGGGTTAACTTGCAATCGGCGCCATTTGAAAATATTTTGAAGATGCAATTGGCGCCATTGGAAAATCGCTGAAATATTTGAAAATATTGAAAACAAAGTTCCCGTAATCACCCCAGGTCAAAGCGGATTTGAAAATTTAATCAAATTTGAGAAAGCCAAAATGAATGCAAGAATAGCAATTCCAATTACAAGTATTTTTTGGAATGGACAAAAGCTCATTTTGGGGCTAAAATGAGAATACGTATTCCTATTCCCTATTCCTATTCCACGCACCAAACAAAGAATACAAATCATATTCTAATTTCCTATTCCTATTCCAGTTGTATTCCAGCAACCAAACGGGCCCTAAATGAAGATGGTAAGGTGTCAAGGAACAAAGCCAGAATTGTATGCAAATGATACTCTCAAGAAGAAGGTGTAGACTATGGAGAAACTTTTGCTTCTATTGCAAGATTGGAAGGTGTTAGAACCTTACTTGCATATGCTTCATTCAAAGGATTCAAATTTTATCAGATGGATGTCAAGTGAGCATTTCTCAATGGCATATTGGATGAAGAGGTTTACATTGAACAGCCTGAAGGTTTTGTTGATCCAGACAAGAAGGACGTGGTCTGCAAATTGCATAAAGCATTATATGGTCTGAAGCAAGCTCCTAGAGAATGGTATGAAAGATTGCATATCTATCTTATTTAGATTGGTTTTCAAAGAACTAATGACAACAGTAGTTTGTACATAAAGAAAGGACCAGATAATAAGATTGTTTTTGCAGAAATATTTGTAGATGATACTTTATTCACAAGAAATGATGGTCTTTGCAAAGAATTTTTAGAACAAATGAACAAGGAATTTCAAATGTCAATGTTTGGTGAAATCCAATTCTTTGTTGGTCTTCAAATTCAACAGAATAATAATGGCATCTACATCACTCAATCTAAATACATCAAGGAGATACTGAAAAAGTTTGGTATGGAAAACTGCAAACTAGTTGGGACTCCTATGTGTATAGCATTAAAACTTACCAAGGATGATGAATCAAAGGAAGTAGACTGGACATTGTATAGATCTATGATTGGAAAGTTGATATATGTAGTGCACACAAGACCGAACATTGCCCTTGCAGTAGGAATTGTAGCAAGATTCTCAACAAAACCAAAAGAAAATCATATGATGGCAATCAAAAGGATCATGAGATACTTAAAAGGAACTGAAGAATATGGATTATGGTATAAACTTGGAGGAAATTTGGATTTAAAGGTGTTCACTGATGTAGATTGGGCAGGAAATATTGATGATAGAAAGAGCACAAGTGGAGGAGGTTTCTTTCTTGGAAAAAGATTGGTTTCTTGGACAAGCAAAAAGTAGAATTGTACATCTCAATCCACAGCAGAGGCTGAATATGTTGCAGTAGCAGTAAATTGCTCAAACATTGTGTGGTTCAAACAATTATTGGAAGGTATGAAGCAAGAAATCAAAGAACCTGTTGTTATGTTTTGTGATAACACAAGTGCAATTAACATCTCCAAGAATCCAGTGATGCATTCAAAAACCAAGCATATTGCCTTAAAGTATCACTTTGTTAGAGAATTGGTGCAAGAAAAGGAAATAAGATTGGAATATGTCCATAAAAAGGAACAAATTGCTGACATGTTCACAAAGCCTTTACCTAAGGATGTATTCTTGTATCTAAGAGGTAAGTTAGGGGTCATTCCCCTATCTAAAGCTCACTAAAATACAGTTCTAGTGATGCATCAATAGAAATAGAATTGAAGATCTATTAGTTGATGCAGCAAACCAATGAAGACATTGCATATGAATCAGTTCATTAGGTACAATGCTATTCAGTTGTTTTGAGTTGTCTTTGGCATGTGTTGTCAAAGAGGGAGAATATACTATCATATCTTTCTAAAATTTGCAAAATAATAAGAGTTTGTGCAAGAGGGAGAGATTATTATGAAAGGAGTTTGTTGTATTTGAAGAAGAAAGTGAAGTATTCTATCAGTAAAAGACTTGTTTTCGAATTTTATTCTACTATGACATGTTGTGGTTCCATCAATGCCAAAGAGGGAGATTGTTGGATACAATTGTTTAATTGTGTGTTATCTTTGATGTCACACAAATGTCATATCAGTCATCAGATAGAGTCTACCGAGCTCAAAAGGTCAGCAAGGAAAAGGACAATGCCTACTGAGCTCAGAAGGTCAGCAAGGCAAAGGACAGAGTCTACCAAGCTCAGAAGGTTAGCAAGGCAAAGTATAGAGTCTACCGAGCTCAGAAGGTCAGCAAGGCAAAAGGACAAAATCTACCGAGCCCAGGAGGTTAGTAAAGAAAAATTGCAGTATCTACCGAGTAAATAGTTCTTACTGAGCTCACTCGGTCATCAAAGGAAATGTGGCAAAAGTAGTCCTTACCGAGCTCTTATGAAGGAATTCAATTCTTACCAAGTAAACTCGGCAGCCAAAGGATTTTCTGGATATTGCAATGTTAACTGAGTCAAGAAGGTTAACTCAAAAAATTTATGGAAGTGGTATTTACCGAGCAGAGTCGGCTAATAAAGGATTTCATTGTTTTATGAAATAACATTTATTTGTTTAGAGTAATATTTGTAGTCGACTAATGTATGGTTTATTTGTAAATGTAACATGTAAATGGGCTGACTTGACAATCTGAATGGTATAGTTAAGAGGTCAAGTTGCAAATTCTAAGTGTGGAAGTGTATGGAATTAATGTGATATGAAGATTGATTATTGGGGAAGAAAATTTGAAGGATGATCAGAGATAATTGAGAAGTAGCAAAGCTATATTTGATCAAAGAGGATCTAGTGATGTTGAATAGAGACCTGTAGTCAAAAAATTTAGTTGCATCTTGTTCAGGTCAATTCATTGTTGCTTTCTAACCATTGTAGCAGTGATTTCAAATCTCTTAACAGAGTTGGTTTAACAGCCATTTTGTAAATCCTCTAACAAGGTGACAATTCTATTGAATTGTTCTAAAGACCTCTAGCAAGGCCACTCCTAACAGGGTGATTAAATCCTCTAACAGGGTCGCACCTAACAGTGTGTATTGTAACCTTTAATAGGGTTGGCTCCTAATAGGGCTCACTTCAGAAGAGTGAAAAATTGGTGACTAGTTACTTGGTGGTTTTTTCCATATTGGGTTTCCACATTCAATTTGGTGTCTCTTGTGTTCATTTTGTTTTCAATTGCATGCATATTTGCTTGAAGATAAGTAACAATTTAATTTACCAAGTTACAGCATTTTTGTTATGTTTATCGAGTATCAGCAGTAACTGGATCTTTAAGACATCTAAGGGATCTGTGGATTAATTTTTGTAAGTAACTTATTCACCCCCCCTCTCAATTACTCTACCTTTAATTCCAATACTAAGAACCTATATAAGCAAGGCATGTGAGCATTTGTAAGTAAGCTTTTTTGTTGTAAGATCTTCAGGTGAAAGATCTTTATAGTGTATAAGATCTTAATTGGAAAATCTTATTGAAGCTCTTCTTCTAGAAGCTCTTAATGAATAAGCTCTTAGTTTTGATTTATCTCATCTTGAATAATTTTTATAAATGATATCATCTTGATGATTTTGTAAGAATTTTCAAGTATTGTGAATATATCCTTGGTAAAGCATTTTGTCTTCTCTTTATTTCTATTTAGTTAAGTTTATGGTTATAAGTTGGTAAGGGTGGTGTAGCCCTTCATCAATGGTATCAGAGCAGCACTACATCCTTGATAAAATAATAATGGATAGAAAATTAATACATACAAATTAAATATGTCTAAATATATAGGAAATGCATGATAACTAAGAGATATGCATACGATAACATATCAATGGCACAAGGTTTGATTTCATGTTCACCAAAAGTGAATAATCCTCAAAAGTACAAGTATATATAACAATGAGAGGATGATAATACAATAAGAGACCTAAATATGTATCTCATGTGAACAAAGAAGTATTAGATGATAATTAACTCCACCTAAAGTAGTTTTCACCAACATCATGTGTACTAAAATGAATTGAAAACTCTTATGTATCTATATGAAAACTAATATGAAAATGCATTATCCTAAACAAAATTAACTAAATTATAATTAGTAATATTTGATTACAGTAACTCCTCCTATTAAGTACAAATTGTTGGAAGGATTATTGGGAAACAAGATATTGAGAAGGGGGATGAATCAGGATCTTATACTTTTACTTACAAAACCAAATTACTGAATTCACACCTAATTCATCTCATAACTTAGATCTAACATTAAAATTGTAATGTTGAAGAGTAAATGAATACATCACATCCACATGAAAGATTCAACACATAACACAAATAATTCGATAACCCAGAAACACTTTAATGTGAAGGTAAAACTAGGGTAGTGATGAAACCCACAAATCTTCATTGTTGGAACAATGAAGTTAACCTGTTAGGGTTAAAATGTTTGATCATAATATATGATCTACCCTATGAGGGGTCTACCCTATTAAGAGCTTCAAGATTGTTAAGTCCTACCTTGTTAAAGGATTTCACACTTATAATTAAGTAAGGACTCTATTAGGAGATTTACATAAACCTATTATGATCACTCGGTTAAGAGATTTGCCCTGATTCAAAATTGATTCAGTACCTGACCCTCAGTTTTCTCTACAAGATGATTTTGGATCTCCTACAATGTCTAATTTGATCTTTCAATCTAATATCTCCTTTTAGTCCTTGACTACTTCAATTACTCTATCTGAATGGATTACATACTTAGTCTTTCTTGCTCTATTCTTTTCTTGTTTGCTTCTTCACTTTTGTATTCTTGTCTTCTAATCACATTCACACACACTCTTGATTCTAGGGTTATAATCCTCCTTAAATAGATGTTCTTAGAAAGTTCTAGATCTCAATCAATGGTTTATAATTCATCTTCTTTTTTTGTTTATATCTAATTTTTTGAATGGTCAATTTGCATTCCTTGGGATCATTACCTTCTATAATGACATGTAATCTCCATCCTAGTTGTCTCCATAAAAATTAAATATCATATGGAAGTCAGCCAAAATGATTTACATATTTTTGTGTGTAATTACAAACTCATATGAAAAAACTAAACTTCTTGGCATCTAAATGTATTGACAATCAGTCATCGCTAACATTCATATTGGCACTCGACTTTTATATGTATGTTCTTCTCTATTTACTCAACAAAAATTGTCTCTTCAATTTACTCAGTCTCTACTATATTAGCTTGACTTACATATGTGCCCAGTCTCAATTGGGGTTCTCGACAATCATTGACTTGCTCGGCATGTAATGCAAAATTTTAAAAAGTCTTTATATTTTTTCGGCCTTCACTAGATGACTCTATCACAGTGACAATCGTTCATCCTTTTCTATTTAATGATTAAGTTTTTGGACACTAATAGACAACATAGGCTTAAAGATCAACAATCTCCCCCTTTGACATTACTAGCAAAAATACTTTTTCATGAATGGTCATTGCATTCAAAAATACTCCCCCAAGACTAAAATCTGAATATGTAAAATTCTTATGTTGTGACATCGAATGTCTTTGACTCTGACTTCTACTTTTATTAAGCTCCTTGTTTTTATTCCTATTTCTATGTGTTTTACTTATTCTATTCCCCTCCTATTTTTTCTTCTTCTCAATATATTTCCCCATTGTTTTTTTTAGTGATGGCTTGGGGATGATGGGGTTAGCTTGTGCTTATTAAAAAATTATGGCTTGCCAAAATGTTTGCATATCCTTTATTTTGTTGGTCTTTTATTTTCTCCAAAAATTAAAACTAAATTTCTAGCTTGGTAGCTAGATCATTACACCTTCAATCTGTGCACAATGTGTGTCTTTCTTCAAAATAGTCTATGTAATATACACTTCTTTATAAATTATTTCCATATGGGGCAGTAACTAAAATTGAATTAAGATCAACTTATTCCTAATCTCACTATCTCTAGATGTGAGGTTGACTAACCTTTGCTAACCAGTTGACAACTTATTATATGAGAGTGAGCTTGAACTTGCATTCTTTCCCAATGAAATAGTACTTGCCCTCATATCATCATTTAATAAATCAGTGGAACGTTGATTCTCTAGTGTAAAAACCTCAACATCACACAACTTCATATATAAAGAATGAATTGTCTGCAAAATTGTTTCTAACTGTGTGACTAATTTGGAAAGCTCTACTTATCTATTTTCAAGCCCATGAGAGACTTTCACCACAACTTTATGTTCAAACCTCCTCTTAGACCAGTACATCAATTTATCATTGGTCTCTATATGTCCTACTTGAATTTTATCAACTATAGAGAGTACTTGATCCAAAATTGGGTTTTGACCATCTAACACTAGTAAATTTGGACCTATTTTTTGATGTGTTGGTGGTTGAAATTTTGACACTTAAATGTCAATTTAGTCAATGTCACTAGAATGGCATCAAAACTTCAATGCACTTCATGGTCGTAGATTTATCAATAGACCTCTCCATCCAAAATCATCCCCATCTATGTCACATGCTAGCACAAGACAAATAATTTGAAACATCAAACTATCGATGCTAGCCAGAGAAGATTTGATGGATTTGTTATACCATTGATGGAAAATCCCATCAAACTATCAATGCCAGCCAAAGATGATTTGACGGGTTTGTTATACCATCAACGAAAAACCTTGTTAAACTATCGATGCCAACCAAAGATGATTCAATGGGTTTGTCATACCATCGATGGAAGGCCACATTGAAATTTCAATGACAGCTAGAGTTTTTTTTTTTTTAAATAGTCTCATTATATATCAAGCTAATAATAGGCTAACTAGCACTTGCCCCAAGAGCAGGTGTAAGGTATAGACAATAGCAGTCAATCATTTTAGTAATGTGATAGAATATGCATCAAAACTGATATACATGATATCTACAACAATTTTGGTGCAAAATTTGTGTGTATTGATGAAAATTAAACTATTGTTTATATCTCCTATTTTTGCTGAAATTATTGTATGTCATGTCATCTTTTCCCACACCTAGTACAAATTTAGGCTTCTACTCAGGTGGTTGGACTCCCTAATTGGCACCATACCCATGCCATATATCACAATCTCTCAAAAACATTGATTTCATTCTTGTTTTATTTTCCTATTGTGTTGAAATTTTCATTGCTTGATAGGGAAACAATATTCAACTCACTACCTTCTATCTATGTAGGGGAGAAGACCAAGATTGGTTTAGTTATGGTAGTGATTGTAAACATGAGTTGGGCATTTGTGTTGAGGTTTCTTGTGTATGGAATGATGGCAGGCAGTGATGATAACATTGGATGGGAAACCCCATTATTGGTTTTGATGTATTCCATAGTAGCTTTAATTGATACTTTGATGACCTCAGATTTGATATTCTTCTTATACTTTGACAAAGTCATTTTTGGTACCACTTACTTTGCCTAGATTACCAGAAAGGTGAAGATCATGACCATGAAAATGAAATACCCAATGCATGCTTGTTTTCATTTTATTTCATTGATTGGGTTTATGTTTTCATAAGCATTCCCTAGCCTGATCCTAGCCTAATGTGGTTTGATTCTAGCACTTTGTATTTGATTGAACAAGATTGTGTACACTCTCAATAGCATCACATTTTGCATACATAGTTACAAGAGTTCTTTCTAAATAATATTTTATTCATAGTCCATTTTAATGATGTAAGAGTGGGCTTGCTTTTCTTATCAGATTCAACCCCTTCCAATTGCATTTGTGAGAAGAGATTTTGGGCTTCAATTCCATGTCCATTTTGACCATACCCTACAATTAATTTTGACTACAAAAGTTTATCTAATTCTTCCTTGTGTCTCTACATATATCTTCACAACATAAACAACTAACCTTCTTGCCACACAAAACCTCCACTCCCTTACACCCTTGAGGACGTTTCACAAACTACACACCCCAAATGTTTCCAATGGCTTAACTACTCCCAAACAATGTGATTTCAAACATTCATAAGGTTCCATGCACCTTAGTGGGCTCCAAACACCAATCTAACAAACTAACCTAATAAGGGCTCTTCCTTGTAGCCCTATATTGGGATTTAAGGAAAGAAATCAAAATATTTCAAAACAACCACTAAAACTAAATGAGGATTCAAATACCAACTACTAAGCTCTACTAAACTTCCAAGTCTTAGGGTTTCAAATATTCATTAAGGCATTCAAAATACATGCCCCAATTGAGGCTAATAGGTCTAAAACACACACTTGAACACTCACAAAACCCTCAAATAACTTGAACAAATGAACTTAACTACACATTCACCTTATCAAGAGCTTTCAAAATTCCAACTTTTGGGCTCCTAGTCATTGAGGAGATAACTAGTCATTCAAACCCTTGGCTCAATGAGGGTTTCATTGCTATTTAAAGTAATTGTCCTCCAATCTCCATTATCTCACCTACCCAACTCTTCCAATGGCTTCTTCAGCATCCCATGAATGATTGCAACCCTCCAAACACCATGCAAATTATACACAAGCCTCTATCATGTTTCTCGAGTGTTGATCCCTTGTATTCTTCATGCAACAACAAGTGTCTTATAGATTCTTGGAAAATTCTATTATAAGGAGAAGGGGTATAGTGTCAACCTACAAGATGGAAATCTAAAACAACAACTAAAACTTTTAAATCGTCGATGACTCTATACAATGAGAACATGCAACCATGGTAATACTTCACACAAAAATACATATAGTTTATTGTCCAACTAGTGGGTAAAGAGAACTTAGACAAATAACCAATGAAGTTAGGCACACATGTAGCATTAGCATTGATTCTAGACTTCATTCAACTTGGTAGAAATATTTTGAACTATTACATCCATGAGGTAAGGGAGAAAGTACCAAGACTACATTCAAATACTAAATACACCAGCATATTTGACAAAATAAGCTAATTATATTACCACACCATACTCTTTCTCTCTCCTCTACATTCCATCCCCATCTACATGAGATTGCCTTATTTATGTAGTAGAATGACCTTTTAACTCCCCACCTTATTTATGTAGTAGAATGACCTTTTAACTCCCCAAATATTTCATACAAGATGGTTGACCTTCCATCTTCAAAAAAATGTCACTTTGCAAAAAAATGTGAACATCAACATTTTTTGACAACTTTACATTTTTTTACACATTTTTGACAATTTACCTCTTTTGCTAACTCATGCCTATTTCGCACCATATATAGGTCCAAAATTCTTACAAATTACATGTTTAATTCATTTTTGACCTTGCATGAAATTTTAATAACCCTTAAGGCCTTTGGCTTGCATTGACCAACTTTGACTTATCCTTGACATTGGTCTACATGACCTTGATTTGAACACCTAATTACATGAATTTAAATAACCATTTCACTAACCTATCATGACTCAAAACATAAATACAATACTTTGACTATTCAACATACCAATTGCCAAAAATGACGTCTTCATTTAATTTAGCAACATTAACCTTACTATTTTCACTTCATTTTTATGCACTTTAATTGTATTCATTGTCCATGGATAACTCATTGTCTTTACATTAAGAGAATCCAATTCTATATTGTCTATGGTCTTTCATTGACCCATCACCATTTTATTTTCATCTTGAACCTCGTCTTGCATGGGGGTTAGCTTTGTAACTTCATTCCTCTAAATGCATTCTATGGATGGTGAGGCATACTCCACCTACCAGGCTACCTACATATCTGTATATTCAAGATCAAGATCCTTGAAATACTCACTCTAACAAATATGTAGTTCTTCTTTCTAATTTTTTTGATGTATTTTTACTTCTATAACCACAGTGAGCTTTACTCACCTAATACAACTCTTTGCCATCATACACCTATTTGGGCAAATCAAGTGGTTTTCTATAATTACAATCCTAGAATACCCTAGTACAACCTTTTTGTTGTAGTTTATAGTTAATGTAAGGTTAACCTATATACATCCTAACTCACTCCTTATATAGTTATGTTTAAAATCTTGTGACAATAATCAATCTATCTAAATAGGCAAGTTAAGTTAATGCTAGTTGGGAACAGTTGATTGTTCATTTTATTGTACCTAATTTGATGATAGTTCTATAGGAATTTGTAATCAACCCAACTAATCAGCAACTAGACCAATTGAACTAGGGTATGGCTTGTCACTTAGAATGGATTGAGAGATTTTTACTAGTTTACTATTTGCATTCTGGAATATGTATGCAATTGGAATAATTTTTCTATTGTGCTAATATGTAATAAGAACCTTTAAAAAGATCTCTTTGTATATATAAAGACTACAATTTGTGAAATTTTTCATGTATTACATATGCATTTTTTTTTCCATTTCTTAATTTATAAGAGTGTTTCAAGGTTGGGAACAACTTCAACATCCTTTGCATGGTTTAGAGGTAATGTTATTATGGCAGTGAGAATAACTTCAGTGAAGAGCTAAGTGTAAGGAATTACTACCCTAAACATTCAAGAAACATTCAATAACATGTGAAATAAGGTATTTAAACATGCCTCAACCAATTATGATTTACTTTTAGATCACCTACCTGATTAGTTTGGAATTTTGTTCTCACAAAAATCATAAAATGTAAGAACAAATGTGCCAAAAAGAGCATAAAAAGATGATTATCATTCACAATCATTTTTTTAGCTCTTTTGACACAATTACTCTTACAATTGTTTGGCTCAATCTCCAACTAGTTAGTATGTGTTTTGAAAAAACGTTCTTGGACTGTGAGTCTGGAAAAAGAGAAATATCAAACTTGAAAAAGATGTATATAAATGTAATTTGTTTTTAAAATTCAATTTTATAAACTTAAAAAGAGAACCATAGAATTATAAGAAACTATCATGGTTTGTACTATTTGAAAATTATAGTTACAAGTGATAAATTTATATACCTTTGATGCAGAGAGCACAAATAAAGGAAATGAAGTATTGTAGAAGGTGAAAATTCAACTGCCCCTCCCCCCTCCATCTGGATGGCATTATTAAGTAGAGAATAGTTACATGCATACATACATACATACATGGTTAAGTGCTACCTAATTATGTCCAAGGCATCTACACACTAGAGGCATACTCCGCCTACCAGGTTGCCTACATAACCATATACACGGGATCAAGACCCTTGAACTACTCACTCTAATGAATATTTAGTTCTAATTTCTAATTATTTTTATGTAATTGTATTCCTATAACCACTGGTGAGCTTTACTCACCTAATACAACTCTTCACCATCATACACCCATTCAGGCAAATTAGGCGATTTTCTATCATTACAATCACGTTATACTTTAGTGCAACCTTTGTGTTGTAGTTTATAGTTAATGTAAGGTTAACCTATATACATCCTAACTCACTCCTTATATAGTTATTTTTAAAAGCTTGTGACAATAATCAATGGGTCTAAATAGACCAATCAAGTTAATGCTAGTTGGGAACAAGTGATTGTTCATTTTATTGTACCTATTCTGATGATAGTTCTACAAGAATTTGTAATCAACTCGGATAATCAGCATCTAGACCAATTGAACTAGGTTATGGCTTGTCATTAGCATGGGTTGAGTGAGTTTTTTTATTTTATTATTTGGATTTTGGAATATGTATGCAGCTGGTGCAATTTTTCTATTGTACTAATATGTAATAAGCACCTTAAAAAAGATCTCTTTGTATATATAAAGACTACAAGTTGTACAATTTGTCATGTATTGCATCTACATTTTCTTTCCCATTTCTTAAATTATAAGAGTGATTCAAGGTTGGGAACCACTTCAACATCCTTTGCATGGTTTAGAGGTAATGTTATTGTGCCAGTGAGAATAACTTCAATGAAGAGTTGAGTGTAAGGAGTTACTACTTGGAACATTCAAGAACCATTAAAGAAACACTCAATAACATGTGAAATAAGGTATTTAAACATGCCTCAATTAATTATGACTTAATTTTGGATCACCTACTTGATTAGTTTGGAATTTTTTTCTCACCAAAAATCATAAAATGTAAGAACAATTGTGCCAAAAAGAGCATAAAAAGATTATTATCATGCACAATCATTTTTTTTAGCTCTTTTGGTAGAATTGTTCTTGCAAATTTTTGACTCAATCTTCAACTAGTTAGTATGTGTTTTGAAAAATTATTCTTGGACTATGAGTTAGGAAAAAGAGAAATATCAAACTTCAAAAAGATGTACATAAATGCAATTAATTTTTAAACTTCAATTTTATAAACTTACAAAGAGAACCATAGAATTATAAGAAACTATTGTGGTTTGTACTATTTGAAAATTATACTTACAAATGATAAACTTATATACCTTTGATTTACAGAGTGTAAATAATGAAAATGAAGTATTATAGAAGGTGCAAGCTCAATTGGCCCCCCATCTAGATGGTACTGTTAAGTAGAGAGTAGAACTACTCACTATAACAAATATGTAGTTCTGGTTTCTAATAGTTTTGATGTAGATGTATTCCTTTAACAACTAGTGAACTTTACTCACCTAATACAACTCTTCACCATCATACACCAACTTGGGTGAATTAGGTGGTTTTCTATCATTACAATCATGTAATACCCTAGTGCAACCATTGTGTTGCATTTTACAATTAATGTAAAGTCAACCTATTGACATATCAATCAAGTTTGTTATTAGTGACACACACTTATTCAGATTGTATATAGTTAACGAGCTTATTGTATAGCTACTAGTGTTTGCCAAGTATTTCAGTTGTCACCAAGTTCTATAGTTGCTGCCAAGTCCTTTGGACAAATCTCAATGGTTACCAAGCAATCACAGGTATAGTGAAGATCAGTAGTGTAAACTGCTCATCTCAGTATATGTCAAGTTTACCAGTGCAAGATGTTCACCAAGATCGTAATGTATGACATGTGAGTCTAGTGTTAACTAACCTATTCAATGTTAACTAAGTGACTTAGTTTATAACAAGCTCGAGGTGAGAATGTTTACCGAGTCATGTCATGGTAAACAAGTAATTATCTATCGAGTCACTAGTGCAGACCAAGTTCAAGACCACTTGGAAGTAATTAGTATGGACTGAGCTTCTACATCTATTGAGTGCATGACAATGCCAAGTGTTGACAATGGATGTTGAGTATCAGAACCTCACTGAGTTAGTCTTCAGAACCTAAGTGTCTTCATATGGGCCAACTTTGTAATATTTGTGTTAACTTTTATTGTGGCCAACTTTGTAATGTATATAGTTGGATTGATATATATGTAAATTATTGTTTCATATCCAAGTATGTAATGGTGAAGGTGTGAATCCAAATGAAATCATAGAAGATCAAAAAGAGAAAATTGAAAAGGCTACAACAATATAAGGAGCAACATAGACATATCTATCATAGCAAGGTGATTAGTACTTAAAGGAATCTCATTCAGCAAACCAATTTGCAAATCAGAGATCACCTACTATTTCATCCTAATAGGTAGATCAATCAAATCCTTTCACAAGGTAGACTTAACAATCTTTTGTAAATCTCTTTCACAAGGTGGACCTAGCAGTCCTCTTTCCTCCTAATAGGGAAGATCATAAGATGTGATCAATGTAAGCTTTAACAAGCTAACTTTATACTAGATTACTAAAGTTGTGGGTATCATCCCCGCCCCAATTTTACTTTCTATTTGGAAGGTTTTTGGGTCACCAAATCTTTGTGTCACAATGTTATGAATGCTTTCATGTTTTCAATTTCTTATGCATCCAAGTAGATTAGAGTATATGTGATGGATTAAATGCTAATTGGATTGTTGAATTAAGAGTTGAAATTGTTGAAGTTTTAGAAGTTACTGATTCACCCCTCCCCTCTGAGTAACTTAGCATAGTCTTGAATATTTCCAAAAATTGGTATCAGAGCTTTGTGATTCTCAGGAGAAAGCTTAACAGCATGAGAAAAGATCAAAGCTATGGAGATATTCAAACTTGACAAAGCTATTGACAATGAGAAGCTAGATTTAGAAATGGCCATTGCCCAACTCAAGAAAACAAAGGAGCACCTCTCACAATCCCTAAAAAGAAGAAAAAAACTTGCAATTAAAATGAATGATCATCTCTACATTGAAGAAAGAATTGAAGCCTTCATTCAAACAATTCAGATGAAGCCAATGAAGCAATAAAAGAACTCTTAGAAAAGAATGGATCACTGCAAGAAGAAGTAAGAAAACTAAGAAGAGAACAAGAAATTTAGTCAATAAGGCTATGTGAAGTCATGGAACAGAAAAACAAGATAAGAGAAGAGATAGATGGAAGGAACAATGAAATATAGAACCAATCCCTTTCATAAGCAGACCTTATTGATCAACTCTCCAATAGAAATGAGGAAATCATGAGCATAAAATTTGAAAATGAAAGAATGAGAAATTATCTAAATTTTGAAAGGCAAATCAATCAAAGAATGAGGAATAAAACAAATTCTAAAAAACAAATCAATGAAATATTATGGAATAATCTAAACTCTAAGAAGCAAATCAATGAACTAATGATGAAATCCCAAGAAAACATGAATCAATTGTATGAGGAAAACCTCTATAGGCAAGAACGAAAAGCAAGAATTGGATATACAGAAGAAGGAAAATCATCCAAGCAAGGAGCTCAAAAGAATTGAAGACCTACTTGCAATCGATGTGGTAAGATAGGTCATACATCAAACAAATATTGGAGCAATGGAAAAGAAAAATTCAATGGAAAATGTTACAATTGCAATCAGCATGATCATAAGGATAATGAATGCAAAGAGAAACCAATATTTGAAGACAAATGTCACAAATGCAAGAAACATGGACACAAGTCATCAGAATGCAAAATCAAGGTATTGAATCCAGCAGAGCAAATTGTAAAAGCAATATTTGGTTGGGACTACAGCACCTAGTGTAGATGTCATTATTGTGGAGAATTTGGACACATTGGAATAAATTGTGTAAAACATCATTTGAGGAAAAGAGACACTACTAAAAGATGTTTCATTTGTACAAAACTTGGTCATTTTACCAAGAACTGCATGAATACAGGTAGAATTGAAGATGAGAAAAAGAAAAAAGCTGATAACATTTGAAAATAGATGAGACAACAATGGGTTCCTAAGTCTACTGGGGATACAAGTCTAAGTAATGATCAAGTCACTCAAGAACTGGGTGACTCTATCATTTCTACTTAAGTTCTCAAAGGAGAAACTGGAACTATACTATCAAAGAAGACATCCAAAATAGTTCTAGATTGACAGAGAAAAATGATCCAAATCAGTATTAAGGATACAAAGGAATCATCAAGTAAAAGTTTCTATCAAGTTACCTTCCCTACCAAGTGAGGTTGGGTCACAAACTCTACCGAGCAAGGTCAGCAATGATAAAGATGCTTACAGTTATCGAGTCATGAAGACTTTGTTGAGTGTTCAATGGAAACATAGTGGATGACAATATGTCAATATGATGTCACTCATTCTACCTTTGTACCGAGAATTTATGGTAAAATTTTAACAAAAAGCATGAAATCGAAGTCATTTCTTACCATGAAATTTTGAGTGCTATTGCAAAAGTGTGATCTTCAGAGCTTCTAAGAGATTTGAGTGAAATTCCTGCAAAAGTTTTTGAATTCCCTAAAACCCTACCAAGTGAAGATGGCATCCTGCAGCAGCAAGGTTAAGTGAGGATCTAACATGTTCGTTTGTGGAGTGGAATGGAAAGCACCAAACTTCAAGCTCACTCATGTGATCGGCAAAACCCTAGATCCGAGTGGAGCTCAATCTCAAATCCTTCCAAAGGTACTTTTGGTTAATGATATTCACACTCATTTCAAATGTGTTATTCAAGAAATTGGTACATTGGAAATGGATGATGCCTTAGGTCAACTGTGTGTTAATGGAGTTTTGAAACTCGAGCACCAACACCTAGAAACCAAAGGGTTAACTCATATCCCTCACATGCCCCATGAATTTCAAGTTAAATGGATTAGGTTTATCCTCAGCCAACTAAATAATGGTCAATTGTGGTTGGAAAAAATAGCTTTAATCACAAAGAAGATGATTCATCAAATCACTAGCCTACCAATGCTAGCCAAGGCCAAAATGACAAAAACCCTAGGTCGGGCAGAATTGGAAAAGAAAACCTTAGCTCAATGGGATGGCAAAGGAATGAAAATTAGCTGTGTTTTTTATATGGAATTGAAGTTTGGTATTCACGTCATTGCACATAAAATGTATAGCTCTAAAAAATTGAAGAGTGTGTCATGTAAAGCTATAGACTTAGCATACAAGGTGGTAAAGAACAACTTGTCATTTGACCTAGCTGAGCTATTGTTGAAACAGTTCAACAAAAATATGGAAAGCATAAGAACTTCAAAGAATAACCCATGTAAGTTTCTTTCCTTGTTAACTTGTCTATTCTTTTATGTTCAAAAATTCTTCCCTTCTAAAGGCACTTTGGTTTGGAGAAAAGATGTGCATGTACTTTATCAAATTAATGAGTATATTACCAAGATGGGTGAGAATTACAATAGCATTATGGATAATTATCTTAATGCATTCAAAGAGAAAATGAACAATAGGTTTTGAATCCCCATGAAACTAGTAGAAGATTATGAGGATGATGTATGTTTCATGGTGGACTGTGAAAAAGTGTGCATTTAGGCAGTTAAGCCTAGAATTGTGTGGATAAAACCTCTTGGTTATGAGGTTAATATTGATAAAATGAAAGACATAATTGAAGCTCTTATCAATGAGCCAATTGATCCTAAGGCTACATACTTTGGAACATATGATGAAGCAAAGGTCAGGATTGAACTTGAAATAAAGCTTCCTTAGGCAGTGAACAAAGGGAAGAAGAGAATTGTGAAACTAAAATCTAGTTTAACCCTTTTGTTAACTGAAGGAAAAGGTGAAGATGAGGAAGCAGAGGGTGTGGAAGTAGAGGAGGAGGTAGCATCTAAGGAAGAAGAGCCACCAAAGAAGAAAGGCAAGGTAATTATTACCAAGCTAGCCTTGCCATCTGATGCAGTTTTCACTAGGAGATTTTCAAAGGAAGAAATATGACAAGGAAGGAGGAGATATTGTATTTAGAAAACCCCCACCCACCTTCCAAGATAGATTAAAAGATCTGGAAGTAGGAGTAGGAATAACAAATTTTAAATCATTAAAATATGAAATTAGGACAACAGAGGAGCAAAAGCATATTAAAGACTTGGTAATGAATAAGATGGGTAAATGGAAATACTCACTAGACTAGCTTGATTCTTGAATTCCTAATGAGTTGTTGGAAAAGATTAAGCCAACATGGAATTTTTCCATGCAAACTATCAAAGACATATATGGGAAAACCTTGAGGCAACTATTACTAAGCATATCAGATGCTAAGGTAAAAGAGTCATTGAAGAAAAATGAAGAAAACTTGACTCTAAAGTTTAATGCTTGTCTAGTTTTGATCAAGTACATTGAGCATGTTGTAAGGATCACAAAAAGCACTTGGAAGAACATTTATCTATTATATAAAGCAAGTGATTTTCCAGTCAATGTCAAAGATGATAATGATGAAGAAGATAAGGAGAAAGATGAAGAAGAGAATGTTAAAGAAGTAACTCATTTTGACAATGAAGAAGATGAAGAGGATCAAGGACAAGAGGCTACCAAGGAAGTAAAGAAAGATGAGGAGGAGACTGGTCATGTTAAGATAGCTACAATAGTCATTGCCTTAGTTCCTCACTCTCCAAGAAATCCAGTAACCACATCAGGCATAGAGACAGCCCCAACAAGTTTGATTGTGACTACCAATGCTGATCTAGTCATCTAATCACTCTTTGCTCCTACTCAGCTTAGCACATCACTGACAGAAGTGACCTCCACTTCATCTATCAAGCTATAGATTCCTCCTTCATCTACCAAGTTGAGTACTTTAGTTTTGAGCACACCAATTTTGGATTCTTTAGGTATTTCTATAAATATTCCTTTAATAAGCACAATATCAGTTTTCACGGCTAGTCCTAGCATATCTACAATTGTTTCTATTTTGGCTACAAAAGCAATAAGTGTAAGGATAGTTGAGCCCAAGGTTCAACAAAACACAAAATTTTTGAGTAAGGAAAAAGAGCTAGAGGAAGAAATTAATTTAGATGAGGAAATTTTTATCCCTAGTTGGGAAATTTCCAAGCTTACCTCAGACCAAATGCAGTTATTTGGTGAACTCCTCTAGAAGAAGGCTAACTAGTAGAAACTAAGAGGGGAGAGAGATAAGGAATTCAAAATTATTGAGGATGCAAAGAAAATTTTGGTAGAAGCCATAGGTATTGAGGTTGATTCTTCACAACCAATTTTGTATCAGCTAGCAGAGGTAGTTAAAAGGTTCAATGAAGATACTAATGGGCAAGATAAGCTAGTGTAGGAGGTAGAAAAGAAGTTTGAAAATAAAGTGTTGGAGCACATTGCTCAACCAATAGTTATCTATCAAGTAGAACTTTCTATAATTTTTGGTTCTTTGGAAGCATCTTGTACAAATGTGTCATCACTTTTTGGAAAGCTTTGTGATGTTTCTGAGTTCACCAAAGAAATAAAAGACAAATTGTCCAAAATAGATGAAGATTTGAAGGTTAGTGCTCAGTAGCTACAACTTGACCCTAGTTAAAGCTCTACACATTTTCAAAGGATAAGATTTTTTTCATATATGCAAGTAGAACTGCTTAGAGAAGAAGCAAGAATTAGATCCACATTGATAGATATACAAAATAAGATTCTTCCCATCATGGATGCATAGTAGAAACATATCGTAAATTCAAAAACTCTCATCCATGACAATAACTTTTCCATTATAGATCATATGATAGAATTATCAGAAAAAGTCCAAATTGCACTTCACTCATGCAAGATCCTGGAAGACAATTGGGATAAAACCTTGGTTATCATTCTTAAGGGGTAGAAAGATATATGTATAGGAAGTACAAACTGCCAATAAGGAGAAAGATGTAAAAAGTTATGGGGGAGAAAATGTAAAAAATTGTAAAAAAAATGGGGGAGAAAGATGTCAAAGAAGAATGTACAACATGTATAGCAAGAAGATGTATAGTATGTTGTATAGTAGAGCTTTACCATGAACAGATATATGCCTTACAAAATCAATTTTGAAAAATCTCAAAAATAATATACTCTACCGAGCTAGTATTACAAGGAATGGATAAAAGGTATTCTAGAAATTTTTAATTTAGTTTTGGTTGATAAGTGTTTTTATCACTAATGCCAAAGGGGGAGATTGTTGACATATCAGTCAAATTTTTTATTAGTGACACGAACTTATTTAGATTGTATATAGCTACCGAGCTTGTTGTATAGCTACCAATTTTTGCCAAGTATTTTAGTTGTTACCGAGTTCTATGGTTGCTACCGAGTCCTTTGGACAAATCTCAGTGGTTACTGAGCAGTCATAGTTATAGTGAAGATTAGCAATGTAAAATGCACATCTCCGTATATGTTGAGTTTACCAGTGCAAGCTGAGTTGTACAATGTTCACCAAGTTTGTAGTGTATGACATGTTAGTCCAGTGTTAACTGAGCTATTTAGTGTTAACCAAGTGACTTAGTTTATACCAAGCTCAAGGTGAGAATGTTTACCAAGTCATGTCATGTTAAACAATTAATTTAGTATATACAAAAAGTTTCACAATATCTACCAAGTCACCAGTGCAAACCAAGTTCAAGACCACTTGGAAGTGATCAATATGGACCAAAATTATACATCTACTAAGTGCATGACAATGTTGAGCGTTGACAGTGGATGCCAAGTATCAGAACCTCACTGAGTTAGTCTCCAAAACTCGAGTGTCTTCATATGGGCCTAATTTGTAATATTTGTGTTAACTTGTATTGTGGCCAACTTTGTAAATTGTATAATTGGATTGATATATATGTATTGTTTCATATCCAAGAATGGAATGGTAAAGGTGTGAATGTAAATGAAATCATAGAAGATCAAAAAGAGAAAATTGCAAAGGATAAAGTAGTATAATGAGAAATAGAGACATATCTATCACAACAAGGTGATTAGTACTTAAAGGAATCTTATTCAACAAACCAAGTTGCAGATCAAAGATCATCTAATGTTTCATCCTAATAGGTGGATTAGTCAAATCCTTTCACAAGGTAGACCTAATAGTCTTTTGTAAATCTCATAATTAATTGTATGTTTGTAAATCCTTTCACAAGGTGGACCTAGCAGTCCTCTTTGCTCCTAACAGGGTAGATCATTAGAAGTGATAAATGTAAGCTTTAACAGGCTAACTTTATACTACAGTACTAAAGTTGTTGGTATCATCCCCACCCTAGTTTTACTTTCTATTTGGAAGGTTTCTAGGTCACCAAAGCTTTGTGTCACAATGTTATGAATGCTTTCATGTTTTCAGTTTCTTATGCATGCAAGTAGATCAGAGTATATGTGATGGATTAAATGATAATTGTATTGTTGAATTAAGAGTTGAAATTGTTGAAGTTTCAAAATTTATTGATTCACCCCTCCCCTCTCAATAACTTAGCATAGTCTTGAATATTTCCAACACAATCTATATATGTCCTAACTCACTCCTTATATAGTTATGTTTAAAATCTTGTGACAATAATCAATGGGTCTAAATAGACCAGTCAAGTTAATGCTAGTTGAGAATAGATGATTGTTTATTCTATTGTACCTACTTTGATGCCAGTTCTACAAGAATTTGTAATCAACCCACCTAATTAGTAACTAGACCAATTGAACTAGCTTATGGCTTGTCACTTAGCATAGGTTGAGTGAGTTTTAGTGTTATATTATTTGGATTATTGAATATATATGTAGCTGGAACAATTTTTCTATTGTGCTAATATGTAATAAGCACCTTAAAAAAGATCTCTTTATATATATAAAGACTACAAGCTGCACAATTTATCATGTATTGCATCTACATTTTCATTTCCATTTCTTAACTTATAAGATTGATTCAAGTTTGGCAACCACTTCAACATCCTTTTCATGGTTTAGAGATAATGTCATTGTGGTAGTGAGAATAACTTCAGTGAAGAGTTGAGTGTAAGGAGTTACTACCCTAAACATTCAAGAAAAATTCAATAACATGTGAAATAAGGTATTTAAACATGCCTCAACCAATTATGATGTAATTTTGGATCACCTACCTGATTAGTTTGGAATTTTGTTCTCACCAAAAATCATAAAATGTAACAACAACTGTGTCAAAAATAGCGTAAAAAGATGATTATCATGCACAATCAATTTTTTTAGCTCTTTTGGCACAATCATTCTTACAAATTTTTGGCTCAATCTCCAACTAGTTAGTGAGAATAACTTCAGTGAAGAGTTGAGTGTAAGGAGTTACTACCCTGAACATTCAAGAAACATTTAATAACATGTGAAATAAGGTATTTAAACATGCCTCAACCAATTATGATTTAATTTTGGATCACCTACCTGATTAGTTTGGAATTTTGTGTTAGAAATTCTTTAGAATAACTGGGGGGGGTGAATTAGTTATTCAAGGTCCAAATGTCCCAATAAAAAATTTTACTAACTGTAGTGAGCCTATTCAAGTACTCGTTCATCCAAGCTTTAAACTTTCCTACTTAGCAAGTTACTATAAATCAACATGCAAGCATAACACATGAAAGATCAACGCATAACACAGTGATTTACGTGGAAACCTAATTTGGGAAAAACCAATAGTAACATGCTACTCAATTCTCACTCTTCTAAAGTGATGCCCTGTGAAAGGCTTGCTCTATTAAAGGCTACAACACACTATTAAATGTGACCTGGTTAAACGATTTAACCACCCTATTAGAAGTAGGCCTAGTTAGAGAACTTTAGAACATTCACTTAGAATGTCACCCTGTTAAAGGATTTACAAATGGCTATTAAACCAACCTAAGTCCATAGGATTTTTACCCTAACCGATACAATTGCTAGAGAGTAACAATAAAGGGTTTTGACCTAATTACAGTTCACAACTTATCTTACAGATTCAAATCTCTATTTAGCTCATAACATTTTCTCGGCATTCAATCTCTTTAGCTCTAACAGCTTGTTCCCCTCTTTCAGTATTTGTCTCCTTGAGTCTCCATGCTCAATATACCAGTGCAATCCTCTCTTTCTGACCACTTATCAAAGCAAAGTCTCTATGCTCTATTCTTCTTTTCCTCTTGATGTCTTCTCCTTGACACCCTTCAACCACTTCGCAATTTTTGGCACCTCCAGCAACTCTTGTTGATGCAGGAGCATCTAGAGGTATAAGGGCAATCCTGTGTCACCCAAAAAACATGTACTTAGACTTAGTTTATATTTCATGTGTTTTCACTTCTGGATACCCATTTGGGTCAAATAAAGCTTCCAACTCTCACAATTCCACTATCAGTGTTCTAGGTTAGAGTATTTGAGCACCTTGGGATACGTGTAAATGCCAAAAAAATAGGACTCTATAATTGAGCCATAATTATGGTGAATTAGAAGGTGTAAATTGGAGGGAGGATTAAGATTGTAATTTAGAACACTCCAGAAGAAGAATCAGGTCAAAAGGTTGCACAGTTTGAAAGTTATTGCAATTTTTCAATTTTTGGAGACCTCCTAAGAATGCTTCAAAGTTAGGTTTGAGGTAGTAAATGACCTTTTACAATGCCAAAAAATGGGGGATGATTGAAGCTAGTCAATAGGGCTATAAAGCACTTTGAGAGCTTTCCATAAATGTAAACAGTTTGTCAATCAGAGCTACGGTTCAAAAGTTATGCCTCCTGGAAGTTCGGTTACCATTTTTGGATTCTTCTAGTTTTGCTTCGACTTCTAATGCGACTTCTAGAGCCTTCTATTTGGTCGATGGATGCCAACTAGCACTTTCTAGAATGTATTCCTAATCCTTAACCCTTTGGGGTCTATTTAAGGACATTTCTGGCATTGTAAAAGGTAGTTCGGAGTGGAGTTTGAGAGAAGGTACTGGGAGAAGAAATTATCTCTAGATTTATGTTATTGTAAGCCCATAGTGCATTTTTGGACTTCGTTTCTCTGCACTAAGTGTACTAGCATATTTTCATAGTTAATAAAATATTCCCTTTCCTATTGTGTCCATTCTGTGCTTGGGTTGTGTCTCCATTAAGTGGTATCAGAGCGGGGTTTCCTGAGTGTGTAGACAGAGCGCCGACTATGAGGCAGTTTGCACCAGGTCTGTGTGGTTGTGGGTTTGAATTAAGAAGATGCATCCACGAAGAGAGCATGGTGGAAGGGTTGGAGCTATTAATCTTGAGGAGGTTAGAGCCCTCCAAAGGCAGGTTCAAGCATTGCAGGAAGAGCTCCATAGAGGAACAAATGTTGTTGTAGGTAACGAAAGTGAGGATAACAATAAAGAAGAAGAAATTGGACCAAAAGCGAAAGTTGAAGGGTCAGTTCTAAATCAAGTAGAGGAGAGGCTTTTTAGGTCCATTACTAAGTTTGGAAAAAGACCTATAATTAATGTCGGTGTATTTTTAGGAAATCTGAAACCAGATGAGTTGATCGACTCGATCAATGAACTGGAAGAGTACTTTGAGTATGAGGATGTCAGGGATCTAGATAGGGTTAAGTTTGTAAAGGCCAAACTAAAAGGCCATGCCAAAATTTGGTGGAAAGAGGCTCAATTGGAAATAAATAGAAGAGGAAAGGAGAAGATCACAAGGTGGGATCACATGGTAGACAAACTAAAGAAGCAATTCATTCCTGTTGACTACGAGCTTGATTTGTTTAAGAAGATGCATTGGTTAAAGCAAGTAAGAAAATTAGTCCAAGAATATATGGAGGAGTTTTATCGACTTTTGATTAGAGCAGGGCATGTAGAAGCAAATAAGGAGAAGGTTGCTCGTTATATCAGTGGGTTACGAGCTAGCATCCAAGAGGAATTAAGTCTGGTAAGAATGACCAGCATTGAAGAGGCATACCAATTTTCCCCACGAGTTGAAGAGAAGCTAAATAAAAAGTTTGAAGGGAGATAGAGAGGACATGGTCAAGGAGGAAGGGGTAGTTGTAGGTCATCTAGAGGTTGAAATGAGACCCAAAGGAAAAATGAAGATGTGGGTACTAGTAGGAACCAGAGGAACGAGGATTTCAACTACTCCCATGATCAAAACTTTGGAGATCTGAGAGGAAGAGGTAGAGGATGTGGACAAGATTCAAGAAGATGAGGTTTTCATGGTACCTATTTCCATTGCAATGAACAAGGTCATCATGCCTTTGAATGCCCACAATGACAAGGAAGAATAGATAGGAGAGCTGAAGGCAAAGCTAGGGTTGCTCATGTGGATGAGGATGCACAGCTATCACATTTAGAGGATGCAGAAAGAGGAGAGACTTTAGTAAATTAAAGGGTTCTACTAAATGGGGAGATTGAACCGGGACAAAGGAGGAGTCTATTTCATACCAAGTGCAAATGTGAGAATAAATGTTGTGATGTGATCATTGATGGTGGTAGCACTGACAACTTGGTGTCAGAAGATATGGTCTCTAAGTTGAAGCTGAAGAGGGAGAAACACCCCCAGCCCTATCAGATCACTTGGGTAAAGGATGATCATAAGGTCCTGGTAAGTGAACAATGTTTAGTGTAGTTCAAAACTGGCAGTTACCATGATAAAGTTCTCTGTGATATTATTCTAATGGATGTCTACCATCTATTGTTGGGAAAAATGTGGCAGTTTGACAGGCATGCAGTACATGATGGTCATGCAAACACATACTCTCTAACAAAGGATGGAGTTCACCACAAACTAAAGCCCATGGTAAAGGAAGATGAAAAGGTATGCAACAGTGCTAGGATCTATCTTGTTGATGGAAGAAAGTTTTTAGATGGCATGAAACATCAGTGTATGTGCTATGCTTTGATTCCTAGAAAAGATAAGGAAGGTAGTAGTGAAATACCACTTGAAGTTTTAGATTTATTAGGTGAGTTTGGAGATATCATTTCTGATAGTATTCCAGAAGGATTGCCACTAGTAAGGAAAAGTAGTCATCAGATAGATTTAATCCCTGGAGCTAGTTTTCCTAACAAGGTTGCTCATAGGATGACTCCTACTGGAACTGAGGAGCTAAATAGACAGGTTCAAGAGCTATTGAAGAAGGGTTTGATTCAAGAGAGCCTGAGTCCATGTGTAGTACCTGTAGTACTGGCACCAAAGAAGGATCAAGAGTGGAAAATGTGTACAGACTCTCGAGCTATAAATAGGATAACCATCAAGTATCAGTTTCCTTTGCCAAGAATGGATGATCTTATGGACTGCTTGAGTGGAACTCAGTGCTTCACAAAGATAGATCTTAAGAGTGGCTATCACCAGATACAAATTCAAGAAGGAGATGAGTGGAAAACTACCTTCAAGACCAAGAAGGGTCTTTATGAGTGGCTAGTCATGCCCTTTGGATTGAAAAATGCCCCAAGCACCTTCATGCGGCTTATGAATGAGGTACTTAAGAAGTTCTTGGGAAAAAAATTTATTATCTATTTGGATAATATTTTAATTTTCAGCAAGACTTTGGAAGAACATTTATTGTGTATTCGTAGTGTCCTTGAAAAGTTAAGGGAAGAGAAATTGTTAATTAATCTGAAGAAGTGTAGCTTTGCTAAAAAAGAGTTACTCTACCTCGAGTTTGTTGTATCACTTGAAGGTCTCAAAATGGATCCAGAGAAGGTAAAATCCATCTTGGAATGGCCTACTCCAAGGTCTACTACTGAGGTGAGATTATTTCATGGTCTGGTTAGTTTGTATAGAAAGTTCATTAAGAATTTTAGTGGCATATGTGCACCCCTAACTGACACAAAAAAAGGGGACAGAAAAGAGTTCAAATGGACTGTGGTAGCTGTGAGAAGTTTTGAATTGATGAAGAAGAAGGTGATAGAACAACCTATTTTGGCACTTCCTGATTTTAGCAAGGTGTTCTAGGTGGATTGTGATGCTAGTGGCAGCGCTATCGAGGTTGTATTAAGCCAAGAAGGTAAGCCTATTGCATATTTTAGTGAAAAATTGAATGATGCAAAAAAGAAGTATTCTATTTATGATTAAGAGTTCTATGCAATAGTTCAGGCTTTAAAGAAATGGAGGCATTATTTATTGCCAAAGGAATTTGTTTTATATACTGATCACCAAGCATTATAGTATCTAAATAGCCAAGGTAAATTGAATTAGAGGCATATGAAGTGGGTAGAGTTCTTGCAGAGCTATACATTTGTGTTGAAGCATAGAAGTGGAAAATCTAGCAGGGTTACAGATGCATTAAGTAGGAGACAGTTGTTGCTTACAGTAATGCAAGTTGAAGTAGTTGGGTTTTCTGAACTCAAGAATCTGTACCCTGAGGATCTTGATTTTTCTGAAGCATGGAAAGCTTATAAAGAACATGTTGTTGTAGACATAACTAAGTGGTTAGACTATCTGATTCAGGATGGTATGGTGTTCAAGAGCAGTCAATTATGCATTCCAAGGAGTTCCATGAGGGAAAATCTAATTAAGGATAAACATAGTGGAGGGATGGCAGGACATTTTGGTCGAGACAAGACCATTGCCATTCTTAGAGAACATTATTTTTGGCCTCAAATTTCAAAGGATGTGAAGAAGTTTGTACAGAGTTGTTAGGTTTTTCAAGTGGTCAAAGGATTTAGTCACAATACTAGACTTTATCAACCATTGCCTATTCCATCAAAGCCATGGGAGGACATAAGTATGGATTTTGTTCTTGGATTTTCGAGGACACAAAGGGGTAATGACTCAGTATTTGTGGTGGTTGATAGGTTCTCCAAAATGGCACATTTCATTCGATGCCATAAAACTCATGATGTTGTTCATATTGTAGACTTGTTTTTCAGAGAGGTGGTAAGACTACATGGCCTCCCAAAGAGTATAGTTTCTGATAGAGACACTAAATTTTTGGGGTATTCCTAGAGAACATTGTGGAAGAAGTTGAGAACAGACTTGAAGTTCAGTTCTACCCATCACCCACAGACTGACGGATAGACTGAAGTGCTAAATAGAAGTTTGGGCAATTTGTTGAGATGTTTAGTTGGGGATAAGCCCAAGGGATGGGATTTGATTCTACCACAAGTAAAATTTTCTTATGATAACTCACTAATACATTTGGTACCAAATTGCAACAGCAGTGTCGTTGCAGTTTTCCTGTCACAACCTTGTCATCGTCGCAATTGCGACAACGATAGGGTTGTGACAGAAAAACTACAATGACACTACCATTGCAATTTGGTACCAAATGTATTAGTGACTCTATAAATAAGAGTACTAGTAAATCACCATTCCAAATTGTATATGGGAGTAGCCCAAGGATTGCACTTGAATTGAGGAAGATAGAGCAAGGGGATAGGACAAGTGTTGAAGCAAAAGAGTTTGTTGAACATATCAAGTGCCAACATGAGGAGGTCTAGGCACACATGATCAAGATGGATCAATAGTATAAAGCTAGGGCTGATCAAATGAGAAGACATAAGGAGTTCCAAGTAGGGGATTTAGTCATGGTACAATTAAGAAAGGAGAGATTTCCAGTAGGTACTTACAACAAGCTGAAGATGAAGAAATTTGGCCCCTGCAAAATTTTGAAGAAACATGACTCAAGAAATGCATATGAGGTGGAGTTGCCAGATGGAATTCACATTTCTCCTATTTTCAACATTGCAAACTTGATAGAGTATCATGATGATGGTGTAGATGAGGATCTGATGTTAGAGCCATATCCAATTCACGCTTCTAAGAAGGAGGAGATAGAAAACATTTTGGATCATCGTGTGGGCAGGAGTACCAGAAATAGATAGTATGAGGAGTATCTGGTTAAGTGGAAAGGCTGACCAATTGAGGACTCAACTTGGATATCAGCAGCTAAGGTTTCCCATTTGGGATTTCCTCTACCATCCATAAAGTGACAGGGTCACTTTTCAATCTACCCTGGGTGTTTGATGTAGGAGCATCCAGAGGTATAAGGGCAATCCTGTGTCACCAAAAAAATATATATATACCTAGACTTAGATTCTGTTTCATGTGTTTTCATTTTTGGATACTCATTTGGATCAAATAAAGGTTCCAACTCTCATAGTTCCACTATCAGTGTTCTAGGTTAGAGTATTTCAGCACCTTGGGATATGTGTAAATGCCAAAAAAATAGGACTCTATAATTGAGCCATAATTATGGTGAATCAAAAGGTGTAAATTGGAGGGAGGATTAAGATTGTAATTTAGAACACTCCAGAAGAAGAATCAGGTCAAAAGGTTGCATGATTTGAAAGTTATTGCAATTTTTTAATTTCTGGAGACCTCCTAAGGATGCTTCAAAGTTAGGTTTGAGGCATTAAATGACCTTGTATAGGGTTGAAAAGTGGGGGATGAGCAAAGCTGGTCCATAGGGCTATAGAGCGCTCTGAGAGCTTTCTAAAAATGTAAACCGTTCGTCAATCAGAGCTATGGTTCAAAAGTTATGCCTCCTGGAAGTTCGGTTACCATTTCTAGATTCTTCTAGTTTTGCATCAACTTCTAACGTGACTTCTAGAGCCTTCTATTTGGTCGATGGATGCCAACTAGCACTTTCTAGAATGCATTCCTAATCCTTAACCCTTTGAGGTCTATTTAAGGACATTTCTAGCATTGTAAAAGGCAGTTTGGAGTGGAGTTTGAGAGAAGGTACTGGGAGAAGAAATTATCTCTAGATTTATGCTATTGTAAG
This sequence comes from Cupressus sempervirens, assembly GCA_028749045.1. Classification (NCBI taxonomy): domain Eukaryota; kingdom Viridiplantae; phylum Streptophyta; class Pinopsida; order Cupressales; family Cupressaceae; genus Cupressus; species Cupressus sempervirens. The sequence continues at coordinate 1,043,700,860 of CM053785.1, read as the reverse complement.
CCCATAGGGCATGTTTTGGAGTCTATTTCTCTACACTAAGTGTACTAGCATATTTTCATAGTTAATAAAATTTTCCCTTTCCTATTGTGTCCATTTTGTGCTTGGGTTGTGTCTCCATTACTTGCTTCTTGGCCTGTGACTCCTTAAATAGAAGTCTAGAATTTCTTTTCTTTCTTGATTCTTCCCTCCTTTAATTTAAGTTTGAATGGATTAGGTAGGATTCATTGAATCTAACCCATATCTTGTTCCTTCTAGAAACATCTTGAAAAATCCTCTTGAATTCACTCAAAAATGGTTTACATAAAATTATGTGACACCCACTCATCATCCTTATCCTCCATCTAGTTCACAAAATTCAAGGTAACAACTTTGTTGGCTCGGATTTGGTGAATCTTTGACTTTTCCAATAATACAGCAGTTTGACACTATTGAAATGTTGGTGCTCGGAACATACTTTGTTACTCAGCATCAACTATGTTTTATTGATGCTCGACACCTGTTGTGGAATCACTCGGCATCCACTAAGCTTTTTTGACACTCGACACCCACTAATGAACTTAGTTAAGCTTTGCAGTCAACCTTGTTGCAACTTATTCTTCCAGTGTTTATAAGTGTGGCCAGCCTTAGTATCTTCAAGTATGTTATCGATACATCATTTAACCATTGTCTTAATTGATCCTTGTACTTCATTACAAAATCATAACTCAACCTTTCCCTTAGGTACTTTTGTTACATCTTGCTAATTAAATCCTCTTCATTAATCAACAAAGTGATAGTACTTGGATCTTATAAGTAATTGTCATTCCAACAAATCAAGTTTGACATCAATGACAAAACAATGATTGAAAACATTCTTTATCAACAATCTTCTTTCTTTGCAAGAATCTCCCTCTTTGATAGTATTCTTTTCAATCATATTTCCAACATTTTGTTCTCATCAAAAATCATAAAATGTGACAACTATGCCTATAAGAGTGTAAAAAGATTATTATTGTGCACAATCATTTTTTAAGCTCTTTTGGCACAATCATTCTTACAAATTTTTGGCTCAATCTCCAACTAGTCAGTATGTGTTTTGAAAAAATATTCTTGGATTGTGAGTTAGGAAAAAGAGAAATATCAAACTTGAAAAAGATGTACATAAATGCAATTAATTTTTAAACTTCAATTTTATAAACTTACAAAGAGAACCATAGAATTATAAGAGACTATTATGGTTTGTACTATTTGAATATTATAGTTACAAGTGATAAAGTTATATACCTTTGATTCAGAGAGCGCAAATAATGGAAATGAAGTATTGCAAAAGGTGCAATCTCAACTGCCCCCCCATGTGGATGGCACTATTAAGTATATAATAGTACATATATACATGGTTAAGTGCTACCTAACTATGTCTAAGGCTACCAAACTATGTCCAAGGCATCTGCATACTAGAGGCATACTCTACCTACTAGGATGCCTACATACGCATAGACACGGGATCAAGACCCTTGAACTACTCACTCTAAAAAATATGTAGTTTTGGTTTCTAATTATTTTGATGTAGATGTATTCATTTAACCACTAGTGAGCTTTACTCACCTAATACAACTCTTTGCTATCATACACCCACTCGAACAAATCAAGAAGTTTTCTATAATTACAATCCTATAAACCCTAGTGAAGCCTTTGCATTACAATTTACAATAAATGTAAGGTTATCCTATATACTTCCTAACTCACTCCTTATATAGTTATGTTTAAAATCTTGTGACAATAATCAATGGGTCTAAATAGATTAGTCAAGTTAATGCTAGCTGGGAACAACTAGTTGTTTGTTTTATTGTACCTTATTTGATGATAGTTCTACAAGAATTTGTAATCAACCCAACTAATTAGCAACTAGACCAATTGAACTAGGTTATGGCTTGTCACTTAGCATGGGTTGAGTGAGTTTTATTGTTTTATTATTTGGATTCTAGAATATGTATGCAGCTAGAACAATTTTTCTATTGTGCTGATATGTAATAAGCAACTTTAAAAAGATCTCTTTGTGTATATAAAGACTAAAAGTTGTACAATTTGTCATGTATTGCATTTGCATTTACTTTTCCATTTCTTAAGTTATAAGAGTGTTTCAAAGTTGGGAACAACTTCAACATCCTTTGCATGGTTTAGAGGCAATATCATTGTTTTATTATTTGGAACCACTTCAAACACCTATGCCAGAGTTACAACACAATGTGAAGTTGATTTAGATATAAAAAAGAAAAAAGAAAACATGACATAAATCATTCCCAATTTTATGTTCACAACTCAAATGCTCTCCCATGGCCTAATCTATCTATTGTGCCAAGATCTATCTATATAAATACATACATACATACATATACATATGTATACATATACATATCTATATATATACATACATGTACACATATATATACATATACATATGTATATATATACATACATATATATGTATGTATATACATACATACATATACATTGATTACAAGGGCACATCAACAAAATCCTAGATCTCCACTAATCTCCACAATTCACAAGATCTCTCTCTCTCTCTCTCTCTCTCTCTCTCTCTCTCTCTCTCTCTCTCTCTCTCTCTTTATATATATATATATACATACATATATACATAAATACATATACATACATACATAAATATTCACATACATACATACATCTACATATACAATTTTATCACCTTGGAAGGAATTGGAAGGAATTTGATTAGAAATATGCAATAGTTGCAAAAATTGACAAAAAGTTGTCATGCAACAAATATTGTTGCTAAGCAACTTTTTTTGCAAATTTGGAAGGTCAACAGTCAGAGTTTTGTTTTGATTGAACAAGTAGGAATAAATGTGTAAGGTCAAGAGATATATCCTATAAATGAATAATCTTCAAGCTAGGAAAGGGTTTGAGTTGATATGTATGGATTTGAATCAATAAGAAAGAAATTTCGGTGGTAAAATATGTGCAAACAACAAGCAAAATTTTAAGATCTCCTTACAGTTTTATAATTGGTACATGCTTATATTATGAAAATTTGTGTTTTCGCCTCTTGGAAAAGGTGCTAATTAGTTTGAGGCATGTAGGTTAAGTTTGAAGTACTTTTGATTTATTTTGTGTCTGTTGGTTACCCTAATTTGTGCTTAGGGTTTTAATTGAAAAGGAGTCTCCTTCCTAATCCTCATGGTGGAAAACCATACTTTTTGTAGTGTAGAAGGGGTATAGGATGGAGATGAATGTTTTACTTTTTATTTTCAAAACACCCACCCACTTAGAGTACCTAGTTTGAGGAAAAGTAAGTAGAGATAATGCAAGAGATGAAGCCACCTAGGATGTTTTAAGCTGCCATCTTGTGAAAACATATAGTTCCCTATAGTAAAAATTCTTATGAAAGGATGAATTGCAAAACCCATTAGTTACAATGATAGATTCCTTATATAACAATGAGAAATGGAAACATGTAAAATTGGCCTTCTTAGATCTCTTCTAAGTGTTGTCTTGCTTTGGCAATAAACAATTTGGCCTTCTTAGGTTTTTGTGACCACCCATACACATATCTTGTGTCCTTTTAACATCTTCAATAGTGTGATGAACAAAATCATGACCTTTATGCCTCGAGTCCACAATATATATCTCATGTGCACCACTATCAACATAAGTGTGAACATAGGAAGACTCAAACATATTATTGAGTTTATGTGAAATGGATGCCACATCATGATCAAAATTGTTTTTACAAAAATCAGAATAAATTTCATACCTTGGTTACATGTTCTGAACATTTGTAATGGGCTAGGCCATGATTGTAATTTGATCCATTTTGTGATCAACGTGAAGTCTCAATGGTGTACTACGTGCTTCCTCTTGATCCAAGGTTTTTTTCCTTCTTTAGGGGTACCACATGATGATTGATTTTTACATTGATTTTAATGAGTTGTAGTTCACAATTTGCAAACAAGCGACTCTTTTCCTTTCCTTATTCTTGCACAATTAATTCTTCAATTTTCCCAATGATTCATTACTATATTTAGATTTTTTGTTTACTTTTTATGTTTGATTTGATACCCAAAAATTGTGTGAATGAAAGCATGTCTTTTATCTTGTGAGGAAGGGAGTGATACTTATCATAACTAGCCACAATTTCTTTATTTTTTGGTAAGGGTACGAGGATTAGCTATTTTTGTAGATGGAGATGAAGCATTAGTGTGACTAATTTTCCTTTATTATCCTACTATATATTATCCTATATTTACTAGTAAATATATATTTATAAACCATTTTAATTTTTTGGCTCATAGCATTAGAATATCATCCTTTGGTACTATTTTATGTTTAAATTTTTTCATTTAGTGCATACTATGATTAATTTTGTTTACATGGCTAGAATCTTTATAAATATTTGTATAGCCATGACCAAGTCCTATGTGACATGGGACAAAACCATTAGTGAGCCACCATACCATATCCCTACATATGTAATGAAACTCATATAAGGACTGATAGCTTACCTAGAAGATCTTCCATTCATATTTTAGTTGGTGGGTATTCTGACACAACATACATTGAACTTTTATAGAGAAACCTTTGTCTTCTAAAATAACTCCAAATTTGCATAGTTTCATAAAATCATGTGTGATTCCTAATATTAAATTTGCTAGCCACCTACTAGTCTAGTTGACTAAATTCGGGATTAATCGACTTGCTAATTCATTAAGGGTGTGCAATTTTATCAAGTTACTAAATAAAAGACATTCATGGGTGTGACAATCTACCAACTAATTGAATGAAATAAAATAGTGAATCATGGGGTTTGTCAAGGAACTATTTCAAAAAAAAAATTGTTTATGAATGATTATCAATTTATGGATATGATATTAACTCTTATACATTATAGAAGATAGAAGCATAGAAATCTCAAAAATACCCTATTATCTAGTAACTGTCCCAGTAATAAACTTCTCTAAAGAATGAGCAGGGGATAATGAGAACCTTCGGCAATGGTAGAAGGGTATGGACATCAAACTCTACACCCATGCTTTTATTAACTTTCCTACTCAGTACATTCCAAAGGTTTTTAACACCCGCTAAAAATCTATCAAGCTCTATGACAAAATCTAGTAGAGAATGAACACCCACATCATCTCTTGCCTATCCAAAATACTTGCTAAGAAAATTAGAGAGGGTTTATTTTAGTGTGGGCTAAGGAAAGGCTAAGAAATCCTATGTAGTGGTAGACAAAGTATAGCAAAGAAGAAAATTGACATAGATCTTTGGGTCAAAATTAGATGAGCCTAATGTTTGCAATGTAGATTAGTGCAATTATTGTAAAAAAGACAATAGAGTAGAGGAATTTGCCACTGGGATATTTTTAGGCAATCAACTGCCCTTTCCTCCTATTGGACTAAAAGCAAGTGCCAAAATAATGGTTATAGTAATGTATCTAACAGAAATGAAAGTTAATCCATGAACCCTTACCTTGAAAGAAAGTTCCAAATACAAGAGGATGAGAGTGAAAGTTAATACATCAACCCTTACCTTGAACGACACTGAAAAGATCTTTTTCGTGCCTCTGAAGCCTCCTACTCAGACTTTTTCGTGTGAATAAATGAAGTTTCACTTTTTTAAATCTCTGCAACAATGTTGAAATTCCAATGATAAACTTAACTATCATCAAAATTTTGACATTATTGGGATCATATATATATTTTTAAATGAATTTGACAAGCCAAATTGGCTTGCCATAAAAAATTTAGGTCAAAAATGACCCCCAAATGTACTAGTGTAAGTTAGTTATGCCAGATGCATCCAAAAACAATCTCTAATAGTATGTAATACCTATTAATTTTTATTCTCTCTCCTAAGTTGTTCTTTCTTTGCCTTGTGTCTCAATAAGGTTTGCAATTCTTACATCTACTATAGTGCCAAGTTGTTCAAGCCATACATGGGTAACATAATTACCTCATCTAGACTGACTGACTTATTTGCCTCCTCTTCATCTTGAGTCAAAACCTGAGATCTATGGGTTGTACCACTAGGTAGTGATATTTGTAGTTGTTTCCCCTTCTCACTTGATATTGATACCTATTGCTACCTCTTAGGAGTAGGTGTCACCTATTGTTTAGGTATTATTTCCAAATGATTCTACAAGATTTGGACTCAGCAACTATACAAGATCTAGTGTAGCTTCTTTTTCTTTTGGTGTCTTCTTCTCTTCTGTCATCTCTATGCATTTGACCTATTCTTTCTTTTCTTCTTTATTTTCTTCTTTATGAGGAATAGGCATACAAGTTAATTGTGAAAACACAATTATAGCCTTTTCCTATTGTACTTTTATCCTTTGTAACTAATGCAACCTAAACATTGTCAGTCTTTTCAGTCTCTGATGCAAGATCATCTTGGGTTTTCTTGGTGGCTACTTTGGAGTTCATGGCAAAAGGCTTGGTAGTTTCTTTAGAGGGTTCTTGGACTGATACTCAGTTGAAGAAGAGATGCTCGGTAGAGGTTACTCAGTCATCTCTTGGAAGTTCTTGGTTGAAAACTCAGTGGATGAATAGACTTAGAGATCCTAGAGGTTCTCAATTGTCTAAGGATCTCGAGATATCTCAGGGAACTATATTGTCAAAGGAACTCAATGATGCTTGTGGGAACTCAGCACACACTAGGAGCTCAATAAAGTTTTTGGAATTCTTTAGAATAACTGAGAGGGGGGGTGAATCAGTTATCCAAGGTCTAGATGTACAAATAAAACTTTTCATAGCTTATTGAACCCATACCCATAAAACATATGCATGCATGCATCCATTAGATTGTACAATCACTTAAACTTGTAGATTATTGTTCTAGGTGAAATCAACTTTGCAAAAATGTAAACATGAAACATAACAGATTCAATAGCACATTTGATAGAAGGATTTTACTTGGAAACCCAATTTGGGGAAAACCACAACATGCTACTAATTCTCACTCTTCTAAAGTGATGCCCTGTGAAAGACCAACCTTGTTAAAGGTTATAATATACATTGTTAAATGTGACCTGGTTAGAGGATTTCAATCACCCTACTAGGAGTGAGCCTTTTTAGAGGACTTTAAATCATTCACTTGTAATGTCACTTGGTTAAAGGATTTAAAAATGACTATTAGGTCAACCTTAATCCAAAGGAATTACCCTAGACAAGGGCAATGATTAGAGAGTAACAGTAAGGCTTGATCTTGTTGAAAATAGATTGATACAAGTACGAGAATGTGTTTCAATCATTATTTTGTCAATGATGTCAAACCTACTACTTGTAATCACCTAAAAATGGTCATCTAGACTATTAGCCCCCTTTTCAACATTTTGGCTAAATTAATTTAATCACTTACCTAAGACAAATTGCTAATAATCAATTTATTTGATTATAACCTATAGTTTGACTATGCTATCCTAAGTTCATTATTTGACTAAAAGAACATGTCCCCTTTTAATTAAATAAAAGACCCCATTCTTCTAACCCACTTAAAGTGCACACATAAAGTCCTTTTTCTATTTTACAATTAAAAGAAAAGGCTTGTGAGACTTTTGTCTTATATGACAAGTCAACTTATATTCTATTGGTTGACTTGTGTGTGCACATGGATCACTCCTCTTTTTGAATTCCACCGTTGATCATCCACCATCTTCATCTTGATCTCCACCGTCCGTACATCTTTAAAAGGGAGAGAGCTTTCCCCCTCAAAGGATCCTCATTTGAATATTGTTATGCTGCAGGTTTTCTAACAGGTTTCCTTGCAGCTTTGTGGAGAACTTCTTTTCCTTGTCTCATTCTCTCATTTCCTTCATATTAGTCTTAAGATCATATTGCATGATAGTGTAGTTTCCTTTGCAAATAATTAGATCACATAGATTAATAGTTGTATTTGTAACATTCCCATCTCATTGTTAGCATAGCTTGCATCATGCATCTCATCCTAATTTAGTTTCATTTTTGCATTGCATGATCTAAAGAGTTCTTTGACACTAGCACTCTTGCTCTTGTCTAAAGAATCTCCCATTTTGTGGTTTACTAGCAAGGGCTGTATTTCTAAGGCTCAGCTGAGAGCTCCTATATACTCATTTGTATACCCCTTGCACTCCATGACTAGGGAGCTCTAAGTCGGCATTCGAGCTTTCCAATCTATGGAGAACTTCGGATAGAATGATTTAGAGAAGTGCACCTTTTCGAGTGTACACTACTTGCTAGTAAGAAAACTACTTAGATGATTTGAGTACTATCATTTTTTTGATTGATGAAGAGGATTTGATCAAATGAGGTAATAAGAGCACCTAGAGGAAAGGTTGGGTTATGGTATGAAAAGGAGTACAAGGATCAATTAAGATAGTGATATTATAGTGCATTGATTATCTACTTAAGGTTTCAAAGGATGGATACATTGATTAAGTTTAGATGAACAAGTAAAAAAAATTGAGTCTACTAAGCTTAACAATTTGCATAGTAGGTGTCAAGCAATGTTAGTGTAAGCTGAGAAAAAAATTAGTTGGAGCCAAGAAAAGTAAAATTTTGGTCTATGGCGAGTGATACAGTGTAATCCGAGTAAAATTTAGTTGATGCCAATCACCAATAAACTTTAGTTTGTGCCAAGTGATTTGATAGAGGATGTTGAGCAATGTAGTATGTGCTAAGCATCAGAAGCAAGTTAATGTTGAGTGACAATATTATGAGAAAGGTCATGAATTTGATGAATCTAATCCAACAAGTTTCATTCCTTAGATTGTGTAAACCATGTTGAAGATAAGATTGATGAGTTAGTGGCACAGAATTCAAGATGAACCATTTTGAAATGAATTCAAAGAGGATAGAAGGAGAAGTTTCTAGAAGGGAATAAAATGAAAAAATGGGTAGATTCATTGAATCCTACCTAATCCTACCTAACCCTAAAATGGATGATAGAGGATGAACGATAAAAGATCTTAATTTTCTATTTATAGAGATGGTTGGTCAGAAGAAAAGGTTGTCATGTACAAGAACCTAAGGAGGACAAGGAGTCTAAGGTATTACTTCATTCAGTGACCAAAGAGAAGAGACTTCTATTGGCAAGAAAAGCAAGAAGTCTTAAGGGTATGGATGCTTGAAGGGTGAACAAGCTATTAAAGTTGATCTATTTGAAAGCCAACCAGAATGGAGGACTAAAATAGAGATCTATAATTTGCAAGTGTGTTGTAAGTTGTCAGATCAAGCCTTACTATTACTTTCTAATCATTGTACAACTCTAAGGTAAATCCTTTGGATTAAGCTTGACTTGATAGTCATTTTTAAATCCTTTAACCAAATGACATTCCAAGTGAATGATCTAAAGTCCTCTAATAAGGCTCACTCCTAATAGGGTGATTGAAATCTTCTAACCAAGTCACATTTAACAATGTGCATTGCAACCTTTAACACAGTTAACCTTTCAAGGGCATCACTTTAGAAGAGTGAGAATGAGTAGCATGTTACTAGTGGTTTTTTCCAAATTGGGTTTCCATGTAAAAGCATTTTGTCAAATGTGTTATTAAATTTGATATGTTTCATGCTTACATTCAATAACCTAAAAGTTTAAGTGATTGTATGATCTAATGGATGCATGCATGATGAATATGTTTTATGGATATGGGTTCACTAAGCTGTGAAAAGTTTTATTTGTACATCTTTCCTTGGATAACTAATTCACCCCCTCCCCCCCCCCCCCCCAAGTTATTCTAAAGAATTCCAATAATTGGTATTAGAGCCATTTGCTTAAGTGGACTAGTTTGAAGGTACTAGAAGCAAAAGATCAAGACATCAAAAAGAGAGGTACCCAAGCTTAATAGAGATAACTTTCCTACATGGAAAAGTATAATGAAGCTAAACCTAGGAGGTCTTGGAGATCATAAAATCTACCATCATCACAAAGCACATAAATCTTGTTGGATCCCTAACTGTTGAAGATCTGAAAAAGAAGAAAGTACACAACTAGGCAATGTTGGAGATTGCCTCTACCCTAATCTATGTTGAGTTCAATGATATCAAGGGTTGTGACAATGCAAAGAAAATGTGGGATGCTCTTCAAACTATTTATGGAGGAGACAAAAATATTCTAAGAGCCAAATCTAAAAGTCTTAGAGGTAAGTCCGATGATATGAGAATGTTTCTCAATATTTCTCTAGGATAAAAGATGTTGTTAATGCAATAAGAGGATCTACTGGTAATATAGATAATGAGACTATACTAAGAAAAGTTTTGAGAACATTATTTCCCATCTATTCTATTAGAGTTTCTATAATACAAGAACTGAGATCTATACCAAGTTCTAATCTAACTCTTGAAGGTCTGGTAGGTAGGCTCATTGCTTTTAAGCTATATAATTTTGATAACTTCAAATCTGAAAATGTTGAATCTTCTTTCAAAGCTAAGTTGTCATTAAAGGAACCTAATGAGAAGAAGAAGAAAAAGGTAAAATATGTTTCTAGTTAAAGTGATACAAATGAAGAAGATGTAGAACAACTTGAAGAACTACTAGCAAGAAGATTTCATAGAGGTAAAGGAAAATTAAAAGGTAAGTTACCTATTATGTGTTTTAATTGCAATGAGATTGGTTATATTTCTATTAACTGTCCAAAAAAAAAGAACTATAAAGGTGGAGACAAGTACAAAAGTAGAAGAAATGATGACAACAAAGATTACAAAGACGAAGGAAAGAAGTCTTGCTACATTATTGAAGAGGAAACTAAACATGGATCTGATGATCATGATGATGAAGTGGTGTATGTTGCAATGAAGGATGAATCCGATGAGGGTGAGGCAACTGCAATATTGTATTGTGTGAACAAGAATGACAGATGGATCATTGACAATGGGTGTTCACATCACATGACTGGAGATAAAAGTAAGTTCATTACCTTGAATTATTATGATGAAAATAGTGTAAGGTTTGGTAATGATGCACCCTATCTAATAAAAGGAAAAGGTTTTATCAAACTCATAGAAAATATTTTATGTGACAATGCTTATTATGTTGAAGGACTTAATTATAATTTGTTGAGTGTGTCACAACTGAATAGTTTAGGTTGTAAAGTTGAGTTTGAGAACAAGATTGCTAAGATATATGATATTGATGGAAAACCAATGGGAAAAGGTGATCAAACTAGAGGTAATTTATTCTACCTTGATATGAATAATGTGTGGCAATGGCACAAGAGGTTATGTCATGTTAACTTTGATAACTTGGTGAGTATCAGTAACATGAGAAGAGTAAGAGGGTTTCTTAAGTTGAAGAAACCTAACAATATAATTTGCAAAAACTACTAGTTAGGCAAAATGATAAAGTCTAGTTTTTAGAGTAAGACTTATACCTCTAAAGGAATTTTGGAGATTGTTCATATTGAATTGTGTGGACTAATTAATGTGTAAGGCTACAAAGGTGATAAGTACATTATGATGTTTGTTGATGACTATTCTAGGATGGTAACAATTATGTTTCTAAAATAGAAATCTAATGCTTTCCAAATGTTTAAGTGGTACTTAGCAAGAGTTGAGAAGGAAAAAGGTAAATGTCTAAAATGTTTGAGATCTAACAGAGGAGAATAATTTATATCAAATGAATTTGAGATGTTTTGTAATGACAAAGGAATCAAAAGATAGAAATCTGCCCCTAAGACCTCTCCACAAAATGAAATTGTTGAAAGGAGGAATATATCTATAATGGATTGTGCTAGGACAGTCATGATGGAGAAGAATGTTGCTTTGAAATATTGGAGAGAAGCTGTAAGTACAGATGTCTATACCTTAAACCATGTGCAAGTCAAGAAAGGTACTCACTCAACACCTTTTGAACTATGGCATGGATACTCACCCAATACAAAAATATTTTAAGGGATTTGGAAGTAAGTGTTATATTGTCAAAGATTTTAGGAATGGTAAACTAGATCCAAAAAGTGAAGCAGGTATATTCCTTGGCTATTCCACAAGAAGTTAAGCTTATAAGTGTTTAAATATTAACACTAAAAAAGTTTTGGAAAGTGCAAATGTGAAATTTGATGAATATACAGAAGTATATGAGGCTAAACCTATGAAGGAACCAAAAGAATACAAATCATTTGTATACTTTTATGAAGGTATGTTTGCTAATGAAGATTTTATAAATCAAGTTACAAATCAACAAGTAGTGTTAGTGACTACTGAGTCACATACTAATTTGAATATCGAGTTGTATTAAGGAACTAAGCTACATTCAAGTGCCAAATTACAGAATGAAGTTGAGACACATTCTGATTCTGAGATTAGTATACATGAAAGAGATGATGAACTACCTAATAGAGATGTACATAGTGATTTGGAAGTTGAGATACCAAATGAAGAAAATAGAGTAGAGCCTAGATTATCAAAGTATGTCAAGAGACATCACTCTACTGCACAAATCATTGGAGATAAAGATGCAAGACCCATGATAAGGAACAAGTTGAGAAATGATACATGTTTTCTTAGCATTCATGAACCTAAAATAGTGAAAGATGCCTTGGAAGATGTGGACTGGAGTAAATCCATGAAAGAAGAGATTGAACAGATTGAGAAAAATAAGACATGGACTCTAGTTCCTAGACCAGAAGATAAAAATGTGATTGGCACCAAGTGGGTATATAGAAACAAGTTAGATGAAAATGGTGAAGTCACAAGGAATAAGGAAAGATTAGTTTGCAAGGGGTATGCACAATAAGAAGGGATATACTATGGAGAAACATTCACTCTTGTTATAAGACTTGAAGGAGTAAGAAATATGCTTGCTTACTCTGCATACAAAGGTTTCAAATTTATCAAATGGATGTTAAATCTACATTTCTAAAAGGCATATTGGAAGAAAAGGTTTATATAGAATAGCCAGAAGGATTTTTTGATGCTAACAACAAAAACATGGTATGTATGCTACACAAAGCTTTATATGGTTTGAAGCAAGCACCAAGAGCATGGTATGAAAGACTTCACAATTATCTTGTGAAGATTGGATTTGAGAGGACTAATGATAATAACAATCTATACTTAAAGATAGAGAAAAGAAAAGGTATTTTACTATCTAAAATTTTTGTTGATGATATCACATTTGGAGGTCAAGATACTTTGTGTAAAGCTTTTGCAAATGAAATGAAGAAAGAATTTGAGATGTCTATGTTTGGAGAGATCAAGGTCTTTGTGGGTTTGCAAGTACATCAGATGAAATATGGTATATATATCACTCATTCAAAATATGTAAAAGATATACTAAAAACTTTTGGATTGGAAGATTCCAAGCCAGTAAGCACACATATGGTGATAGGACACAACTTGTCTAAGAATGATGATTTAGCTGAGGTGAATCAAACATTGTATAGGTCTATGATTGGCAAATTAGAATATGTAGTACACTATAGACTTGATATTGCATTATCTGTTGGGATAGTTGCAAAATTCTCTACTAATCCCAAGGAGAATCATTTAATGGCTATTAAGAGAATATTGAGGTATTTGAAAGGAATAGAAGACTATGGTCTATACTACAAGAAAAATGAGAAATTTGAATTGAGAGCCTACACTAATGTTAATTGGGCTGGAAATATTGATAACAAAAAGAGTACTAGTGGAGGAGCATTTTTCTTAGGAAAAAGGTTGATTACATGGACTAGCAAGAAACAAAACTACATATCTCAATCTACTACTGAAGCTAAATATGTTGCTACTGCAATAAATTGTACAAATATTGTATGGATCAAATAGCTACTCAAAGGTATGAAGGAAGAAATTACTAAACTTGTGATAATATAAGTTCAATAAATATATCAAAGAATCATGTGATGCATACAAAGACTAAGCATATTGCAATCAAGTCTCATCACTTGAGAGAATTAGTTCAAGATGAAGAGGTGAAGATGGAATATGTTAATAAAAAAGAGAAAATAGCTTATGTCTTCACAAAAACATTACCTAAGGATGCTCATGAGTATCTAAGATGTAAACTAGGGGTGATACCCTTATCCAAGGCTATTAAGAATTATGAGGAGTGCTCTGCATCAAACAAGATGATCGACATATGTTACACACTGATGTAGTGGATCTTACTTTAGGAGCTACCTAAAGTAATCAAAGAGTTGGAGCTACAAATAAGTCACAAGCTAGGTGACAGAGGGAGAAACTAGAAATGTTCACATCTGCATATTAAGATGACAAGTCTTTCGCATTGTTATCAAAGAGGGAGATTATAGAAGATATAGGGAGAAATATATCCAAGGAAGATAGAAGATATAGATAGAAGAAACATGGAATATCTACTTAGAGGGAGATATTGTACCTACTAATTACTACAAAGTAAAAAATGATTACATCTACTTAGTAAAAGGGAGATAGTGTTGAGGGAGATATAAGAAAGTGATCAAGAGGGAGTCATATGGATGAGTTTATTATCTATTGATCATACCATAATTTTGTAACCTATATAGAAGATGAAAGTTTCTGATAGAGTGAGAGATTTCAATACAAGGAATTTTTTTTTTTTTGGTATTATTGTTGGTTTTACTGGTTGAACTGGTTTTCCATCAATGCCAAAGAGGGATATTATTGAAAACAAAGTGATACAAGTATGAGAATTTGTTTCAATCATTATTTTTTCATTGATGTCAAACCTGCTACTTGCTAGTAAGACAACTACTTAGATGATTTGAGTACTATCATTTTTTTGATTGATGAAGAGGATTTGATTAAATGAGGTAACAAGGGCACCTAGAGGAAAGGTTGAGTTATGGTATGAAAAAGGAGTACAAGGATCAGTTAAGACAGTGATATTATAGTGCATTGATTACCTACTTAAGGTTGCAAAGTATGTATACACTGATTAAGTTTAGAAGAACAAATAAGAAGAATTGAGTCTTCTAAGCTTAACAATTTATACAGTAGGTTTCGAGCACTGTTAGTGTAAGCTAAGCAAAAAATCAGTTGGAGCTGAGAAAAGTCAAATTTTAGTATATACTGAGTGATACAGTGTAAGTTGAGTAAAGTTTAGTTAATGTCAAGCACCAGTAAACTTTAGTTCATGCCGAGTGATTTGATAGTGGATATTGAGCAACATAGTATGTGTTGAGCATCATAAGAAAGTTAATGTTGAGTGACAACATTATGAGAAAGATTAGAAATTCAATGAATCTAAGCTAAAAAGTTTGATTTCTTGGATTGTGTGAACCATGTGGAAGATAAGCTTGATGAGCTGGTGGCACAAAATTCAAGATGAACCATTTTGAGGTGAATTCAAAGAGGATAGAATGAGAAGTGTCTAGAAGGGAATAAAATGAAAATATGGGTAGATTCATTGAATCCTACCTAATCTTAACTAACCTTAAAATGGACAATAGAAAATGAATGGAAAAAGATCTTAATTTTCTATTTATAAAGATGGTTGGTCAAAAGCAAAGGTTGTCATGTGCAAGAACCCAAGGAAGACACGGAATCTAAGGTATTGCTTCATTTAGTGACCAAAGAGAAGGGACTATTATTGGAAAGAAAAGCAAGAAGGATTAAGGGTATGGATGCTTAAAGGGTGAACAAGCTATTAGAGTTGAAGTGTGTGAAAGCCAAGTAGAATAGAGGATTGAAATAGAGATCTGTAATCTGCAAGTGTGTTGTAAGTTGTTATCAGATCAAGCCGTATTGTTACTTTCTAATCACTATACCAGTCTAGGGTAAATCCTTTGGATTAAGATTGACCTAAAACTCATTTGTAAATCCTTTAACTAGGTAACATTCCAAGTGAATGATCTAAATTCCTCTAACAAGGCTTACTCCTAACAGTGAGATTGAAATCCTCTAACCAAGTCAAATTTAACAGTGTACATTGTAACCTTTAACAGGGTTGGCCTTTCACGGGGCATCACTTTAGAAGATTGAGAATGAGTAGTATGTTATTGGTGGTTTTTCCCAAATTAGGTTTCCACATAAAAGCATTGTGTCAAATGTGTTATTCAATTTTGTTATGTTTCATGCTTACATTTCTGTAAAGTTGATTTGACAGTAACCTACAAGTTTAAGTGATTGTATGATCTAATAGATGCATGCATGATGAATATGCTTTATGGATATGGGTTCACTAAGCTGTGAAAAGTTCTATTTGTACATCTGGACCTTGGATAACTGATTCACCCCCCCCCCTAGTTATTCTAAATGATTCCAATAGATCTTATAAAAAATTACAAGTCACTTTTAGATTATAGACCTCTGTTTGAGTCCTCCTTTCTTCTTGGCTTTCACACACTTTAGCTCTGATAGCTTATTCACCCTTCAAGAATTCATACTCTTAAGCATTCTTACTTTTCTTATCAATAGCAATGTCTTCTATTCATTCACTAAATGAAGCAATACCTTAGACCTCTTTTCTAACTTAGGTTCTCAAACATGACCAACCTTGTTTTCGACCAGCCATCTCTATAAATAGAAAATTAAGATCTTTTTCCATTTAACATCTATCTTCCATTTTAGGGTTAAGTAGGATTAGGTAGGATTCAATGAATCTACCCATATTTTCATTTGAGTCCCTTCTAGAAACTTCTTCAATCCTATTTGAATTTGCTTCAAAATAGTTTACCATGAATTCTATGCCACCAACTCATCATAGTTATCCTCTACACACTTAACAAAATTCAAAAAAAAAATAGTCCACTCAAAATCATTAAATCTAGTATTTAACATGAATACTACCACTTGGCATCAATATGTTGTCACTCAACTTCCAAACTATTCTTCCACTCATCTTCAACTAGATCACTCAACAAACACTAAAGTTTACTGGTGCTTGGAATCAACTAAACTTTACTTGGCTTACACTATATCACTCCTCATATACTGAACTTTCACTTTTCTCGGCTCTAACTAATTTTTTAGTTGGCTTGCACTAAATTTTCTCAAAACCTATTGTCTACTCAGTCAAGCTTGGCAAACTCAATTATTCTTACTTGTTCTTCTAGACTTAGCTAATCTATCCAACCTTTGTAGCCTTAAGTAGATAATCAATACACTATAACATCATTTTCTTAACTGATCTTTGTATTCCTTTTTCTTACCATAACTCAACCTTTCCTCTAGGTGCTTTTGTTATCTCATTTGATCAAAAAACCTCCTCATCGATCAAACAAATGATAGTACTCAAATTAGCTAGGTAGTTGTCTTACTAGCAAGTAGCAGATTTGACATCAGTGACAAAACAATGATTGAAACACATTCTCATACTTATGTCAATCTATTTTCAATAATCTCCCTCTTTGGAATTGATCGAAAACCATACCAACAACAATACCAAAAAGAAATAATTCCTTGTATTGAAATCTCTCCCACTATCAACAGCTTTCATCTTCTATATAGCCTACAAAATTTTGTCCTGGTCAACAGATAATCAACTCATCCTTATGACTCCTCTTGATCACTCCCCCTTTTTAATATTCAAGTATCTTTGTACTATTATATTCTTATATCTCCCTTATTACTTTCTCCCTCTTTAGTAAACATCAGGTACACTATCTCCTATCTCCCTCTAAGTAGATATATCTCACTATTTAGTATTCTTCATCAAATTTCTCCCTTTTTGACAACAATGCAAATGAATTTTCATCTTAATATGCAAATGTTAACACTCTCATTTTCACCTAGCTTGTGACTAGTCTATAGCTCCAACTCTTTGACTACTTTAGGCAGCTTCTAAATTAAGATCCACTACATCAATGTGTAATGCATCCGTAGGTAATGCTTTTGTGAAGATATCAACTATAATCTCTTTTGTATTTGCATATTCCATCATCACCTCTTTGTCTTGAACTAACTCTATCAAGTAATGATACTTGATTGCAATATTCTTAGTCTTTGTATGCATCATAGGGTTCTATGATATATTTATAGAACTTTTATTATCACAATAAAGTATCACAGGTTCAGTGATTTCCTCCTTCATACCTTTGAGTAGCTATTTGATCTACACAATGTTTGTACAATTTACTGTAGTAGCAACATATTCAGCTTCAACAGTAGATTGAGATATGCAATTTTGTTTATTTCTTGTCCATGTACCAACTTTTTTCCTAAGAAAAATGCTCCTCCACTAGTATTCTTTCTATCATCAATATTTACAGCCCAATCAACATCAGTGTAGGTTCTCAACTCAAACTTTTCATTTCTCTTGGAGTATAGACCATAGTCTTCTATTGCTTTTAGATATATCTCATTATTCTTTTAGTAGCCATCAAGTTATTCTACCTAGGATTAGTAGAAAATCTTGCAACTCTCCCAGAAAATAATGCAATATCAAGTCTTCTATGCACTACATATTTCAATTTTTCAATCATAGACATGTACAATGTTTGATTCACCTCAGTTGAATCATCATTCTTTGACAACTTGTGTCAAATCACCATAGGTGTGCTTACTGGCTTGGAATCTTCCAATCTAGAAGCTTTTAGTATCTACTTTACGTACTTAGACTGACTGATGTCTATACCATAATCCATTTGATGTACTTGCAAACCCATAAAGAACTTGATCTCTCCAAACATAGACATCTCAAATTCTTTCTTCATTTCACTTGTAAAGTCTTTACATAAAGTATCTTGACCTCCAAATATGATATCATCAACAAAAAATTCAAATAATAGAATACCTTTTCCTTTTTCTATCTTCAAGTATAGATTATTGTTATCATTAGTCCTCTCAAATCCAATCTTCACAAGATAATTGTGAAGCCTTTCATACCATGCTCTTGGTGCTTGATTTAAACCATATAAATCTTTGTGTAGTCTACATACCATGTTGTTTTGTTAGTATCGAAAAATCATTCTAGTTGTTCTATGTAGACCTCTTCTTCCAATATGTCATTTAGAAATGCGGATTTAACATACATTTGATAAAATCTAAAACTTTTGTATGCAGAGTAAGCAAGTAGAGTTCTTACTCCTTCCAATCTTGCAAAAAGGGAAAATGTTTCTCCATAGTCTCTCCCTTCTTCTTGTGCATACCCTTTGCAAACTAATCTTACCTTATTTCTTGTGACTTCACCATTTTCATCTAACTTTTTTTTATAAACCCACTTGATTCCAATCACCTTTTTATCTTATGGTCTAGGAACTAGAGTCCATGTCTTGTTCTTCTCAATCTGTTCAATCTCTTCTTTCATGGCTTTACTCTAGTCGTCATCTTCTAAGGTATCTTTCACTATTTTAGGTTAATGCATGCTAAGAAAATATGTATCACTTCTTATCTTGTTTCTTGTCATTGGTCTTGCATCTTTATCTCCAATAATTTGTGCAGAAGGGTGATGCCTTTTGACATAATTTCACAATCTTGGTTCTTCTATATTTTCCTCATTAGGTTTGTCAACTTCTGAATCACTATGTACTTCTCTATTAGATAATTCAACATCTCTTTCATGTACACTAATATCAAAATTAGAATGTGCCTCAGCTTTAGTCTGCAACTTGGCACTTGACTGTAGCTGGATTCCTAAATGCAACTCAAAATTTATTGTGTTGGTGTTTTTTAGACTACCAGGCAGAACAAGGCCTAATACTAGGATTCAGAGGACTTGTCTCAGTCTGATGGCTAGATACTTCCTATGTTTAACTTATAAAACCTCGGATCTAGCTCCTACTTCAACAGAATCACCAGGAGTCTCTACTCTTCAAGCTCTGCAAAGCTTAGGTGGGTGCACCTTAGGGATACATGGTTATATAATTGATTATTTGACAAATTTCTCACAATTTGTTTAACTGATACTTTTCTTTTCTAGATATATCCCTTTATAGCAGACAATGGTCACATATATTCTATAATTTACAACTAATCCTTGACAATACAAGCTAACAATGATTCTCAAGGGATTATTGCAAATAAGTGTTGACCAAAAGTTTAATTCTTCATACAGTAAACTAAAATTGATTTTTATTTTTTATTTAATGTCTAATGCAACCCTATGACTTCTTCAACATGTAACTGAATGTAGGATTAGTGCCCTATCCATTAGGATTCAGAGTCTACTCAAAAAAAATATTTTTGAACTAATTAATTGCATTACAATTAATCTTATTAGAAATTGTCCCTAAACCCATTCTTATGAATATCCCTACTATATAAATAATAACCCTATCAATTTATTGAAGCATTTACTTAATTGCTTGAATTAAAAGCAACAGAAGATTGATATACAACCTATCCTAGTTGCATTAAATTTCATAAAACTTTCTTACACAATCCCAACATAACTAGTACATAACAATAGAGACAGAATTCAGAAACAAAAATATGGCAGAACTTCCTCCTTTGTATTAATTTTCCTTGAAAATTACATGATGTTGGTAAGACTACAAAAACTTAAACATAAAACAACAAATCCTTCAATATTCATTTGTATTCTCAGATTTATAGGAGAATACATCATAAATTTTTTCAAAAGACTCAAAATGGATTGATAACAATAGCATAATTATCAAAATTACAAGAAAATCAGACCTCTACTCCACATCTTGGAAATCCTTTTATAGAAAGGGTTGCAACAAGCTTCAAATGGGAGGACACTTGTCAAAAGCTTAATAAAAAACAAATACAAAGACATTCCTATTCTATTACAAACAAAATATTCTTTGTACTTGGCCCCAAAAACTAAGATGCAGTTACAAAACTGGCAGGTGGCATTTTTCAGCAAATATCTTCTTAGTAAATTTAATTTTTCATTTAGTTCCTATCACCATCCATGCCTTTTTCTTTTCTCTTTCTATATATGAAATGCATCTAGTCATTATCACTGGATAGAAATTCCTTGATATCTGTGATCAGCTCCCATATGGTGATATCTGTATCAATGTAAGGCCAAGTTACATCCCTAACTGTATCAAAATCTTCCAGGCATTTGGTCCATTTGGCATCAGTTATGGATTTTACCTCAGAAACCACCTTAGACATCTATGCCTCCAACTTATAGATCACATCTACCATATCATAAACAACAACGATACTTACTTCATTATTACAAAAAGATAAAAACCTAAATGATCAAGGATATTTTCAAAAGATAATGAGCATTCAACCTAGTCTTTTATTTTGCCCTCACTATCCAAAATTGTAGGTACAAAAATTGGTGTCCCTACAATAATTGTTTTCATCTTATTTTGGAGTAGCTACATCTTCCCTCCAAAGAAACCATTTAGTTCTCTTACTTTATGAATTGCTTTCCTTGTGCTCACAATGGTTCTCTTTACTAGGTCCTTTTTCTGGGGTAGTATAGTAATTACATTGTCAAAGAATTGAATGTAAGGGTCCCATCAGTTAAACAGTGGGGATAGCATAGCAATTGCCTCTGCACATTTGTATTCCATTCGTAATTCAATGTAATTACCATGCACAATCTGAGAAACTATTTTCAATGCATTGATCTTATGAATTAAAAAATTCTTCATAGCTCTAACCTCTGCATCTTTGCTAGCTTCTAGCTTTTCCTCATCAATTTCCATAGCCTGCCCTGATGCTTCCCCTATTTTAAAATTTTGGCCTTCTATTTTCAATTCTTTTTCATGAACTTCTATCAAAGTTCTGACAGCTTTCTTTAATGATGCTACCTTCATTTCCAACTTAATGACATTTTGTTGTAGGACATAAGTTTTCTTCATTTCTTCATCATAACTCCTCCTTGTCCCAATAAATTTTTCATACATTTTTTCAAGCTACGCCTGAAGAGTATCCATCTTGTGCTTACTCATCAATCCCACTGAAGTATGCATCCCAAAAATATTGTCAATGGAAGTAGACTGCACATGCCAAAATATAATATTTCCCCTAGGGGATTTTTTTATTTCTATGAGAGTTGGCTTATCCTCCTCTATAGATAAATTCCATATTACCATTGTTTGGGCATTTATATTGAACCCTGATCCCATTGTCTCCCCATACTGGTTCTCATCCTCAAAAGAGACTTTTTTCCTTTCTTCTTATTTGATCTAGTAGAAAAGAAGAGCTCAAATCCCATTCTAGGAAGATAATCATTCCACTCCTTGTTACTAGATCTCTAGCCTCTTTAGTGGTAAGGGTTTCACTGGTAGGGTCATACTCCTGCAACTTTTGCACAAACGTAGTAATTACTTCATCTAAATCTCTAGGCTTCATTTACAATTTTAATTCATTCCTTTTTATTTTAAACAAGAATTTTTTGAATTCATTTGACTTGATAAAATTTTCATCATTCATAAACTCCTTAGCTTCAATGATTCTATCATCAATCATTTGAGCTTCTAGTTGCAGTTTCTTTATTCTCTACTCATCTTTAGATTCTTAGGACATTAAGAATCTTCTTCTAACATCATCAAAGTATTTTCTCCCCTTTGGAAAAATCTGGAGAGCCTTTTGTTGAGCCTTATCTAGTATTTATACCATCTTGTGCTTCTTATGTCTTTGTTCTGCCCATGCAAAACTCTTAGGAACATCTTGTCCAGGATAGTCATCTTCAGATTGATCTTCTTCATTAGATACCTCCACTAAATATTCTTCACTAGCATAGTCTGGGTTAATCTTCTTTCTGATTGCCTCTACGACTTGAAACACCATTGTTATCATTATTCACGCCCTACCAAGATTCAAATTTTAAATGTTTTACCTGCCAACGGCTAGTGTACAAAGTTAATATTATTTTCAATACTCGATCAGACCTTATAATATGTTCTGTGGCCCACAAGTCTTCCATCGTTAGAGCTAAAGAAGATCTATGGTTGGTGCTATCTCACCATGGGAAGTTGCACGGTGGATACATTAGTGACATAGCACCCTTCTGCCACATGTCAGGTGGGTCCCCTTATCCTCAATTGTTTCTCCGACGCTGAGTTTTGCCAATTCCACAATGGGCGCCATGGCGCTATCAAAAAATCTGAGTTTCTCGCCGTTAGCGACATAGCACCCAGACAGAAAGTGATCTTGCGGCAAGGTTTGGAAATATGGTGGGTCCCAGGTGTTCCCCGTCAGATATCAGCGACGATTCATCAGATAATTGGCACGTGGCCAGTTCCTATTAGCTATGTACTGAGAATTCAGATCTATCTTACTCGTCATTAGATCAGTTCAGATCAACAATGGGTGCTATCTCGCTATGAAGAACTGCGAGAATTTTAACCATAGCGACATAGTGCCTCGGTGACGCATGGCATGTGGGTCCGTTTTTGTCTTGTGGGCTACAAGATGAATAGGTGGCTTGTCTTCTGTGGTAGTTGTCATATGGGTCAGAATATGGTGGCATTTTTTTTCATTGGTCCATTCAGCCATCTTGAGACGCAGTTGTAAAGTTTTGTGGATCACCGTAGATCAAAGGTAAATCTACGGCAGGCGCTATCTCGCTATGGAAAATTGTGAGAATTTTAACCATAGCGAAATAGCGCCCTTTTGCCACGTGGATCAGGGGGCCAGGTCTCGCCAAGGTATGTGTGCCAAGGATTGCCAACTGTCATTCGAGAGTGGTGTAGTTGCCGAGATGGTGCCAAGTATGATGGGTCTAGGTAAGAACAAGCATAGTATTATGACAAGTCTTCACGATCGTCAGATTTCAGGAAGATCGATGGTTGACATTATCACGCTATTAAAAGTTGCACACTATATACCATAGCAACATAGCACCTCAGTGACACATGTCAGGTGGGCCCGTGTTATCTCGTGAACCTCAAGGATGATGTCAAGTTATGCCAGGTAGATACCAAGTGTGCTGATAGTGTTTTGCGGGCCCAAAAGTTGAAAAGCAAAGCATGGGATACGACGAGTCTCCATGACCGTCAGATTAAGAAAGATCCATGATGGGCGCTATCTCACTATGGAGAGTTGTGAGGAAGATATTCATAGCGATATAGCACCTTGGTGACACGTTTCTTACGGGCTCGGCCAAGGTTGACAATTAATGGTTGGCAGTTAGTGTAACCGTCACAATTGGAGTTTGAGGAGTTGGCGCAGTTAGTGATGAAAGAGATGGTCAATTGTGTAGGACTTCTGCAAGGTGGAAAAATAAAAAAGAGGTTGTTGGTCCATGTGGTCCATCTTGCTTACAGAAATAGGTTGACTCGCTAACTCTGCTAATTCACAAGCCAAAATGAAGGTAATCAATTTTGTTGCACGATCTGATCTTCATGATCGATTCCAACTACCATGAAATGAATGCAGAATGAGAAGAACACTCCACCACCCATCTTTTGATCCATCTACCAAGTCAAAGTGTAGTTATGGCACCGTTTTTTTCTTCTCAGGGCCCTGTTCCAAATCATTGTGTCTGGATCCATATCCAGATCAGATTTCCCCTTGATTGTTCTCTGCAGGACTTAATGGCAAGTAGCTACGAAGTCACTTCAGCTAAAAGAGATCTCAGTTATGCTTGAACTATAAAGGCAACTTTTGTAGATTTTGTTAAGGTCAGATCATTCTCTATTGTTCTCTGCTATTGCTTTGCAATTCTAGTGAAAATTCCCCTGTGCCTCTGAACTGTATGATTCTCTATCTTATCTCCTTCAACCATTGGTATGAAAGTGCAGGAACTCTTTGCCCTCGCCATTGTTTTGTGAAATTCTATAACCTACATGACTGTATCTTTGTTGGCTTGTGAATGGTATATAAGTGAATCTCTCTTTCCTTGTTTCATTCATCTTGATCATCTCGATCTACATGTGGTTATTTGATCAAAGCAAGTCTGAATGTGTATATCCTTAGTTTCATTCTGGTTCAATAGTGCATATATGGGTAGAGATTGGTTTGAACACTCTATTTTGGTGCATCACCTCTTTAGATTAGGCTAGGTAGATTTGTTTCATGCTCCCCTTCTCCCTTTTCCTTTCCAAGAGTAGTTAGGTGCACCCTGATAGTAAGAGAAAGTCGGCCTTCTCTAGAGACTCAACCTCACAGTTCAAGTCCCACAGCTTGGAGGTTGTTTCCATGTTTCACTAGGTTGTCCTCATGCACAGGCTTTGGACAAGGGTGCAAACCTAAGTGACAACATTATTTGGCATGCTCGATGGGACTCATTTCAGAAAATTTCAAGTCTACTGGTGTCAAAAGGGAAGATTTCAAGATTAATATTGAAGAGATAGTACTAGCTTCAGTGTTTAAGCCTTCAAGAAGCTCACTCTTCAAAGTACTCGAGGACTCTAAGCTTCAAACACATATCTAGTTCCAAACCAAAGTTGCAGTGATTCATGCCCAGAGCTAAGACAAGGACATCTTCTAGAGGTAATTTTCAATACCAAGAGATTTCACTTTCAAACCCTAGAAGAAGGAAGACTAGAATATCCTTATCACCAGTTAGGAGCGCAGTAGTAACAAATACTCCTACAAGATCTATCTCTACTCCTCCTACTGTTAGATCTCAGCCTAGATTACTATCAGCACGTATCAATAGATCACTTGTCTATATGGCATTGCCTAGAGCTCATACTTTTGCCATCTTTAATGGTGGGAGCCCTCTCTTGTTAGCTCAAAGACATGACATACTAGCAGCTGCACTCAAAAGTATACCAGAATTTATTGGTGAAACCTTTATCTCCCCCTCAGAACACATTCAAGAGGTTGCAAATGTCTGCAATATCCATGGAATTATAGAGGATGATGTTGCAGTTAGGCTCCTACCCTCATCCTTGAAAGGAAAAGCACTACAATGGTATAGAGGTTTAGCTCATGGTTCTATAACAAATTGGGATGGATTAGGAGCAGGATTGTGCAAACATTTTGAGGATAAGAGTGACTATTTGTCACTTTTAGAGTAGTTGACTACTATAAAAAGAGCCCCCCATGAATGTATGACTGATTTTAACTATATATTTCAGAAGACATGGGATAGAATACCTACTTCAGTGAAGCCTACCCTTGGTAATGCCTTCTTGCATTACCTTAGAGATTTTAACAGTGATATTGCCACTACAATCCAAACTACGGGACGAGATACCTTGCCTAACGCTTATGACATAGCAATAAGGGCAAAAAACATCTTGATACAAGGAGGTAAGTTAGCTCCAAGGCCTCCTATGCCTTTCTTCCCTGATGTTCCAAATCATCAACCAGCAATGGCTCCCCTTCCCACAACTTCTATATCACAATCCCTTACTCCAGTCCCTCAAGCTTCCACATCCTCACATGGGATGGATGAAATCAAGGAGATGATGCAATCTATGATGCAAAACATGGACAAAAGAGAGAATAACCTTGATAAAATATTGCAAGATCAAGGGAGGAAGTTAGAAGACCAAGGAAGGAGGCTAGAGGATAATTTCTCTATGATACAAAAAGTGAGCAACAAAGTGGTGATTTTAGAAAGACAGCAAGCTCAAGGTAGTAAGCCTCATCAATTGCAATATCAAACTCCGAATAGTGGTAGGCCTCCAAATCCTAATCATTGGAACCATTCTTTTGATCAGAGTAGGTAGGGTGGCCAGGCTTCAACCTCAAATGTAAACCAAAGTAGGGCCATAGTCCATCAAAACAATATGGCTCAAGATCAAGATTTTTGTCCCTCCTGTAACCACTCCTATGCCTATTGTATGTGTCAGAAGGCTGAATCTTATTTGGCCTTGATAGTCCAAGAACTTGCAGCAAAACAAGCATACAAGGAGGACCAATTTAAGGATGCCTCAGATATGCAAAGATAGGGTAATTTCTCTTTTATGAATCATCGGATGGAGGAGCATTGTAATGTAAATCAGGATTACATTGCTCATAACACTAGAAGCAAAAGAAGAGCTATGCAAGATGTTGTCCTTCCTCCTCCCAATCAAGCCTCAACTTTGAGTACAGTACCTCATGAGCAAGCAGCAAATAATCAATCAAGTGCCTTTCAGCAGCAAAGGCAAAACCATGGCACAAATGATACAAGTGATCTTCAGGCCATCCCATCACAACCTCATACAGTTGCAGCCCCCAAGGTTTCTACCAAAACATCTGTTATGCCATTTAGTGTGGTAGAGAAAATGAAGAAGACAAATGTGAATATCTCCATGTGGGATGCTGTTGCTACTATACCAATGCAAAGGAGGTTGTTGCAGGAACAGTTAGAAAGAATTGAACCAAAGGATCAGACACCTAGCATAGAAAGTGCCACAAGCCTAGTACAACCATCAAGGGAGGAAGAAACAAGTAAAAGGGTTAGACCTCCTCCATTCTATGTTTCCCTAATTATAGGAGGAAAACTCATCCATAATTGCATGATTGATTCAGGGGTCAGTAGTTCAGTGATGCCTAGGTGTGTTGCTGATGCTTTGGGAATGAAATATGAGCCCATTGTTAGGGATGTATTACAGTTGGATGGTAGTACTGTCAAGACTGTAGGGATCCTTAGGAATGTGGAGATGGCCCTACATGTATGCCCTAATTGTACTGTAACCCAAGATATCTCTATTGCTGAAGTCAAGCCATATTTTTCCATCTATCTGTCAAGAGACTTTATTGCCCAAATAGGTGGTTTCATATCTTCTGATTGGTCATATATGTCTTTTAAAACCAGATATGGAGCTAATGCTTCAATCAGAGCAGAGCCTCAAGCCCTCCATCATACTGAATCTTACACCCCCAACCCCATCAACATGAATTGCCCTATTCTAGAGATGGATGAGAATGACACAGTGAAGGAGCCCACCACTCCCCTGACAGAGATACCTGATTTCTTCTTGGATGAGTGGGCTGACGCATATCAATTTGAACCTATGTCAGAGATCCTCGAGACAGGTCTTAGTACATATTATATATTGGAAAAGGATGCCCTGGTTCCCAATCTTATGGATGGTAAAGAAGATGAAAGTGGGATATGGAGTATGTACTTCGATGGATCAAGGAATAAAAATGGATCAAGAGCTGGTTTAATGTTAATTTCCCCTGCAAAAATAAGGTATTACTTCTCCTTTAGGCTCCAATTCAGTTGCACCAAAAATGTGGCCAAGTATGAATCCTTGATCCAAGTTCTCTTACTTGCTTGAAAAAGAGGAATTCAAGCCTTAAGGGTATATGGAGACAGTGAGTTGGTGGTTAATCAAGTGAGAAATTAGAATATTGCCAAAAATGGTTTGCTCAAGTCTTATAAACATAGAGTTTGTGATTTGCTTGAGGTTTTCAATGCATTTAACATCCAAAGTATCCCTAGAAAAGAAAATAGACATGCTGATAGACTTGCAGCAATGGGTGCATCTTATGATATGCCAGGGAATCTTGAGGAGGAGAAGAAGCAAAAAATCAGAGTGGTAGTAAGGCTTGCCATCCCTGACAGTAACACCCATTGGCAAGTGTTTGAGTCTGATGAGAAAATTGTCAACTTCTTGCAGAATGAGGTAGAATTTTCAGAGAGAAATCAGTCAAGACTACAAGATCAGTATGGTGATCAGATCATTCATCTCAGTTCTAACAAGCTGCCTAAAGGTCTCATTACTTTAGAGAGTGTTTTTAACTCTGATGATCAAGCAAAGGGTAGGGCCATGAACCTAGCTGCTGATGAAGGTGATCATACTCTAGTCATGGTTGCTGATGGAAAATCCTTGAACATGGGGAAGGTATGTTCTGAAATTGAACAAGAAAATTTTATTCATCTATGTCAAGAATTTAATGATTTATTTGCTTGGACATATGATGACTTAAGGGGTTTCGACCCAAGGTTATTTCAGCATACCATAGATTTAATTGATGATGTCAAGCCAGTAAGACAAAAACAAAGACCAGTGAACCCCAAGATTGAACCATTAATGAGAAAAGAGCTATCCAAGTTGATTGAGGCCAATATAATTTTCCCTATCAAGCACTCATCATGGTTAGCAAACCTTGTCCCTGTTAGGAAGAAGAATGGGGAAATTAGATTGTTTGTGGACTTTAGGGACCTTAACCAAGCTTCCCTTAAAGATCACCATCCCCTTCCTTCTATGGAGAAAATTTTGTCCAAGGTCAGTGGTTCAAAGAGATTCTCATTTCTTGATGAATTCTCTGGTTACAATCAAGTGTTGGTTAAAGAATCTGATAGGTACAAGACTGCATTTACCACTAAATGGGGTACCTATGCTTATTGTAAGATTCCATTTGGGTTAACCAATGCAGGTGCTACATTTCAAAAGGCAATGGAGATGACCTTCAAAAGATTGATTGATAAGTTTGTCTTAGTCCACCTTGATGATATCACTGTGTATTCAAAGGATGTAGATGATCATTTTCATCATCTCAGATAGGTATTCTTAAGATGTAGAGAGTTTGGGGTTTCCCTTAACCCAAGTAAGTGTGTCTTCGCTACTAACCAAGGAAAATTATTAGGGCATATTTTATCTAAGGGTGGCTTAACCATTGATCGAGAGAGAACAAAAGCAATACTTGCTCTCCCTCTTCCTAAATACAAGAAAGGGCTGCAAAGTTTCCTAGGCAGGATAAATTTTGTGAGAAGATTTATCCCAAATCTTCTACCATGGTGAAACCTCTTATAGCTATGCTTAGGAAAGGTATTGTCTTTTCATGGACCAAGGAAGGGAAGGAAATTTTTAAAGAGATCAAGACAGCCATAGCCTCAGCCCCTACTCTCATGAACCCAAAATTTGAGAAGGATTTCATTCTTTATACCTTAGGTGGCAAGTCAAGCATTTCTGCTATCTTGACTCAAACAAATGACAAGAATGAAGAACAGCCCATAGCTTTCTTTAGTGAATGGCTTAAGGAGTATGAAGATAGGTAAAGTTATGTAGAGAAGCAAGCCCTTGTAGTCATCAGAGCTTTAAGGAAATTCAGACACCTCCTGTCCCATAACAAGATTCATTTGTAAGTACCCCATGCTAGTGTGAAGGATTTCCTTTTGAGCAAAGATATTAGTGAGAAAAGGGTTGGTTGGATTACAAGAGTGATGGAGTATGATGTCGATATCCAGGTCACTAAGATGGTAAGAGGTAAGGGATTGTGTAAGTAGATGTTATCATCTCAAGAGCCTGATGAAGAAGTTGTCATGGTATTAACAGAAGAACAAGAAGCAAGAAATGATGGCCCAAGGAATTGGATGGATGGCATGAAGGATTTCTTATTAGGGAATGGATACCCTCAAGGATTAGACAAAGCTAAAAGGAGACGGTATAGGCTACAACCAATTCCTTATGTCATAGTTGATGATATCCTTTTTAGAAGAGATTTTAATGGAGCCCTATTATGGTGCCTTAATATAAACCAGGCTGAAAGAATGATCAAGGAACTTCATGATAGTCCTGATGGTGGCCACTTCTTGGCTAGAACAACTGCAATGAAGATCATGAGGGCTGGTTGTTACTGGCCATCTTTGTTCCATGACTGTCATAAGTATGTAAGGAAGTGTGAAAAATGTTCCTTCTTCTCTGGCAAACAAAGACTTGTAGCTCTTCCCCTCCATCCTATCTAGGTGGATCAACCTTTTTCTCAGTGGGGGTTGGATTTCATAGGCCCTATCAATCCTCCTTCCAGTTTTGGTCACAAATGGAATTTAGCTGCTTCATATTACTTTACCAGGTGGACAGAGGTGGTGGCATTGAAGGATGCCACCAAATCTTCAGTTGTTGAGTTCCTTGATGGAATTGTGACCAGGTTTGGTGCCCCTTCAACCATTATTTTAGATAATGCCAAGTCTTTTGTTGGAGCTCAGATTTGTGCATGGGCAGTGGATCATAATATCTATATGAGCACATCCTCAAATTACTATCCTCAGGGTAATGGTTTGGCCGAGTCATCCAACAAGAACCTAATCAGGATCATGAAAAGGACAATAGAGGATAATCAGAGGTGTTGGCATAAAAGGATGAAGACTACACTGTCAGTTGACAGGATAACACCTAAAAGATCAATTGGGAATTCACCATTTGTGTTGGCATATGGTAGAGAAGCAAGGCTTCCATTTTCATTGGAGTTCCCAACCCTGGAACTAGCTCATCAGCTGGGGTTGATTGAGGATGATGCCATGACAATGAGAATGGCAGAACTAATGGAGCTAGAAGAAAAGAGAAATCAGGCCATGCAAACCCTAGAGGCACACCAGCAGCAGGTGAAGAGGAGTTTTGACAAGAAGGCTAGGGTCAAGATTTTCAGGGAGGGAGATTTGGTTCTGAAGTGGGATGCAGATAGGGCAAAACTAGGAAGACACTCAAAGTTTGATGTGTTGTGGAGTTGTCCTTATCTAATTATCAGCTGCAAGCAAGCCAATGCTTTCCAGTTAAGCAGGCCTAATGGTGAGATTCTGCCCATCCCAATCAATGGGATTTACCTTAAGCCATGTTTCTGACAGGGTTTGGGGTTCCATGTATATAGTTAGTTTAGTTATGTTCTTTTTTTGTTTCCTATTTTCTAAGAAGTGCATGAGCACCAGGTGGTCTCTCTATGAGATAGCAGGTTTTCAAAATTTTGAAGATTGCAGGGAGTTTTAGTCTCTGGTTCCAGTTGCAGAGACAGAGATTTTTGGGTTTTTCTCTCAGAAGTAGGGTTAGGGTTTCACAATGCATAGGATCTACATCTTTTTGCCTCTATATCCCAATGGATGCTTTAGGCCACTGGTCTTATGCATAGCAGGCTCGCATCCCCTGTGAGTCGCCAGAAATGTTATCATTTTTTATGCCCCGCCAAGATTCAAATTTTAAATGTTTTACCCGCCAACGGCTAGTGTGCAGAGTTAATATTATTTTAAATACCCGATCAAACCTTATAATATGTTCTGTGGCCCACAATTCTTCAATCATTAGAGCTAAAGAAGATCTACGGTTGGTGCTATCTCTCCATGGAAAGTTGCACGATGGATACATTAATGACATAGCTTCTACCACATGTCAGGTGGGTCCCCTTTTCCTCGATTGTTTCTCCGACGCTGGATTTTGCCAATTCCTCGATGGGCACCATGGCACTATCAAAAAATCTAAGCTTCTCATCGTTAGCGACATAGCACCCAGATGAAAAGTGATCCTACGACAAGGTTTGGAAATACGGTGGTCACAGGTGTGCCTCGTCAGATATCAGTGAGGATTTGTCAGACAGTTGGCACGTGGCCAGTTCCTATTGGCTATGCACTGAGAAGTCAGATCTATCTTACTCATCGTTAGATTAGTTTAGATCAACAATGGGCACTATCTCACTATGGAGAGCTGCGAGAATTTTAACCATAGCGACATAGCACCTCGATGACACGTGGCATGTGGGTCTATTTTTGTCTTGTGCGCTGTAGGATGAATAGGTGGCTTGTCTTTTGTGGCAGTTGTTAGATGGGTCAGAATACAATGGAATTTTTTTCATTGGTCCATTTAGCCAGCTTGAGACCTAGTTGTACAGTTTTGTGGATCACCATAGATCTAAGGCAGATCTACGGCAGGTGCTATCTCACTATGGAAAATTGCGAGAATTTTAACCATAGCGACATAGCGCCCTTTCACCACATGGATCAGGGGGCTAGGTCTCACCAAGGTATGTGTGCCAAGGATTTCTAGCTGTCATTCAAGTGTGGTGCAGTTGTCAAGATGGCACCAGGTATGATGGGCTCGGGTAAGAACAAGTAAAGTATTATGACGAGTCTTCACGATCGTCAAATTTTAGGAAGATCGATGGTTGGCATTATCGTGCTATTAAAAGTTGCACACTATATACCATAGCGACATAGCGCCTCAGTGACACATGTCAGGTGGGGTGTTATCTTGTGAACCTCAAGGATGATGTCAAGTTATGCTAGGTATATACCAGGTGTGCTGACAATGTTTCGCAAGCCCAGAAGTTGAAAAGAAAAGCACGGGATACAATGAGTCTCCACGATCGTCAGATTAAGAAAGATCCATGGCGGGCACTATCTTGCTATGGAGAGCTACGAGGAAGATATTCATGGCGACATAGTGCCTTGGTGACATGTGTCTTATGGGCTCGGCCAAGGTTGATAGTTAACGGCTAGCAGTTAGTGTAACCATCGTAGCTAGAGTTTGAGGAGTTGGCACGGTTAGTGATGAAAGAGATGGTCAACTATGTAGGACTTTCATGAGATGGAAAAATAAAAAGAGGCTATTGGTCCACGTGGTCCATCCTGCTTACAGAAATAGGTTGACTCACTAGCTCTGTTGATTCACAAACCAAAATGAAGGTAATCAATTTTGTTGCACGATCTGATCTTCATGATCGATTCCAACTACCATGAAATGAATGCAGAATGAGAAGAACACTCCACCACCCATCTTTTGATCCATCTACTGGGTCAAAGCATAGTTATGGCACTATTTTTTTCTGCTC
This sequence comes from Cupressus sempervirens, assembly GCA_028749045.1. Taxonomy (NCBI): domain Eukaryota; kingdom Viridiplantae; phylum Streptophyta; class Pinopsida; order Cupressales; family Cupressaceae; genus Cupressus; species Cupressus sempervirens. Next base: position 1,043,667,633 of record CM053785.1, on the reverse strand, counting down.
ATGGCCTTATTCTAAATCATTATGTCTGGATCTGTATCCAGATCAGATTTCCCCTTCATTGTTCTCTGCAGGACTTAATGGTAGGTAGCTGCGAAGTCACTTTAGCTGAAAGAGATCTCAGTTATGCCTGAACTATAAAGGCAACTTTTGTAGATTTTGTTAAGGTCAGATCATTCTCTATTGTTCTCTGCTATTGCTTTGCAATTCCAGTGAAAATTCCCCTGTGCCTCTGAACTATATGATTCTCTATCTTATCTCCTTTAGCCATTGGTATGAAAGTGCAAGAACTCTTTGCCTTCGCCATTGTTTTGTGAAAGTCTATAACCTACATGACTGTATCTTTGTTGGCTTGTGAATGCTATATAAGTGAATCTCTCTTTCCTTGTGTCATTCATCTTGATCATCTCAATCTACATGTGGTTATTTTATCAAAGCAAGTCTGAACATGTATATCCTTAGTTTCATTCTAGTTCAATAGTGCATATATGGGCAGAGATTGGTCTAAACACTCTATTTTGGTGCATCGCCTCTTTAGATTAGGCTAGGTAGATTTGTTTCATCCTCCCCTTCTCCCTTTTCCTTTCCAAGAGTAGTTAGGTGCACCCTGATAGTAAGAGGAAGTCGGCCTTCTCTGGAGACTCAACCTCACAGTTCAAGTCCCACAGCTTGGAGGTTGTTTCCATGTTTCACTAGGTTGTCCTCATGCATAGGCTTTGGACAAGGGTGCAAACCTAAGTGACAACAACCATTTCATCAAAGTTTTCTACACACTTATCCAATTTGACCCAATATTCTTTATCAGGATAAAACCCTTTAAAAGATGGGCCTTCCTTTCTTATTTCTTTTTCATGAACAACAATATCTCTGCACTTAATCATTCTTTCCCTACAAACATCCTCCCTCAACACATCAGCAATAACATCTTCTTCCCACATGGGCTTTGTAGGGGGTAGATTATATCCTCTCATACTTTTCAAAGCATATCTTACTACATTACAAGGGTCATAAGTTATGGCTGGCACAATTGGCATTTTATAATTTTGCAAAAATGAATTGGTCTTCTCAACGAAATTTTTTCCAATTTTAAAGTCCCCCACCTTAGTACATCTGCATAGAAATGTTCCCTTTTTTACACATTTTCCCAAGTATTCCCTATTCAAAGAAATTAACTGGCAAAATATTTCTACTAACCCTAGCCTCTCAAGAACATATTTAGGAAAAATGTGGGGTGGTTGAGGACATCAAAAAAATCTTATAAAAGTATATTCTTCAAATAAGAAAACACTACCCCAATCATTAGTCAATTGTTTCCAACATCAAAACACCTTTTAGGTCTAACAATTTTCATAACATTTCTAGAAACTATTTTAATTATACATCCTATCATTTTCAAAATAGGATGAACAAAATCATTATAGAAAGAGATAACATTTGAATATGGATAGTACATTTTCCATACCCATGTCCATCTTTGGACTGACAACCTTTCTCCCCACTCTTGTGTTGACTCAAATAAGCTTTGATCAAATATGTCAACATTCTTGGACAAGATAAGGTGCATGATTAGGGAGTAGTGATGGAACCTGAAATCCTTTAGCTCTCCTTGTTGGGCAGCAATGATTTCCTTGTGAATACTTTCAATGATGTATTCTACAAAATTATATCCAACATAATGATTTGGATCTTGAATATTTAGAGCCATGACATAATATGCCCCTGAAGCATTCATGGTTCCATTTGAACCTAGGGCTTTCTCAATCCCAAACATAGTATTCTAAAAGTACCTTTGAAAGAAATCAAAGGGCATAATTTTCTCAACATCTCTCCTCTTTGGAATCTCTCCTATATCCTTCTTTACCTTGGGAATGTGTTTGGTCATATTTTTACCCATATAAAAATTCTTATGTTTTTTGAAATTCTCATTTAGTTCTTCAATATTAATGGGTAATGACATAGGTCCACCCAAATCAAATGACTTTATGAATATGTTTTTATCCAATGCTAGAAGAACACTTTTATCCTTCTTATGGAATGACTTATTAATAGGATTATAGCATTTGATTAATGCCTTGACCAAGTCCACGTCTGCAAATGCTTCTAGCATGATCAATTTTCCCAAATTTCTTACCCAAGGGTTGCATATTGGAACTTCTTTCACTCTGTTCTTGTAGAAAAACTAGAACAATTCATACCAATTTCTATCAGGGACAACCACATCTCTACAAGGTCATTGGTATTCTAAGCATTTGTGGAACCAAGCAAAATATGTATCCATTCTTCTACAAATGTGTTGGAATCCTTTAGTGGTGTAGTTGGTTCTTCAATTACCACCTATGCAATCAATTCACCTTCTCTTTGGGCCATGTCTACAAGTAATTTAACTGACTCTGTGTACTGAAAACTGAAAAACACTAGGAATCACTCTGCAATTCAAAATTTACCCTAGAAACTTTGAGCAATTATGAAAATGATAAAGAAAACTTCTCTAACTTTCAAACTTTATATGTTTCTACAATGGGAGCATAGCATTAATGAAAATTAAACCCCAACACACTTGAAAACCAATCAATCCTCAAAAAGTTGGTGAAGTATTTTCTTTTTTCATACTTTTGTGCCTCCAGCTCACGTCCTTTTATCCAGCTCAAAAAATTGTCATTAAAACTATTTTCATGCTTTAAAATTGGTAATCACAATGTTGCAAAAAAATAACTCATCACCCTTTTGCCATAACTATCACGCTTTCCCTGATTTAGATCGCGACCATGTGATTAGGGTTTTCTTTCTAATGCTTCGTATCCTTGCACCTAATCTTTCTCCTTGCTTGAAATGGTGTCTAATGTTGTGAATCTTATGTTTCTCATTTAATCATGGCTTCACAACTATATTTTAACATATCTTTGTAACTATTGCGACCTTGTGACAAGCCCTTCCTTTATACACTATGTAACCTCATCATGGTTTAGCCCTTGGATCATTTTATGCTTGAAACCATGCGATGCTCTAAATTTCACCTTATCACTCCTTCACAACTTCAAAATCAAGCATTAAACTTAACTATGTGATGGTGCACTTAGCTGGCTAACTTAGCATTACTTTAACCTCGTAACTTTGCAAATTAGTTTTCTAATTTCTTTTGAAATCTTGCAAACACATGCCTCACTATCAATTGCCACTTCAAACCCTACAAACCCTAACTACAATTAAGCCCTAAGACAATGTGACTACAAGTACTCGCAACTTCACTTTTCTAACCCATGGTTCATTTATACTAGCTGCGGTGATGCGGTAAAAAAAACTTAACTCGGCATTAACTCCTCACACCCTCGTGGCTTACCCTTGACTGTCTAACTAAACCTTTGTGATGTCATTCTAACACTTTGTATTGATAGTCTTCCTTTAATTCACCCAATTGTAGCCATTAGTGTCTTAAGCTGAAATAAGTATGCAATCATGTGTTTCTCTTTGCTTCACCCCATTGCAACTTAGCAAACATGAAACTTTCATGAAATATAATAATAGAAATATTTCAAAACTTAGGATAAAAGTGCATTGATTGAAAAATATATATACTTTTAAAGATTAAATTTATATCATATGAGCTTTAACTGATCAAAATAGGAATCACCTAGGGTTTTTCTTTAGGGATGAAAAAATTTATAAACCCTAGTTTATTCTCAACACATTTATTCCCAATTTTTTCAAAAATATTACATAAACTGGATGGGTGAAAAATCAAGCCATCACATTGTATGTGATTCGGCAGTCACTGAAACTTGTTGTTGATTTGCAACTTGATTTACAGCATCTTCATCAGCAGACATACCTTCATAAAAGTATGCAAAAGATTTATATTTCTTTGGTTCTTTCATAGGTGCAACCTCATGTACCTCTATATATTCATCAAATTTTACATTTGCTTTGTTAGTGTTAGTATTTAAACACTTATAAGCTTTACATCTTGTGGAATAGCCAAGGAATATACCTTCTTTAATTTTTGCATCTAATTTACCATTCCTGGAATCTTTGAGAATATAACACTTGCTTCCAAATACATTAAAATATTTTACATTGGGTAAGTATCCATACCATATTTCAAAAGGTTTTGAATGAGTACCTTTCTTTACTTGCAAAGGGTTCAAGGTATAAACAGTTGTACTTACAACCTCTCTCTAGTACTTCAAAGAAACATTCTTCTCCATCATGAGTGTCCTAACACAGTCCATTATAGATATGTTCCTCCTTTTAGCAATTTCATTTTGTGGAGGGGTCATAGGGGCAGATGTTTATCTTTTGATTCCTCTTTCATTACAAAACATCTCAAACTCATTTGATGTAAATTTTCCTCCTCTATCAAATCTAAGACATTTTAGGCTTTTAAATGTTTCCTTCTTAACTCTTTCTAAGTACCACTTAAACATTTGGAAAGTATTAGATTTTTGTTTCAAAAACATAATTGTCATCATCCTAGAATAATAATCAACACGAAGCATAATGGACTTGTCACCTTTGTATCTTTGCACATCAATTGGTTCACACAAGTCAGTATGAACAATCTCCAAAATTAATTTAGAGGTGTGAGTCTTACTCTTAAAACTAGACTTTGTCGTTTTGCCTAACTGATATTGTTTGCAAATTATATTGGCAGGTTTCTTCAACTTAGGAAAACCTCTAACTCTTCTCATGTTACTAATACTAACTAAGTTATCAAAATTAACATGACATAACCTCTTGTGCCATAACCAGACATCATCAAATTCTACAACTAGAAAAGTAGCATCATTCATATCAAGGTAGAATAGATTACCTCTAGTTTGATCACATTTTCCATCAGTATCATATCTCTTATCTATCTTGTTCTCAAACTTAACATTGCAACCTGAACTATTTAGTTGTGACACACTCAAAAAAATTATAGTTAAGTTCTTTAACATAATAAGCATTATCACATAAAATATTTTATGTGAGTTTGATAGATCCTGTTCCTTTTATTAGATAGGGTGTATCATTACCAAACCTTACACTATTTTCATCATAATAATTCAAGGTAATGAACTTACTTTTATCTCTAGTCATGTGATGTGAACACCCACTATCAATGATCCATCTGTCATTCTTGCTCACACAAGACACTAGTGTAGTTGCCTCATCCTCATCAAAATCATATTTCATTGCAACATACACCACTTCAATATCATGATCATCATATCCATCTTTGGTTTCCTCTTGTATAATGTAGCAAGACTTCTTGCCTTTGTCTTTGTAATCTTTTTTGTCCTCATCTCTTCTACTTTTGTATTTGTCTCTCCTTCTATTGTTTTTCTTTTCTGGACATCTTGCAATAATATGTTCAACCTCATTGCAATTAAAACACATGATAGGTAACTTATCTTTGAATTTTCCTTTACCTCTATGAAATCTCCTTGCTAATAGTGCTTCAAGTTATTCTGCGTCCTCCTCATCTGTATCATTTTCATTGGAAACATATTTTACCTTTTTCTTCTTCTTCTCATTAGGTTCCTCCAATGATAGCTTAGCTTTGAAAGTAGATTCAACATTGTCAAATTTGAAGTTTTCAAAATTAGATAGCTCAAAAGTAGTGAGCCTACCTACTAGATCTTTAAGAATTAGATTAGAACCTAGTATACATCTCAATTCTTGTATTGTAGAAACTCTAATAGCATAGATGGGTAGTAGTGTTCTCAAAACTTTTCTTAATACAGTATCATCATCTATATTACCAGTAGCTCCTCTTATAGAATTAACAACATCTTTTATTCTAGGACAATATTATTCTCACCTTCTTGCATCCTCATATCATCAAACTTATCTCTAAGAGTTTCAAATTTGGCTCTCCAAACATTTGCATCTCCTCCATTAATGGTGTGAAGAGCATCCCACATATTCTTTGCACTATCACAACCCTTGATGTCATCAAACTCGGTATAACTTATGACAAAGGAAATATCCAACATTTCCTAATTGTGTTCTTTTTTCTTTTTCAGATCTTTAGCAGTTAAAAGCTCCAATAGGATCAACATGCTCAGTGGTGATGGTAGATTGTGCATGGTCTCCAAGACCTCCTAGGTATAACTTCATCAAACTCTACCATGCAGGGAAGTTGTCCTTTTTAATCTTGGGTACCTCTCTTTTTCACATCTTGATCTTTTTCTTCTAGTACCTTCAAACTAGTCCTCTTAAGCACATAGCTCTGATACCAATTATTGGAATTCTTTAGAATAACTAAGAGGAGGGTGAATTAGCTATCCAAGGTCCAGATGTACAAATAAAAAATTTTACAACTTAGTGAACCCATATTCAGAAAACATATTCATTCATGCATCTATTAGATCATACAATAACTTAAACTTGTGGATTAATGTCCTAGGTCAAAAAAACTTTACAAAAATGTAAACATGAAACATAAAAAATTCAATAACACATTTGACACAAGGATTTTACGTGGAAACCCAATTTGGGAAAAATCACTAGTAACATGCTACTCATTCTCACTCTTCTAAAGTGATGCCTTGTGAAAGGTCAACCCTATTAAATGTTACAATACACACTGTTAAATGTGACCTAGTTAGAGGATTTCAATCACCCTATTAGAAGTTAGCCTTGTTAGAGGACTTTATATCATTCACTTGGAATGTCACCCAGTTAAAGGATTTACGAATGACTATTAGGTCAACCTTAATCCAAAGAATTTACCCTAGTCTGGTAATATGATTAGAAAGTAATAGCAAGACTTGATTTGATAACAAATTACAACTCACTTGCAAATTATAGATCTATGTTTCAATCCTCCTTTCTTCTTGACTTTCACACACTTTAGCTCTCATAGCTTGTTCACCCTTCAAGCATCCGTACTCTTAATCCTTCTTGCTTTGCTTGCCAATAGCAATCTCTTCTATTTGATCACTAAATGAAGCAATACCTTAGACCTCTTATCTAACTTAGGTTCTCGAACATGACCAACCTTGCTTCTAACCAGCCATCTATATAAATAGAAAATTAATATCTTTTGTCATTCAACATCTATCATCCATTTTAGCATTAGATAGGTTTAGGTAGGATTCAATGAATCTACCCATCTTTTCATTTAAGTCACTTCTAGAAACTTCCTCTTCAATCCTCTTTCAATTCACCTCAGAATGGTTTACCATGAATCTTGTGCCACCCACTCATCATAGTTATCTTCTACACACTTCACAAAATTCAAGAAAAAAAAATAGTCAGCTCAGATTTGTCAAATCTATGATTTAACATGAATAATGGCACTTGACATCAATATGTTGTCACTCGGCTTCCAAAATGTTTTTCCACTCATCTTCAACTAGATCACTCAGAAAACACTAAAGTTTACTAGTGCTTAGCATCAACTAAACTTTACTCGGCTTACACTATATCACTTAGTATATACTGAACTTCTATTTTTCTTGGCTCTAACTAATTTTCTACTCAGCTTGCACTAACTTTGCTTGACACCTATTTTCCACTCGGTCAAGCTTGGAAGACTCAATTCTTCTTACTTGTTCTTAAGCGTTAAGTAGATAATCAATACACTATAACATCGCTATCTTAACTGATCTTTGTACTTCTTTTTCTTACCATAACTCAACCTTTCCTATAGGTTCTTTTGTTATCTCATTTGATCAAAATCTCCTCATCAATCAAATAAATGATAGTACTCAAATCAACTAGGCAATTGTCTTGCCAGCAAGTAGCAGGTTTGACATCGGTGACAAAATAATGATTGAAACATATTCTCATAATTATGTCAATCTATTTTCAACAATCTCTCTCTTTGGCATTGATGGAAAACCATACCAACAACAATACCAAAAATAAAATAATTCCTAGGTTTTGGGGTGGAAAATTGTGGTTCTAACTTACAATTGCAAAGGACTTGCAAATGGATTGATGGTTGTGAAGATGAAAGGTTAGTCTTGTTGGAGCATGATAGTAGAGAGTTTGCATGATGTGTATTGCAGATCTGTGTTCCTAGACTTTTGATGTATTCCTCATTGTTCATACGAGGTAGTAGGTTACGATCTGACTTGTCAAACTATTTGGGTTTGGCACAAGGAGCGTGGGAAGGACTTGTTGTAGAGGGTTTGCAAAGATCTTGGAAGATGTATTTGAGAAGATTGGACCCTGGGATAATTTTGAATCTCTGTGATGTGGTGGAGAAGAGGCTTTCTAAGATGTCTTCTTTGTTGGAAGCTAGTTTGGCTAATCAAGTTAAGGAATGGATGGTTGAGTTCCATAGATGTTTGTGGAGATGGCGTCTACTAATCCAAAAGAGAGTTGTCTGATTAGTTAAAAGACTTGTTTGTGAGAGATGATGGCATAACAAGGTTGCAGAGGAGGTAAAAGATATGTGAGGCTGGTTTTGATTAGTTTGTAAAGTCTGATGTAAAACCTATAGAGCAATTGGTGGTTGTTGCTGAAATACCTGAGCTTACTAGGGAGATTCCTAATCATGTTGATGTTGAGGTTGAGATTGGTTTTCATGATCAGTCAAGTATGTCTAACATGGAAATTGTAGAGCATCTTCTTGTGAGCAATGATTCCACTGGTGTTTTGAGTTTGACATGTGTTGATGGAGATCTACACATTTTTGTTGATGTGGAGTTTGTTCCTACTGGTATGGATTGACTAGTTGTTGTTGTGGATGAGGATTTGTTGATGAAGCATTATGTTCAATTTGTTCCTAGGAATGAGCATTTTGATTGGATGGTTGAGATTTCAGTGTGTGATAGATGGATGCAGATGTGGATGATTTGCATGTTGATTTTCTTGTCGATGTTGGAGTAGAAGCCTTTGGTGAAGATGAAGATGTTTGTTGATCTTTCTTTGGACATCAAAGTGTGGGACACACTTTTCTAATTACCTAGGGAGTCTAATGTAGGAGAATCTTGGGTTTTCTCAGTGGCTACTTTGGAGTTCATGGGAGGAGGCTCAGTAGTTTCTTTAGAGGGTGCTTAGACTGATACTCAGTTGAAGAAGAGGTGCTCAGTAGAGGTTACTCGATCATCTCTTGGAAGTTCTTGGTTGAGAACTCAGTAGATGAATGTAATCATCTATCCTAGAGGTGATAGGTTGTTGAAGGATCTCGGCATAGCTTGGGGCACTCGGTTGTTGAACGCACTCGATGATGCTTGTGGGAACTTGGCACATAGTGGGAGCTCGGTAAAGCTTGGTTACAATGTTACCCAAGTTGTTCGGTCTTTGGAGTTTGATTGTTGGAGGAACTCAATATATGAAGGTTTTACTCAACATACACTAGGGAGCTCAACTTATATTGCATGGTTCAGTTGCTATGTTGACCAAGTAGTTCAGCCAATAATGGGGCCTGATTATACTTTTGGGTTTACTGATGCTCGAAGGTTGTTTGTAACACTCAATTTCTATATTGCCTAAGTTGTTTAGGAATTAGTTTCTATTGTGAGTTGACTTGGCATTTAATTTGGGTTGTAGATATTTAATATGTGTACTAGCCAACTTGTGACTTCCATGGGAATTTAATGTAAGGGTTTATTTAATTTATAACTTGTTAGGCTGACTTGTGGCTCAGTTATGTATAAATAATGGGATCTTGTGAACTCTTAAGGAATTCATTTTTTAAGGGAGTGGATCTTGAGTCATTATTCACTGTGGAATCCAACATGGAGAAGATGGAGTAGCTGAGTGAGTGAAGTTCTCCTAAGTGGGTGGACAAAGCACCAAATGTGAGGCAGTTTACACCTAGATCTTGGATAAAGTTTGAAAAGAGCAAGTAGTTTAGGCTTGAAAAACAAGGAGATTGCTTAGTGGGATTGTAAGAACAATTTTAGATATTCCTTTGAGGTTTCTACCATATTTTAGATCTTGACTAGCTAGGGTTGGAATAGATCTTGAGGGATTTTGCAAAACTATTACCTTCTTTGTATTTGGTCATAACTGGGAAGGCCTTACAGCTCAACACATTGCATGCAATCAGTTATTTTATGAGTAAAGAGTTATTTGTGGTATCAGATCTTGTGTCTTGTGTTGTCTTTCTATTGTGTGGTTTCTTTTTGGGGGCTAGGACATCTTCTTTGGGGATTCTCCTGCTTTGTACTACATCAATCTCAATCTTTAGATAATCTATAACTTGTAACAAAATTGGATTTGTACAAGGTAGAGTTGTGTCTGATATTAGATTTTGCATATCTTCCTCAGTTAGCACATTTTGATTCTATGGAGATGTGTAAGATATATCTTTGATAGTAGCAACCTCTTGTTGCTCACATTGATGCACTAGTTTCTTGATTTCTTTAGTTAATTTAGCAACCTTTTCCTTATATGCATCTTCTAATTCTATTGCATATCTTCCCTCTCTAGTCTCAATTATTGGAGTAAGCACTCCATATACTTCTTTCCAAAGTTGAATACTATCCTTCTCAACTTCACGAGATTTATTCTTCAAAATTTTATATGCCCTATCTCTTGGCATAAATTTCTTTATATAATCCTTAAGGGCTATAGACATATCTGTCTTCCCCAAATCTGGCATAACTTGTGCCAGTGTAGTTTCTCTTATTTGTTTTTTTGTGGATAGTGTACACATCCATTTAGCATCTATCCTTTTGTACAAGCCTATTGTGAATCCATCTCCTAGTTCCAAGGGTGTACATATAAATTTTATCATCATATCAATCATAGCTTCTTCAAGATTATATCACTATCTAACTACATCTAACTAAATGAAGAAGGTATGTCAAAACTACATGTATGATCAGTATCTCATACCTGATTCTGATAGCTACTGATATAGGATAGAGATACTGGTATGAGAATCAGGTGATCAAAGTACATCTAACTAAATGAAGAAGGTATGTAGGAACTATATATTCAATGATATATTTTACATTAGTTCCTAACATATGTTGAGATAATGGGTGTTGCACACATTGCATAATATTGTTATATTTTATTTTGTTATGTAATGTTGTGCCTAGATGGATGTGCAACATGTAAAGATTCCCATGGAATATTCTTGATGAGTTGTATTGTAACATTGTGATAATATTTCATGTAATTATTTAATAGTGGAGAAAAGAATTAAATGCCCAATATTAAATGTGGGGTCAGTGGGTTAGGTAGCACATAGTTTATGTAATACCACTTGGTGGTTTTGTGGGACTTGCTACTATATAAGTAGCCACAAGGGTAGTTGTTGTAAAGAAATAGAGTGACAAGGAGAAGACAAAAGGCAAGAGTCGAGCGGCACAAGGCTTGACAGGTTAGCCAAGGGAACATTTGTGAAGGTTGAAAGCATGGCATGGGATGTGTGGATTCATGCTTGTTCACATAGTTTGCTCGGTTGTGGCTATGGCCATGAAGGCTTCCATGGTTGTATGGCAATGGTATTTTTGCTGAATAATACATGATGATGGATGCTTTTGGAGGCTGGGTTTTTCCCTCAATGAGGGTTTCCCAGGGTATATCTTGTGTCACAATTTTATGGGTATGTTGTCTATTCTCTTGCATGTGGATTTTTAATTCCGTATTTATTTCAGATTTATTATGGGTTATGTGGAAACGGTTATATTCTTTATTGCCAAGTTTCCTTACAAGTGGTATCAGAGCTATGGTTGTGTTGTTGTAACCCTAGATTGAATCCATGAGAATGCATGAGAGGATAAAAGAAAGGGCAAGATATATGAATGATTTATTGCAGATCTGAGGCTTTTGGGTTTGCTGTTATGATGGGATGTTAAAAGATTTGGGCATGTGAAATTGTTGGACAAAAGTTTTTCTTTGGATGTTTCATTTAAATGAGGGTTTTGGGGGGTAGCTTGCAGAAATGACCTCCTGGATAAAAACAGACCTCACCATTGGATCCGGGTCAACATTTCCATAAATTTTGATATATAATATGCCCTAGTTTGGCCATGTTCAGAGGAAATGAAAGAGTTTTTTAGTTTCAGCCCATGATGGCCGTCAAATTTAATCCCGTTGGAATTTTCGTCACTGAAAAAATAAAAAATGAAAAATCGTACTGAAAATGGTAAAAAGACTGTCTTAGTAAAATGGCCATAACTTTCTCTCAGAATATCAGATTTCAGAGTTCTTATAGGTGTTGGAAAGCTAATTCAGAGCACTACAACATGGTGTAGGTTTGGTTCTGTGATTTTAAAATTTTGTCAAGTTTTAAGAGCCCTAAAGTTAGATGTTATTTATTTTGAGCACGGATTAGGACATAACTGGGGCATACGGAGTCAGATTTTGGACTTCAAGTAGTCAACGGAAAGCTCTTAGAGAGCTCTACACATTGGTTTAGATTTGGTGCAGGTTTGGCATAATTTATTTTGTGATATATTGATCTGAATAGTTTATTGATATATTTTGACTATGGTAACATTGTGAGTTTATGGCATTGGAGATTTAAGTTTTGATGTCATTGTATACTCAATTCATATTTCAGATTGGTCTCATGATGATATGGTTATCAGTGTTTGGTTTGGATATGCATGACGACTTGTTGGGTCTACAAGTTGTGCAGTGTTGTAAGCGGTCTATACTTACAGGTTGCATTTATAGCTTGGTTATGGGTTGTCTTTGCCCATTGATCTTTCATTATTGATGCATATTCAGATTGGTGACTTGGATTTGGGTTGTCTATGCCCTAAGTCACATGATTTACTATTTATCTTCATGTAGAAGGGATGAGATGTTGTTACCAGGTACAGTCATGGTGGAGGATTGTGGTTGACTATGCTGACAGGTTGGACATATTGAGAGCTAGATGCTCGGTTCATGGATGTGATCATGGTGTCATGGATTTTGGCATGACATGATTGGTTATACAGGTACATCCTTGATGTTCATTAGCTTGGATTTCTGATTCAGTTATGGTGGTATATCTTCTTGGTTGAGGATCATGGTTATTTGGTTTCTTTTGAGGAGCTCATGATGTGCACTTTGAGTTCTTTGATGTTTTAATGCCTTGGTTGATTCTCATGGTTAGAGGATGAGTTTTCATCATGATGTCATGGATAGCTTGGATACACGATTTAGTGGGAGCTTGTGACAGTGATGGGGTGACAGTGCAGGATTAGTTCCTGGTTTGATTTGGATCTTCATATAGGAGATGGATTTTATGATGCCATAGGTGACTTGGTACCATGGTTGAGTGGGAGTTGTTGGCATTGATTTATTTATTAAGTGTTTGCAGATGTTGGAGGTTTGTCTTAGATCCTGTTGCTGCAGAAGCGTCTTTGACATTTGCATGGTGCACTTGTTATCTTCATGGTGTTTGAAGATGGTTAGATCTTGAGGACTCATGGAGTTCTTGGTTATCTTCATAGTATGTGGAGATGGTTCTTCCTGGTGTGTGGAGATGGTTTTCTTCATGGTGTATGGAGATGGTTGCATCTTGAGGACTCATAGGGTTCTTGGCAAAGGTGTGGTTTATATTTTTTATTTGGCATGTTATCCTTGGTATGAGGATGGTTTCATTATTATGGCATGGTAAACTCTTGATACGCGTTTAGAGTTGTGACATGTTATGGTATGTTCATGTGGAGCATGTTATCTCTTTAGTTGAGATGGTTAGATCATGTTGTCATGTTTATGTTCCTGAGGCCATGGTTGGAACTTTGACATTGATCTTGGTTTAGTTTCTTGGTATTGAGTACACTGATCATAAGCTGGATACTTCATGATATTGCTATGTTGCATTTGGAGTTGGCATGGATTGATTGGTTACAGGTGCTCATGGATACTTAGAGAAGGTGGTGATGCTGATTTCTCTTGGATTAGAGAAGTATTTGTTGGGACAGTTGATGCTCTCAACAGAAAGTCCGAGGGGCAGTCACTTGATATGGACTTGAGAGGAGATTGTTCTTAGATGAGTCTTGGTTGGAGACTTGGGTATCTTGATGAGCATTCTCATTCCCCACTCTTGGTCTACTCGGTGGTTTGCTACTTGAGAGGTATAGCCCATTGTTTCTCTCAGTTGCATTATATTTATGCTTGTCTTTCATGGATATGGATCTTGAGCTATGGTACATGAGTTAGTTCTGGAGGGTTCATTTGAGAGATGGTTAAGCATTGGTTATCTCCATGTGCATATGTTGTTATGCTGGTTGAGTTTGGGAGATGGTTTTATCTTGGGCATATTCCTTGATTTAGGAATGGTTATTCCTTGGTTTAGGAATGGTTTTATTGAGTTTGATCTTCTTGTGAGAGGCTTACATCCATGATTAGTTATATGGTATGGTTTGGGTGTTGTTGAGGCTTCTTGTTGGGGTTTTATGGAGGAGATCATACTTGCATAGTTTACATCTAGAGGTGTGTGTAGAAGGACATGATACAGGTTATGATTTGCATGGTATCTCCTGTCTTGGTTATCTTCTTGGAAGTTCAGTTTTGCCTACATTGGATTTGAGATTGGTTGGAGATTGTGATCACTGGTTTGTGCTCATGTATGTCATGTGAGAGATGACATGGTTATTTCTTTATCTCTTTCCTTTGTTGGTTGTGGAGAACTTGGGAGACTATTGGAGACTTGTTATGAGAGTTGTTCTTGCAGGTTATCAGTTGATGTATTGTGGATGTCCTTGATACTACATGGATTCACTTCTTTGAGATGTGTTGAGTGGATTGGTTATAGATTTGACATTATCTTTTGCAGTGGGAGCTTCTTGGTATATATGTGGCAGGTATTGCTCTTGAGGCTTGTGATTGCAAGTTATAGATTGGATATGTCGGTGATATGAGATTCACTTGTTATACCTTTGAGGTATGGATAGTTGGATGGGTTTGGCACTTTGTTGTGGGTGCTATTTCAGCTATGGATATTTTGACAACTACGGATACATGTGATTACCTTTGGATCAGGTTATTGGTGCTCAAAAATTTTCAGTTGGTACAGGATTTTATGATCTTCTAATGTGACAGGTTGGGTGGCTTTCTCTTTGGATGGCTTCTATGTATGTCCAGTGGGAGTGGCATAATAGGAGGTGAGATCATTCATGTTCGAGATGCTAGATACTTTGATTTTGTTGCAGGTACTAGGATGAAGCACTTGGTGTATTTTGATCCATGATGGTGGATGTGCTGGGAGGGATTGTTCCCTTGTTCATTTTGTGTGGCTACGGATTGACCCTATGCAATGTATACAACAAGTGGGAGATTGTTGAGATAATGGGTGTTGCACACATTGCATAATATTGTTATATTTTATTTTGTTATGTAATGTTGTGCCTAGATGGATGTGCAACATGTAAAGATTCTCATGGAATATTCTTATGAGTTGTATTGTAACATTGTGATAATATTTCATGTAATTATTTAATATTGGGAAAAAGAATTAAATGCCCAATATTAAATGTGGGGTCAGTGGGTTAGGTAGCACATGGTTTATGTAATACCACTTGGTGATTTTGTGGGACTTGCTACTATATAAGTAGCCACAAGGGTAGTTTTTGTAAAGAAAGAGAGTGACAAGGAGAAGACAAAAGGCAAGAGTCGAGCGGGACAAGGCTTGACAGGTTAGCCAAGGGAGCATTTGTGAAGGTTGAAAGCATGGCATGGGATGTGTGGATTCATGCTTGTTCACATAGTTTGCTCGGTTGTGGCTATGGCCATGAAGGCTTCCATGGTTGTATGGCAATGGTATTTTTGTTGAATAATACATGATGATGGATGCTTTTGGAGGCTGGGTTTTTCCCTCAATGAGGGTTTCTCAGGGTATATCTTGTGTCACAATTTTATGAGTATGTTGTCTATTCTCTTGCATGTGGATTTTTAATTCCGTATTTATTTCAGATTTATTATGGGTTATGTGGAAACGGTTATATTCTTTATTGCCAAGTTTCCTTACAACATAGATTTACTAAAATTTCATATTCACATAAACAAAGATGCATTAAGAACATATCCATAGAAAGGAAAGTAAAAGAGAACCATTTATCAGTAACTAAATGGTATATCAGTATCTCATACCTGATTCTGATAGTGAAAGATTGACAAAGATCATCATATCACTATCTCTATCAATGTTTTATTTCCCTCAACTTTGTCATTTCCATTGTTTGGTGCTAGTATTCTAGTTCTACAATTTTTACTAACATGTCCAGCTTTGAGACAGTTGAAACATACTATTTCTCCATTCATCCACTTCTTATAATTTCCTTTGAAATGTGTCTTAATGCAATTCTTTGGAATATGTCCATATTCTCCACAATAGTGACAACTATAGCATGTATTGTAATCCCAATTGTGGGAATTTCCTTTTCTTGATGCATGTGCTTGTTTCTTAGGTATCTAGCTGGATTTGTCTTAATTTTGCATTCATGAGCTCCGTGTCCATATTTTTATAGTTATAGAAGTATCCTTTAAATGTAGTGAATGAATTATTTTTCTTTGATCTGCATTCATGTGCTTAATGCCCTACTTTCTTTCATCTAGAATAATTACCAATAGACTTAGGTTTAGAATTTTTCATACCATTATTTCTTCTACAAATGTTTTTTGTGTGTCCAAGTTTACCACAATGATAAAATGTAGGTTTTCCTTTGGCTTTAGCATTTCTTTTTTCTCCACTCTTTAATGATTCTCCTTCTTCAGTAGATGAGAAGTGCTTATTGTATCCCAGTCCAGAGGTGTCTTTTGTTGATCTAGGAGATCTCATCAGTTCTTTAAAGTATTTGATAGCCTCACTTGATTTTCTCATTCTTTCTACAAGTTCCTTTTCATTTCTCAACTCATTTCTTAGTTGTTCCTTTTGTGACCTTAGGTTTTTTTTATCTCCATGTCCTTTCTGTTTTCTTCCTGAGTAGCAACTATCAATTGATTTATCATATATAGTTGATTATTTGTGAGCTTCTGTACTTCAAATGATATCTCTTCAAGTTTCATTGTCATCTATCTTTTTTCTTCTTCAGCCATTACTTTGTCTTCTTCAGCTTTATTCTTTTTCTCTATTACTTCACATAGTAATACATGTTCAAAATTTGCAGGAGTATGACCCTACTAGTGAAACCCTTACCACTAAACAGGCTAGAGATCTACTAACAAGGAGTGGAATGATTATCTTCACAGGATGGGATTTGAGCTCTTCTTTTCTGCTAGATCAAATAAGAAGACAAGAAAACATAGTCTGAGGATGAGAACTAGTATGGGGAGATGATGGGATCAAGGTTCAATATAGATGCCCAAACAATGGAAATATGGAGTTTAGCTCTAGAGGATAATAAGCCCACTCTCATAGAAATCAAAGAATCTTGTAGATTTTCCTTTGGCTTTAGCATTTCATTTTTCTCCACTCTTTAATGATTATCCTTCTTCGATAGATGAAAAGTGCTTGTTGCATCCCAGTCCAGAGGTGTCTTTTGTTGATCTAGGAGATCTCGTCAATTCTTTAAAGTATTTGATAGCCTCACTTGGTTTTCTCAATCTTTCTACAAGTTCCTTTTCATTTCTCAACTCATTTCTTAGTTATTCATTTTGTGACCTTAGGTTTTTTATCTCCATGTCCTTTTTGTTTGCTTCTTGAGTAGCAACTATTAATTGATTTATCATATATAGCTGATTGTTTGTGAGCTTCTATACTTCAAATGATTTCTCTTCAACTCTAATTGCTATCTATCTTTTGTTTTCTTTAGCCATGAATTTTTTTTCTTCAACTTTATTATTTTTCTCTATTACTTCACATAGTAATACTAATTGAGTTTCATGTTCTGTCTTAAGTTCTTTTGCTTGTTTACTTAGAGCATTGTTCTTCTCCAATAATTATGTTATTGCTTCACTATTTTCACCAATTTTTCTACTATTAAGTAGTCCTTTTGTGTCTAATTCCTTGTATAGTATGTCATTTCCCTAAATCGCTATCACTCTCCTTTTTGTCAATGATTTTTGTAACTCTTCTGTAGCTCCTTGAAGTTGTTGCAATATGATCTAGATTTCAATCATCTGGTTGTCAATGATTTTTCCCAACATGTATTCCTCCATCTCCATGATCTGATCCTCTTAATTTGTTAAACTTCTTCCAAGAGATCTGAGCTTTGATACCAATTTTTGGAAGGATTATTGGGAAACAAGATACTGAGAGAAGGGGTGAATCATGATCTTATACTTTTACTTACAAAACCAATTACTGAATTCACACCTAATTCATCTCATAACTTAGATCTAACATTAAAACTTTAATGTTGAATAGTAAATGAATACATCACATCCATGAAAGATTCAACACATAACAAAAATAATTTGGTGAGCCAAAAACACTTCAATGTGAAGGTAAAAATAGGGTAGGGATGAAACCCACAAATCTTCACTATTGTAGCAATAAACCTATTAGGGTTATAATGTATTATCATAATATATGATCTACCTTGTGAGGGGTCTACCTTGTTAAAAGCTTCAAGACTATTAAGTCCTACCCTATTAAAGGATTTCACACTTACACTTAAGTAAGGACTCTGTTAGGAGATTTACATAGACATGTTAGGATCACTAGGTTAATAGATTTTCCTTGATTCAAAATTGATTCAGTATCTAACCCTTGGATTGCTCTACAAGCTAATTTTGGATCTCCTTTGTACAATGTCTAATTTGATCTTTCAATTTGATATCTCCTTTCAGTCCTTCACTTCTTCAATTTCTTTTTCTGAACTTATTCAAAACTTATCCTTTCTTGCTCTATTATTTCCTTGTCTACTTTTTCACTTGTGTATTCTTGTCTTCTAATCACATTCACACACACTCTTGAATCTAGGGTTAGAATCCTCCTTAAATAGATGTTCTTTGAAAGTTCTAGATCTCAATCAATAGTTTACAATTCATCTCCTTTTTTCATTTATATCTGATTTTTTGATTAGTTGATTTGCATTCCTTAGGAATATTACCTTATATAATGACATGCAATCTTCATATTAGTTAGTTCTACAAGCATAAAATATCATATGGAAGTCAGAAAAAATAATTTACTTAGCTATTTGTGTAATTACAAACTCATATGACAAAATTGAACTGCTTGGCATCTGAATATGTTAACACTCAGTCATTGCTAACATTCATACTAGTACTTGACTTCTATATGTATGTTCTTCTTTGTTTACTCAGAAAAAACTATCTTCTCAATTTACTCGATCTTTACTATATTATATTGACTTACATATACACTCGATCTCAACCAAGGTGCTTGGCAATCATTGACTTTCTTGGAATGTGATGCAAAATAAATAAGTCCTTATATTTTCTAGCCTTCACTAGATGACTTTGTCATAGTGATGATCATTCGTCCTTTCCTAATAAATGACTAAGTGTATGGATACTAATATCTAACATAGGATTATAGATCAATACAACTTTGGTAAATACACTTAAGCTCACAACGATATGTGACCATACACAAATGGTTATAGATACTAGGTTGTATTAGGCACCAATGTAAAATATGTAAAAGCAATTAAATATCTCATAAAATAGAGAAAGAGGGAAAACCTCAAGGAAAATACCTCCCACAAAAAAGAGAGATTAAAAAATAAGATGCATGAATTAATGCAATAATCAAGAACACCCCCCCACCCCTAAAAAAAAAAAAATTCTCACATTCATCATATTGTTAGAAAGTAAAGTTCACCAAGATACTAAGACGAGGGGGGAGGGGTAAATCTATTATCTAATTAAAACAAATCTTATTAACATTATTAATTCTAAAACATGTGATCAACAAGTCCAATAACCACAAGAAGATAACCATACATAACAAAACCAAATTTGTTAACTAGGGAAACCTAGCTTGATCAGAGGAAAAATCCTGATGGAGATGGTACCCACAAAATGATGTACTAATATATAAATTCCTCATAAAAGGGTGGAACCCATTAGGAGTGAATGAAATGTTTTTGGTACATATTAGTCCATGTTAGGAGAATTTGAATCCTAGTGGGGAGATTCCAACCCTGTTAGGAGTTTTGGAAGGAAGAAGGACTCAAGTCCAACTACACTTTGTATTATTTCTTTTAGAACAATACCAAGTGATCAACTATCCACTAAAACTCTCTACCAAATACAATAATTTCACTTGTTTATTGATCCTCTACTGCACAAAATAGTTCGCTGATCTCAATACCAGATCCACATACTCAGATCACATAAATCCCTTAAATTGCTTACTCACATATATTTCTCAATTCACAATTCCATGTTTAACCAGCAAGGAAAATGAATTTCCTTTATACCAAGTCCTTAGATTAATTTATTGAGTTGGCCTTGATGGTTTCTCAATTTACAATTACAATAGGACCACATTAAGATAAAACAATACATGTTACATTACATCTTTTCATAATTACATAACATTGTCGGCTCACATTCTTCACAAATATTCACACGTTCAACCTCAGACTTTGTGCACTCAACAACACCGTCATCATGATGTCTTCTACCTCTGTCTAACTATTCTTAACCAAATTATATCCTTGTTAGGAGATATAATCCAATTACCAAAGATTGCTTCTCATGAACTCTATATGTATAATATCTTTAGTAAATATCAAATAATTGTTAACAATCTTTGAATTTCTACATGTACACTTAACCAAATCAAGAAGACACTTCATAGAATATGTCCTCAACTTTTCTTGACCTCATCTTCAATCCTTGAACCTTGTGATCTCAATCATTATCTATTTCTTTGTTAGTCTACATAGAATAACTAGTATGTTGACATTAATGACAAACACTACCACGAATGCAATGTATAGTCATACTAACAATCTTCCAAATGCTCCAGCAATGCTAGGGTACTCCTTGATAGGAATATCATTATCATTCATGATAACACATAAATATACAATAAATAATCCTCATATAGGAGAGAAGAATTAGAAGAAAGATGAACGCACTACAAGGTAGGACAACCCCCAAAGGAGATGTCATAGCCCCCAAAAAATAACCACATAGTGAAAGATAAATAATAACACAAATATTTAGATTCAAAATAACACCAATTCTCATAATAGAATCATAAGATTTACATCCAACATGCCCAACTATAAGGCCTTCTGAATTGTGGCTAAATACAAAGCAATTATAATAACAATTCTGCAAGACCTCACAAGATTCAACCACCAGCTAGCCTAGATCCACAATCTAGTAGAAACCCCAAGAAGAATATATACTTGTTCTCGTAAGCCACCATGAAACCTTATTATTTCCCAAGCCCACACTTAGCTTCTATCTCTTCCAAATTTCACTCTTCTCACCTACTCCATGTTGAACTTTGTTCTAAATGAATGAATCAAGACACTACACAAAGAACACAAGATCCAATTGTGCTCCAAATCCATAAGATCAAATAGCTCAACAAGATCAAACTACTCTAATACCACTTGATGCAATTCAAGGTAAGAGAATGCCCAAAGGATATGTCCTAGCCCCTAGCAGTTAACCACACAATAGAAGATAAATAATAACACGAAGATTTTGATCCAAAAGAATAATAGTTCTCATAATAGAATCATAAGATTTACATCCAACATACTCAATTATAAGGCCTTCTAGGTTATGGCCAAATACATTAGCAATTATAATAACAGTTCTGCAAGACCTCGCAAGATCCAATCACTAGCTAGCCTAGAACCACAATCTAGTAAAAAACCCTAAGAAGAATCTAAATTTGTGCTCGCAAGCCACCAAGAAACCTTCTTATTTCCCAAGCCCACACTTAGCTAGTAGCTCAGCCAAGATTTCTCCTATTAGCTACTTGATGTTGAACTGAATGCCTCTAGAAATCACAAGACCCTCTACTTATACTAAACCAAGCCACAAGTCAGCTTGGAAACATACATTAAATACATGAAATACATGAAATAACTAAATACTTAGGACAAGCCCCAAGTTTATAATGTATAACTAACTCATGTGACAACATAAGAGTATGCACACTTAGGCATAGGTCCCCTATGTTTTCTAACTATCCAAATCCAAGAACACACATGCCAACTCCCTCAGATCAATGCTAGCGAATATGATCTCCAAAGTTTATCTAAGAAATCAAGAACATGCTACCAGCAACCACCAAAATGGCTTTAACACTAACACAATAGATCCAATATTTTTGCCTCAAATACATCCCCATCCGAGAAAACCATAAGTCCATAAATCCAAGCTCGATGTCCCTACATACATGATTGCTGACAACCTTAGGATGCTCCTACATTAGAGACCAAGTAGGGCTCTGTTAATTTAGAATGTACACCTATGTTGCATGCCTCATGATCTATGTAGAAACTAATTCATGAGTGTAAAACGATATTCTTCTTCTTAGGAGGAAATGAAACTAAAGGTACATCAATGGAGCCTCCCAAATCTATACAAAGAAACCTCAAAATGTATAGAATCTTGAAAACTATTCAAGTGTTCTCATGTCAATATTGAAAGGTGCCTCCTCTGAATCATATGTACTAAGCCACTCCATTGAAAAAGACAAACCAAGGTGAATTAAGGATGAATGTCTACATGTAGCTCACTCTTGATCAAAATTTCTTAGCAATATGTCCAAAAAAATTAATGTATAACATCTAACATTCCCTTTGTTAAAATAATTATTCACCATACTCTTGTAATCACTTTATTTGTGTCCATTTTTAGTGTATTTGAAATATTGACAAAAAAAAGATGTAGCATTAAGTCTTTATGATAAAATATATTTCATACAAAGCATCTACCACTAAATTTTTGAGTATTAGGTTTTCTAACGTGTGTCCTTTGAGGATTTTCATTCAAATTATCTAATCATGGATTGCTTTGACCTAATATTGATCTTTCTCCTTTCTTATATCCAAGACCTTAAGTATTACCTTTCATTATTTGACTCTCAAGTAGTACATCAAACTTTTAGTTGAACTAGTCATGGAATTCTCCTTGTATTAATTTGCAGTAGAAAAATCACTCCTAAGGATATTAATCTTAAAATTTTATTTTATTGTGTTTAGATTATTGCAAATCAAATTGTAGTTTTCTAGTCACATATTGAATTTATGACATTTCCCATATCTCTCCTTTAGGGATCTATTAAGATTATCGTCATTCTTCTTTCTTCTTTCAATCTCCTTAGTTAATTGCATCACGTAGATGTCATCTTGTATTTAAGGACTTCCTTATTTTGTGCAAGTTTCTAATAGTCATTTATCTTACCCTTCAAGGCTTGAGTATCACACATCACATATTTCTTTTCTGATTTAATTTCTCAACAAGATCTTTCCTCTTATCCATGAATTTTTTCAACTTCCCATTCAATTGTTGCATAAAGTTTCTAACATATGTGAGTCTCTTCCTCAAGTATAGGACATCATTCTCATATTGATCTATATGTTCAAGTGCAACAAAGGGTTATTGTTGAATATCATCCGAATCCATTGAATTGCCTATCGGGATCTTCCTCAAGCTATTAGACTTCCTCTAAGGAACAAGGATCTAATACCAATTGTTAGAATTAAAAATTACTAAGAAAGGGGAGAATAAATATCCTACAATTTTTAACAATGTCAAGTTGATCCTTAAACCAAAAACCAAATGCAATGTATACTAAAGTGCAATGGCATAAAACAAACATCCACAACACTATAATACCCAAAAAAAATTGTGGAAACCTTGTTAGGAGAAACCACTGTGGAATAGAACGCATAGATAAAGAGTACTTTGTAAGAGTATTTAACCTTACTAAAGGTTTACAAAATAGTACAGGCATTGAGGATTACAAGATAGATCTCATTGTTAAGTTACTAAAAAGGATATTGTTGTTGGAAATATAAGGTAGGCTAGGTTACTGAGAGGGGAGAGGTGAATTAGGAACCAATAAAACTTTAACTTATTTCACCAATTAATCTCTCATATATTATTTTTATCTAATTGCATGCATGAAAGAATGAAAGCAATAAAACATTCATAAAACTTTGACACAAGATATGGTAACCCAAAAACCTTCCAATTAGAAAGTAAAACTAGGGTGGAGATGATACCCACAAGCTTTAATACTGCAGTATAAAGTTAACTTGTTAAGGTTTACAATTGATCACTTCTGATGATCTACCATGTCAGGAGTAATAAGGACTATGAGGTCCACCTTATTAAAGGATTTATAAACATACAATGAAGTATGCACTCTGTTAGGAGATTTAGCAAGAGACTATTAAGTCCACCCTGTTAAAGAATTTAACTGATACAATTGGTAGAATGGATCAGTGGTTAATCTCTAATCTACAGTTTTGATTTGCTAAATGAAATTCCTTGAATTGCAATGATCACCTTGTTGTGGTAGATAAATCTCTATTGTCCCTTATACTTCTTGTAGCCTTCTTCAATTCGCACTCATACACTTCATATTACTTCTCATTAACACACTTGGATATGATACAATGAGTTACATATATATCAATCCAAATAACTACTTACTGGAGTTGGCTACAATACCAAATTCAGCATAATTCACAAAGTCAACCCAACTATTGTAAATTGGGTTCTAAAGACAAACTCGGTGATGTTCTGACACTCAAAAAATAATGTCAATGCTCAGAAAATTCTAGCACTCAGTTGAAGTTGAAGCTTGGTCCATACTGATCACTTTTGAGTAGCTTGGATTCTGTTAGCATAGTGTGACTCAGTGAACACTGAGAAACTAGGTAGTTACTAAATCACTCGGTTGACACTACATGACTTGATCAACACTAGATTCACTTTGTTAACACTACAATCTTAGTAGACATTGTAGAACTTGGTTAACACTACAAAGCTCTATTAACACTAGAGTCTTCATCACTTCTACTAGAAATTTTGGTAGACACTGCTATGCTTGGGCAATATAGTAAATTGTCTCTAATGCTTAGTAGATACTATGAATCTCGGCATGAACTATAAACTATTTGTTTAGCTCGATAGCAACTGAGACACTTGGTTAACACTGCTAGATGAATGATAAGCTCGCTAGCAACTGTAGAGCTCAGTAGCATTGTAACCAATTGTCTAAGTGTTGAGTCACTAATGGGCAAATTGATCTTAATGTCAACAATCTCCCCCTTTGGCATTAGTGAAAAAAACACTTATCAAACAAAAAATCTAAATAAGTCAAAAACTTTCTTTATCAACATTATGTGTTTTTAACTTGGTTTTGACTTCTTGTTGCTATAGCTCAGTAAATTACTCTATTTTTCAAAATTGCATATGCAAACATATTTTTTGTTTATCTATACATATTACTACTCCCCCATGCCCACACACACACACACACACACACATATATATATATATGAAGTATGATAATCTTCTCTATACACACACATATATATATATACTTCTCCCCCTTTACCAATAGTATTCTCCACCTTTTTGAAATAAATGCCAAAGGTGTATAATATCTATAAGTTAATACCAAAATGTGACAAAAAATAAAAATGTACCTTCAAGATTAGTACCATAGTCTTGTCCCAATTCTCTTACAATACTTTACTTGCATGCAAGGCTATCTGTACTTCTACTAACAATTCCATCATATGGTTAACTATGGAGAAGTTATTATTATGGATGAGTGTCTTTGCATGTTCAATGTGCTTTTGTAGTCCATCCATGTTTGGAAGAATATGTTGACAATTAGCTAATGAAGATATGTAATTTTTGTCATTTATGGTAACACATAATGTACATGCTTACAAGAAACCTCAAAAATAAAGATACTTAGCTTTTGGTACTTAGAAAACTATCTAAGTATGAATTTGGTATACAACAGTGTATTATTTTCTATGTAACTTGTTACTGATGTCATATTATGACTATCAAAGTTAGATGGAGATAGTATAGATGTTGATAATGATGTGTATAACCTCAAAAGTTAGTACAGACTGTATGGAAAAGAGTTATTCATGTTTTACCAGTGAAACAAGACAGTGGAATTAAAGGAAAGGAATTATTTTGTTTATAAAATAATTACTTGACCAATTAGGGCCAATATCCTAAATGTTTACTGTAAGTTGGAAAAGTATGTTATGGTGTTAACTGACATGGCAAAAATTTATGTAAATGCATGGTATTTATGCAAAGAACATCTTGCAAATTCAAGTGTTATTATTGTGTAAGTTGTGAAAGTGATGCGAAGTATTATGATATGTGAACTTTCTATGAAAGCAATATATGCAAATTTTGAGAAGATATTTTGTGATCTGATATCAAACTAAGAAAGAACCTATTTCTAAAGACTGGTTACTTGTTTAGGCAGTGAGCTCTTCTTGTAATTGGAAGTTCATGTTTGGGCAGTGGGCTCATCTTGCATCTACTGTACTATAACTCCTAACAAGATTGGCACAACTCCTAATAGGGTTGGCACAACTCCTAATAGGGTTGGAATCTCCTAACAGGGATTCAAAGTCTCCTAACAGGGACTCTCTATACTGAATTTTCTCATTGACTCCTAATAGGTTCCATCCTCTAACAAGGAACTTATATATCAGTATATTATCTAGTGGGTATTATCCCCACTAGGGTTTTCCCTTGGCCAAGGTTTCCCTAATTAACAAAATATGGTGTTACAAGTTGTCTTTGTGCATGGTTATTGTTACTGTTTAGCATTACTTTATTATTATTTTATGTATGGTTTAAAGTAACAAATAATATCTAGTTGGCAACTAAAGTTTGTAGATTACTGATTCACCCTCCCCCTCTCAGTAATTCCTATTTCTAATAGAATCATGCCCTAAACTTATGCAAGTGTAGCCCTAATTTTAGCTTCTTCCTTCAATAATTCTGACTGGAGATTTTTTAGATATCTGATCTTTGTGAAGTGTGCAGAACTATAACTTGGATCAAGTGATATCTAGTGTGCACTTGCCTTCATATCCTCATCTATCTTGGATAATTTTTCCTTGATCTCCTTTGTAAAGATAGATGTGTCACTCAATTTGACAAATAAAGAAACAACATTACTAATAGATGTTTCCAGTGTAGCAATAATATTAGACAATTCTACTTGATCTATATAAATCTTCTGTGCTACTTGCTCCAACACTTTATTATCAAATTTTCTTTTTTCTCTTTGCATCAGCTTTTCTTGTCCATTCAATTCCTCATTATACTTGTGGGAATTTTCAAATAACTAATCCAGAATAGGTTGTTTCTCATCAACCTCAATACTTAGAGCATCAACAAATATGCTCTTTATATCCTCAAGAACTTGATTTTTATTTTTCTTCTCTTCTCTAAGTTTTTGTT
The DNA here is from genome assembly GCA_028749045.1 of Cupressus sempervirens. Taxonomy (NCBI): domain Eukaryota; kingdom Viridiplantae; phylum Streptophyta; class Pinopsida; order Cupressales; family Cupressaceae; genus Cupressus; species Cupressus sempervirens. The sequence continues at coordinate 1,043,640,396 of CM053785.1, read as the reverse complement.
GCTTAGCCCTCTTCTTCCAAAGTTCACCCAGGGTATCTGTTTGATCATGAGTGAGGTTAGAGATATCCTAATTTGGAATAACAATGTCCTCATCCAGATCCATTTCTTCCTCTTCTTTACCCTTAACCTTTGGAATGATAGAAAGAATTTCTTTACCTTTATTTAAAACTTCAATGCTCGGTTGAGACTGATTCTCAATTGTCATTGCACTAGCCATGGTGGAAATAGTAGTTGAAAAAGTAGGAATTGCACCAACAGTACTAATAGTAGACATAGCACTAACAACAGGAATACCTTGTTGTTTCTTGGTCAAGCCTAATGCTAGAAGAACTTGCTACTTAGTAGATGAAGTGCTAGGCACTTCAGTCATTGAAATACTTGCCAGAATAGTTCTAGAGATTGGTTGTGTGCTAGGTGTAGTAGATTTTACCTCAACCAAATCGGTAGAAACTTTCTCTAAGCTTGATTGCGTTGAGGATTTGCTCAGGGGATGAGGAAAAGAAGTCATAATCTATGTTGCAATCTTTTATGCATCAAATTCCTCAATACTCTGTATTTTTGGAAGACTTCCTCTAGTTGCTTCCTATTCTTCCTCCTCATCGTCAAGATTGACATCATCTATTTCATCATCTTTGATTTCTACTTCTTCTTCTACATCCTCATCTTCACCATCTTTATCATCAACTTGCACAAGAAAGTCACTAGGCTTGTGTAGCCCATAGATAATTTTCCATGTGGTAGTAGTAGACTTCACCATAGATTCAATGTCCTTATGTATTATTAGACATGTATTGAATTTGAGTGTAAGCTTCTTCTCATTCTACTTCAAATATTCCTTTACCTCTTTCTCATTGAGACTCGGCATAAGTTGTCTCAAGGTTTGTTCACTAATGTCTTTGGTAGTTTTCATTACACTATCCCATTGAGGTTTAACTACTTTCAAAAGTACATCAGGAGCTTGATGTGAAAGTTCATCAGGTGAATATTTCCACCTACCCAATTTTGTCACAAGGGCATCCTCAATTTTCATTTTCTCTTCTTCATTCCTAATCTCATACTTAAGAGACTTAAAACATGCCATACCTATTCCTTGTTCTATTTTCTTCAATCTTTCCTAAAGGGTAGGCATAGACCTCTAAAAGATAATTTGTTCAACTTCATCTTCCTCACCTTAGTTTCCTCTTGGATTTATCAGTTCTTCTTGTAAACACAGTAGGGCAAGACCTGGCAGGTTTGGTTATTGTAGCCTTCCCCTTCTTCTTGGGAGGCTCCTCTTCCTTATATTTTTCTTCCTCTACTTCATTTTCTTCATCTTCATCTTCTATATCATCTCTTTTACCCTCAATAATCATGAGAGGAGAACTTGATGACTTGGAATTCTTGATTATTGTCTCTATTATCTTCCTTCCTCTATTTATTGCTTGAGGTAGCTTGATCTTAAACTCAATTTTGGCCTTACCCTCATTCTATGTGCCAAAATAAGTTTCCTTGGGATCCACAGGCTCATTCAGTAAAGCCTCAATGATATCTTTAGTGTCATCAATGTTAACCTCATATTCCAGAGGCTTAACCCATGCCACTCTAGGTCTAACTACCTAAATGTAAACCTTGTCACAATCAACCAGAAATTAGATATCTTCCTCGTAGTCTTCTACAAGTTTCCTAGGAATCCTAAATTTTCTCTACATTTTCTCCTTAAATGTTTCAAAATAATTGTCCATGATACGGTCAAAGTTGTCTCCCATCTTTGCTATGAATTCATTTATTTGGTACAAAACTGGAGTGTCTTTCTTCCATACTACAGTTCCTTTAGAACGGAAAAAATTCTGAACATAGAAAAATAAACATGTCAAGAGAGAACCAAACTTACATGAATTGTTCTTTGATACTCAGATGCTCTCCATATTCTTTCTTAATTAATTCAACAATAGCTCAGCAAGGTCGAAGGATAAGTTGTTCTTCACCACCTTGTATGTCAAGTCAACCACTTCACATGACACACTATTCAATCGGCTCGAGTTGTAGATTTTGTGAGCTATCTCATGGATGCCAAACTTCAATTCCATGTCAATCACACCACTTATCTCCATGCCTCTGCCATCCCACTCGGAAAGTGTTCACTTTGTCAATTCTTCTCGACCTAGGGTTTTAGTGGTCTTTTATTTATTTAACATAGGAAATCTAGTGATCTTGTGTATCATCTTCTTGTTTATCAGAATAGCATGATCAAACTATAGATGCATGTGATGAACACAGCTCAAGATGAGTCTAATCCATTTTACTTGAAATTCCCTTGGCATATGTAGTATATGCATTAAACCCTTTGTCTCAAAATGTTTGTGCTCAGGTTTTAGAGCTCCTTCCACACAAATTTTTTGTATGCCTCATTCATTTCTAGGGTTCCAAGCTCCTGAATAGAAAAATACTAAAATGAATGAATGTCATGGACAAGTATCTTAGGTGGAATTTTTTATTGCATTCTAGTGGGTTCTAGTGTCTCTATAATTGTTGGACTTAATTTGAATGTGGGATCCTTGTAATCCACTCCACAAACTAACATCTTAGAACCTTTCTTGACCTTGCTTCTTGAAGATGTCATCACTTGGTAGGGTTTTGAATATGGGAGAATCTTTAGTAACAACTGCTAAAATTACTTGAAGGCTCTAAGTTCTCTCTTAACTCTTTGATCTTAAAATTCATGGTGAAATAATATAATTACTTTTCTCCTTTGAACAAATTTCTAATCTCGATTAACATTAATGCTTCGTACACATATCCACTCGATGATAGGTTGTCCTCCACTCAGTTTGGTCTTTAATGCTCGGAAGACACCTTCAACTTGGTAAGGTCTCTTGACTCGGTAGGAACTACGAACTCAACATCTACATCTTGAAAAAGATATGTAACCTAACCTTACTAGGTAAGGTCTTGCAATCCGACCTTGCTCGGTCAGGTCTTGAGTTTCCACCATCACTCAGTGATCCATGTACATCTTGAATGTTGATATGGATCTTTATGCTTTCTAGTTGGAACTAATGTTAGATGACTTCTTTAGAATCAAAGTTCCAGTGATCTTCATAGAGAACTAAGTTGAAATGGTTGGGCCACCCAATTCACTAACTTGGGTGTCAACAACTTCATGATTTTGGTTTTTATTCTCTAGAGATTTCTATACCCATTGCTGCCTCATTTTTTTTCTGATGTTGTCAACTTTGACTTTCTTTTGATTTTCAATTCTACCTATATTCATGTAGTTCTTGGCAAGATGTCCAAGTTTTGTACAAACAAAACATCTCTTTGTAGTGTCTCTTTTCCTCATGTGATGTTTTACAAAATTTTCTTTAATGTGCCCAAACTCACCATAATAGTGACATCTACACCATGTGTTGTAATCCCATCCAAATATTTCTTTCACAATTTTCTCTGTTGGCTTCCACTTCTTGGTCTTACACTCTGAATATTTGTGTCCTTGTTTATTGTAGTTGTGACATTTTCCTTCAAACTTAGATTTCTATGTGCATTTGTTTTCTCTATGACCATGCTTATTGAAATTGTAGCACTTTCCATTGAATTTTTCTTTGTCATTACTCCAAAATTTCTTTGATGTATGACCTATCTTACCCTAATGATTGCAAGTAGGTCTTTTGTTCTTCTAAGCTCCTTGCTGAGATGATTCACCTTCTTCTGTATATCCTAATCCATCTTTTCCTTTGTGTCTATATTGATTTTTCTCATTCAATTGATTCATGCTTTCTTGTGATTTCATCATTCTCTCATTTGTTTACTTTTCAATACTTAGATCATTCTAAAAACTTTCATTCTCTATCCTTAGATTGATAAGCTTTTGATTTGCATCATTGAGTTGATCAATAAAGCCTACTTGTTGAAGGGATAGTTGTTGAATTTCATTGTCCTTTTCTTCTATCACTTCTTTGGCTTTGTCTTTTCTTCCATGACTTCACATAATCTGACTGATTAGATTTCCTACTCTCTTTTCATCTTTTGGACTTCTTCTTGAAGATTGGAATTCTTCTCTAGTAGGTCTTTGATTGTTGCATCAGCTTCATCTAAATTTCTTTATGAACATAAGTCTTCAATTCTAACTTCAATGTAGATAATGTCATCCATTTGTGCTGCAAGATCTTTCCTTCTTTTCAATGATTAAGAGAGTTGCTCCTTTGCTTTCTTGAGTTGTCCAATAGCTAATTCCATATCCAAATTTTCATTCTCAATAGCTTTATCTAGCTTGTATACCTCCATTGCCTTTGATCTTATCTCAAGATGTTAAACTTATTCTATGAGAACCATGTTGGAAGCATGAATGCTGATGATATTCCTATGGGGGAGTATTCTAGAAATATGATTAGATTATTATCATGATGACATGTTACATTCATGATTGTGTTTGTCATTGGTGTCAACATAGCTATTTTTTGTGGTATCTAACAGAAGAACAACGATAAAGATCAAGTTGATACAGATAGATTGTTGGGTATTTTCACTAGCGAGGTTAGAGAGAGATACTACTAAGTGTCTAGTATACGTAGCTAACCTTAGGTGCAAAAGATATTAAGTCTAGAAGAAGTTATGCAAGTTTTGGTGAAGACTATTCAAAGATAGAGTTTACAAAAGCATGTTCTGGTAAACTTGTTATATCTCTTACCAGAGTTGTTATTCTAAGAAGCAAGGTTAAAAGTGTGTAGAAGACATATTAGAGATGGTGTGGCTAAGCTTTCTCGTCATAGTATTACATGTACGAAAAGTTATTCAAGTTACAAGGTGACAAATTGATGTTATCGCTAAGCAAAACATGTTCTTAATGAGGTCATATAATAATTAATTGAGAAGGTGTAATAGCCGATTCAAGGGAATTGTTTTATGGACTCAGTATAAAGGAAGGACATTTTCCTTTGTTATGTATGGAAGTATGCAGTAAGAAAGGAGAGTGAAAAGGAGAAGAAAAGATAGAATTGTGAAGATAAGCAAAGCAGAGTGAAGTTGGAGAAAACTTTTTTACCAAGGTTTTATTTTGAGATTTGAGGTTTCATATTTGGATCCAAAGTTTGTGACCTAGTCTACAAGGTCTGATAGTGATTGGTCTGGTTGACAAGAAAGAAGAAAGAGGATAAAGCATAGTGTGAACACTTATTATGCAAGGGATAGTTGAGAGATCAGTTAGACAGTGAAGTTCAATGGTCTTGCCCCATAAGCTATTTGGAAAGTGGGTCCTTCTGCCTTCTACAACTCCTAACAGGGTTGGCAAAACTCTTAACAAGGTTGAAATCTCCTAACAAGGATTCAAAGTCTCCTAACAGGGACTCTTATGTACTAAATATGTTTATAGACTCTTAAAATAGGGTCCATCCTCTAACAAGGAATATATATATATTAGTATATCTTTGTGGGCATCATTCCCACTAGGGTTTTCCCTCTTATCAAGGGTTTCCCTAATTAAAAAATCTGGTGTAATTGTGTATGTGCATCTTGTTATGGTTGTTGTTTACCTTGGTTGCATGGTTAAGATTATTTAAGGTTGATAAATGTTTTAGTTGGATAACTGATTCACCCCTCAACCCCCCCACCCCTCCCGCCCCACTCTTAGTTATCTTGTTGGACTATTATTTCTAACAATTGGTATTAGAGCATCAAGTCCTTGAAGATAAAGTTTAAAAAATTTGGGAGATCCATGACTAACATATTCAGAAAGGATAGTTCAAAGTTTGATGGAACAAATTATGACAACTGGAAGGAAAAGATGAAGACACATCTGTTGTGTATGGCTCTAGGATATTGGATCTTGACAAAATTAGAAAAGATAATTATTGTTGAAAGTGATCTAGAAACTTGTATTGAGGATGAGAGAGAACTTTTTATGTGCAACATGAGAGCTAGAGAAGCACTTTTCTACACTTCCTGAAGAAAAGTACAGCCATGTAAAAAAACTTGATACTTCTCATAAGATTTGGAAAGCTTTGGAAAATAGTTTTGAAGGTGATGTACATTCTAAGAAAATGGGGCTACAAAACTGGATTTGTGCATTTTAAGATGCTAAAATAATGGAAGATGAATCTATAAGAACATATGTAAGAAGAATATCAGAAAATGTTGCAGGTATCATATCTTAAGGAGTAACCAAGCAAGATGATGAAGTTATCTGGAAGATATTGAAGAGCTTGACACCACCATTTAAGCAGGCAACTCAAATGGTACAATTGTTGATCCCTTGTGCCAAATATTTCACCAAGAAAACATTACTTGGGAGACTTGAAGCAGTTGAGAGTGAGCTTAGATAGTCTGGAGAATTGTCTAGAAAAGAGACAGCTTTTAGTGCCCTAAACATTTGATCTAATCTATCAAGGAGCACAAGTGCTAGAGGAGATTTTGCTAGTAGTAGCAGATCTGATGGGGACAAAAAGATAGGAGTGGCCCTTCTTGTAAGAAGAGAAAAAGATGGTAAGAAAATCTTTAAATGTTAGACTTTTAATGAGTTTGGTCATTATGCATCTAAGTGTCCTAAAAGAGAGAAAAAGTATAAAGGAAAGTTCAAACCTAGAAGAGATAGAGATTTTTTGTATGCCAATGAAGAAGATGATTCTGATGAACAAATAGTAAGTGCCAGTGATGATGAAATAGGATTTGTAGCTATTAAAGAAGAAAGTCCAGAGAAAATGGCTTTGATATCATAAGTTGAAAAGAAATCTGATTGGATAATTAATAGTGGTTGTTCACATCATATGACTGGTGATATGAACAAGTTTGTTGATTTCAAAAGTTATGATGGAGGCGTTGTCAGAGTCTAAAACAATGCAACTTGCCATGTTAAAGGTATTGGCTCTATAACTCTTGATGGTAAGACTAACATTGAGGATGTATACTTTGTTTATGGTTTGAAACGCAATCTTTTGAGTTTTGGACAACTAGTGGATAAAGGTTATCAGTTGTAGTTCACAAAGAAGACATGCATGATTAGAACAAAGATGGAAAAGTAATTGGAATAAGAGCTAGATCTAGAGGTAATTTATTTTAGTTGAATCCCACTAAAATGACATGTTTGGTTGCTAAGGTAGATGACAGTTGGTTAAGGCATAAGAGATTTTGTCAAATCAACTTTGACAGCATTGTGAAAACTAGTAATATATGTTTGCAGTCAGAGATTTTCCTAAGATTATAAAGCCTACTAACACAATTTGCAAGGAGTGTGTATTGGCAAAGCATAACAGAGATTCTTTTCCCAGCAAGAAGTTTACTACTATAGCAAAGTTGGAGATTGTACACATAGATCTTAGTGGTCTTACAAAGACTAAAGGATTCTATGGTGAAAGGTACTTTATGATTATTGTTGATGACTTTTCTAGAATGATGTGTTTTGCATTTCTTAAAGAAAAATCTAAGGCATTTGACAAGTTCAAGATATTCAAGAATAGAGTTGAGAATGAATCAGGTATGAAGATTATATGTTTAAGATCAAATAGAGGAGGAGAGTTTACTTCAAATGAGTTTAACATCTTTTGTGAAGCTAATGGAATCAAAAGACAACTTTCAGCTCCTAGAACCCCTGAACAAAATGGCATTGCAGAGAGAAGAAATAGGTCAGTAATAGAAGCAGCAAGAGCTATGTTAGTTGAGAATGATGTATCCAAGATATTTTGCAGAAAAGGTATGAATACATCAGTTTACACTATGAAAAGAGTGTAGGTCAAGAAAGACACAAACAAGACCCGTTATGAACTATGGTTTGGTCACTCACAGTACAATTAAGTATTTCAAAATCTTTGGCAATAAATGTTATATCAAAAGTGATGATGATGTTGGTAAATTTGATGCTAGAAGTGATGAAGGTATGTTTCTTGGTTATTCATTGAAAAGTAGAGCTTATAGGTTTTATAATCTAAGAACTAAGACTATTGTTGAAAGTGCAATTGTAAGAGTTGATGAGAAATTCAGGATACAAGAAAGAATAATTGACTATAATTCTGATGTTGAGAATGTTTTTTTTACTAAAAAGAATGTTGAAGTATTCTTTGAGACTAACAATGATTTTTAGAATGAAGGAGAGCTAAGGCAGGAACAAAGATTAGAACCTAGAACATAGCCAAGAGTTAAGATATCAACTCTAACTTCTAGTAAGAATATGACAAAGAATCATCCACCAGAGCAGAGATAAAGGTGTGATGACGAGAAGAAGAATCAATGAAGAACTGTGTTTGATATCTCAAGTAGAACCAAAGAATGCAAATGAGGCATGCAGATATGACTTTTGGAAGAAGAATTGGATCAGATAGTGAAGAATGAGACATGGGAATTGATCCCTAGACTAGCAGACAAGAACACGATAGGAACAAAATGGGTATTCAGGAACAAGATGAATGAACAAGGTGAATTTGTAAGGAACAAAGAAAGATTGGTATGTAAAGATTACTCACAACAAGAAGGAATAGACTATGACAAAACCTATGCTCTTGTCACAAGAATTGAGGTAGTAAGGTTATTCTTAGCCTATGCAACGCATAAGAAATTCAAAGTATATCAGATGGATGTCAAGTCAACATTTTTTAATGGAGAACTTGAAGAAGAGCTATACATAGAATAGCTTGAAGGTATTCCTCTAACAGATGACAAGGACATGGTATGCAAATTGAAGAAAGCATTGTATGGCTTTAAAAAAGCACCCAGAACCTAGTATGCAAGGTTGCACAAGCATTTGACAAAACTTGGATTTAGCAAAGGTATGACAGGCAGTAATCTATTCTTGAAAGAAATAGATGATGGATGGATGATTTTGGTAATATTTGTTGATGATATCATATTTGGAAGAGATGATAGTGAAAGTGACAAGTTTGCAGAAGAAATGAAGAAGGAATTTGAAATGAGCATGATAGGGGAAATGAAATACTTCCTAGGATTAGAGATTGTGCAGGATAAAGAAGGAATCTTTGTTTCTCAAACTAAGTATTTGAAAGATCTATTGAAAAGGTTTGGTTTGGAAACATGTAAACCAATTGGAGCACGTATGATAATTGGACACAAGTTATCTACAAAGCATGAGACACCTGTTGTTGAGTAGAAGAAGTATAGATCTATGATTGGAGGATTGTAATATCTGATTCACACAAGGCTAGATATAGCAAATACAGTTGGAACTGTTGCAAGATTTCAAGTTGATCCCAGAGAAGCACATTATGCAACAGTTAAAAGGATATTTAAATATCTAAAGGGAACACCAGAGTTTGGATTGTGGTATGATAGATCTAATGATTTCACTTTATATGCTTATAGTGATGTTGATTGGGTAGGCAGTATGGATGAAAAAAAGAGCACTAGTGGTGGAGCATTCTTTCTTGGAGAAAAATAGGTTTCTTGGTTAAGCAAGAAGTAGGATTGTATCTCATAGAGTACAACAGAGGAAGAATATGTTGCAGCAACAAACAATTGTAATCAAGTTGTTTGGATGAAACAGATGCTAAAGGATATAAGGATAGAATTCAGTGAACCTATTGTCATACATTGTGATAACACAAGAACAATGAATATGTGTATCAATCCAGTGTTGCATTCTAAAACTCTGGCACTTAGTTGAAGTTGAAGATTGGTCCATGCTGATCACTTTTGAGTAGCTTGGACTCAGTTAGCACTGTGTGACTCAGTAAACACTGAGAAACTCGGTAGCTACAGAATCACTCGGTTGACACTGCATGACAAGGTCGACACTAGATTCACTTTGTTAACATTGTGAGCTCGGTAGACACTATAGAACTTTGTTAACTCTAGAGTCTTTATCACTTCTACTGGAAAGCTTGGTAGACACTACTATGCTCGAGCGATACAATAAACTATCTCTTATGCTCGGTAGATACTATGAAGCTTGGCACGAACTATAAACTGTCTATTTAGCCTGGTAATAACTGAGACACTTGGTTAACACTGCTAGATGAATGATAAGCTCGGTAGCAATGTAACCAACTGACTACGTGTTGAGTCACTAATAAACAAATTGATCTTAATGTCAACAGCTGCATATATGATGATTCCAAAATGATAGATAGCTTGAACTCGTATGCAGCATCTGTAAATGCCAAAGACAATTCCAATTAGGTACACAATTTATCAATTTCATGCACTTCATACTCTATCTAAACTTTCATTTCATTTGGACCTCCAACGGTTATCTTCTCGCACCATTTGCATCCATACCATATCATACATCCACCACAATGATCAAATAAACCGATCTTATATATTCACAACATCAATTAAATCATTCACGGATCAAACTTGAAAACATTTCGAAAATAATAAAATGTGTATAGTTAGTCAACCAAATATGTGGACCACAAATTATTGCTCACATGTTATCCCACATGTTGGCTCAACATCCTCAAACTTATAAATGATCAAAAACATTCAATCTGATGGATCCACATATAGATCTATTATACCCTATTGTTGCTCTTCTCTTTACCTAAAAATTGTCAAACAAATCCTCATAGCTCGAACACAAAGTAGAATTATACATTGTGAATCTGGGATATGATCTATGTGCATAATGCTCCCCTTTAAGTTCACCCCTCAAAATACTGAACTAGATATATGTACCAAACCTTTTACCAAAAATTGTCAAGTGTCCTATTCACTGCTAGAATTCACCAAATATGCATTTTGTGTGTCGGTTTGATCAAATTAAGTTATGCAAATATGTGCAATAATGATAGTTTCCATCATTGACAACATCTAAGTCCTATGAACAATGTCTCTTGCCAATAGTAAGCTCATGTACCAATTTAACTCACAATGACTAGTGAAAAATGAATATTGAAATCAATAATTTGAAAATTCAGCCAATCTTGAATACTATGAAATTGATCCAAGACAAAGAAATATGTATCCCAAAATAAAGATCAATTGCATATATATACATGTGATATTAGATATAATAAATAAGTAATACATGAAAATGAGTGTAAATAATAAAAAAACACAATAACTAACAAATATAGAAAAGTACAATAAAACCATACATATAATAATTGAAAAGTGCACCAAATTCAACACATAAATAAGTGCGCCAAATTCAACACATAAATAAGTGCACCAAATTTAACACAAAAATACATTGCTTATCAATATAGAATTTACAATTTCTATATAATATATAATAGATCACATGAAATGGTTTTCTTATATTCAAAGAACAGTATCAATGTAACTAGTTTGCCTATAGTACAATGCATAGCCTGTGCATAGGGAGCTACATCTTTGTAGACTGCTTGGCTTGTAAGCCAAAGTAAAGAGGACGTTGTCTTATCAACTTGTTATTCCCACATCTTAGTGGGCACAAGGTAAGCACAAACAAGAATCATTGTTTTAGGAGGCAAATAACACTTAATCATTTGAACTATGGTTTACTTAATTCCAAAGAGAAGGCCGGTGAGAATTGGAAAGAGTTATAAATGCAATTCCCAAGGCAGATGACAAGAACAATAAAACAAAGAAGCTCTCTTATCTATCATGTTCTTCCTTGTTGGTCAAAATGTGAAACCCTGACTGTAAAAAATGCATAGACAAGTTGGCGAGCATGCAGCAGGGCAATGTGCTCACATGAGGGGCTTTCATCAATACCCACATGGAGAACATGGTTTTACACGCTTGAGTCAATTTATCTCCATTAATCTAAGGCACTGTGAGGGGTCATAACCAACTTTGACAGAAAGGGATTGAAGGGTTGGTTTAATCCATTTCCCAAGTCGTCAGTCAGCTTTCCCAAAAATATATTAATTATGGAGCTCTTCTTTTCCGCTTAGGGTTTTGCACATGGTTTCTGCTGACGTGGGTCTCTCTCATTTCCCGCGTTAGGGCAGCAGATAATCCTGCTTTCCTCGATTCTCTCTTTTTTCTTGCAGTTTCCAACTGTAATAGAGGCAGCAGAAACAAAGTGGACTGTTTATGCAATCGTACTATTGAGTGGCAGGTGCCAAGTAAGAAAGGCATTCAACAGGCCAGACAGCACCAGTCAGAACCACCAGCTATATTTCTCTTCTCAGGCCCTACACTGAACACTCCCTCTCAATTATATCCCTTCTCTCTTTTCATTACGCCCACTCTCCCTTTCACTGCACGCCCTTCTTCTCCATCATAACACACCTGTTCTTCCTTCTTTCCTTCTTCCCACACCCCTTGTGGGGTTATGCTCCTCAATTGGATTTTGATCTAGTTTTGACTCCAAGAAAGATATCATTTTAGGTTTCACCTCAACCACTGGATTTCGCTCTAGTTTTGAATAGCTTGAGAATTGGATTTCGCTCTACTTTGGATTCAAAAAATACCATTTTGGATTGCTCTTAGTTTTAATAGCTTGAGAATTGGATTGGGCTCTACTTTTGATTTTTAACAATACCATTTTGGGTTTCAGCTCGAGAACTAGATTTTCATGTTCTAGTTTTGAATAGAGCAAGAATTGGATTTGGTTCTAGTTTTGACTCCAAAAATACCATTTTGGGTTTTGGTTGAAGAAGTGGATTTTGCTAGTGTTTTCAATACAAAATACAATTGTGGGATTGAGTTCGAGAATTGGATTCTGCTCTCCAAAATACCATTTTGGGTTTGACCTCAAGAACTAGATTTTTTTCTAGTTTTGAATCCAAAATACCACTGTGGGATCGAGCTCAAGAATTGGATTTGTTTTGCTCTAGGTTTAATCGAGAAAGATTAAACCTTTTTGGGATCAGCTCAAGAATTGGATTTTGCTCTTGTTTCGGTTACAAAATACCGTTGTGGGACTGAGCTCGAGAATTGATTGGTGTTCTACTTTTGGGAGATATATTGAGTTGGGCAAACATGGCAGCCAATGAAGGAGGAGAATTTGGCGATACTACGTTCACAAAGGTGTTCGTGGGAGGCTTGGCTTGGGAAACACAACGGGAAACCATGCGAGTCTACTTTGAACAGTTTGGAGATATTCTTGAGGCGGTCGTTATTACTGATAAGAACACTGGCCGCTCTAAAGGCTATGGCTTTGTATGCTCTTCTTCTTCTTTTTTCTCTCATTCTCCATGTGGGTTTCTTATCAGATCCATTTAGAAACTGAAGGTTTTGGATTTCAAAGTCTTTAAATTGATCTAAACATGGGTATAATATGAAAAACTTGTTTGAATTGGGATTCAGGTAACGTTTCGTGAGGCAGAATCAGCAAGAAGAGCTTGTGTGGATTCTTCTCCTATTATCGATGGAAGGCGTGCAAATTGCAACTTGGCTTCTCTCGGTGCTCGTCGTCCTCGATCGTCCACACCTCAGCCAGGTTGGTTACATTTTGGGCCTCTCTCATGTTTTCAATCAATATCAATCTTCTTTCGTGTACAAATTAAGTTTCTCTCTAATGTTTTAAATCAATATCAATCTTCTTTTGTGTCCAAAATTTGGTTTTTGGGAGCTTTACATGTGATATTTCAAATATGGTAACATAATAAATACTTTGCTCTATTGATTGGTTTGTTTGAGAATGATACAGTTTTGGTAACATAATAACTTGGTCTATTGTTTGGAACGTTTGGGCATGATCCAGTTCTGGTATTGTTATTTACTCTTGCAATTATCATGGCTTCACCATACAAAGCTTTTCCTAATTCATAGTTGAGTCTAATTGTATCAGAGAATGGAAATTTTACTATTAGAATTATACATTTCAATCTTTTCTGCCTCAGGTATCAACTTCTTTGATGGAATGAATAGACTGAATATCACAGGCCAACGCATAGATGCAAGTGGCTATATTAGGACAGCTGGAAAATTAATAGTTGTACTTGCAACAGCACAAAGTCACGTTAGGATCATGTTCTAAAACTGTATGCAAGCAATAAATGAACTCATTTTTTTATTAAATATCTAACCTAAATAGTTCTCATAATTATAGAATGTAATTCTTAAATATGATTGTCTCGATGATTAATTATAGAGTGTAATTTGAAAATTATTTTGATGTTAGATAAATCAGTGTATCAAAACTTAGATGAAACAAAACAATGTGTAATAAAAAGTATTGATTAAAAAAACATAGCTTGTTCAGTTGAATACAAAAGCAATATGTGGTGGTCTGAACATGGTTATAGATTCTGCATCGATATGAAACAATGATATCTATTAACTTATCAGGTTTTAGTAATGTTCTCACATGATACAAACAAATATGATTATCGTAATAATGAATCACAGAATGTAATCATTGATGCAAAACGAAATCTTTGAAAATTGAATTCAAAAATGATATGCAATAATCTAAACCATAGTTATGAATTCAACCTCTACACAATTCTAAGATATTAGGTAGTCATTAATTTATCTGTTTTACTTATGATGTTCAACATAAATACCAAAGAAATCTTATACAATTGAATCTAAAAACTATAAGGATTATGGATTCCCATGGACATGAATCCAAGATGATATTACTTCATTATTTTCATGAGGTTTTCCCAAAACTAAATTTGGGTGTAGAGTGTTTTCACAGTTAGTTGTCCTTGGTAATCTTAGGCCACCTAATATGACGACGAAGCGTACTGGCTAGGCAAAGTCGTACTCATGTCTAAATGGGTTGCCAGGCAGATCCAACCAGGATGGAAAGCTCTTCATGTCAGTCCGTGTTTCATGTTCCATCAACACTGAACACGCTAACATTGTTGTCACCCTTGCTCGTACATGTTATTACTCAAAATAAGCTATTTTCAAGGAATCAATTGCTGTGGAGGGCCTTTTTCAATAGTGTTTTTTAGTTGGAATATGGTAATTGAGGGCCTTGTGACATTGATATATAGCTGATGGAAGGGAAGTACTCATATAATTTCAATGTTAACCAGGAAATCGGTTGAGGATAATGCCTTCTTTTCCACTTCATACAGGAGCGCCTGCAGCATACAATAGTGGAGGCTTGTCTTTTGCCCAACATGCCCACTACACGTACCAACAAGGGTATCCTTATCATGTATATGGGTATGTTTCCCTTGCCATTTCCAAAATCATATATATGTATATATTGCACAGTATTAATAAAGAATGCATTTGAGGTTATGGATGTAAAATATTATTAACTCGTTATAAACAAACTTCTCTATATTTTTACTGCTTCAATACAGCACCACATAATACTTTTATAGTATTTCAGGTTCTCTCCATATCCTGCAGATTACAGCTACCCACAGGTTTGTCAAATTAAAAAGGTTTTAATACAGTGGGTCTTTCCTACTACTTTGATGTTGGTTATATATTTATTCTTGTAGACATGATTTCTACAGTTGTGTTCAGCTTCTGATAATAGTTGTGCAAGTTTATTTTCTTCTATAAAACTACATGATTTATCATTTATCATGAAACAAAATAAACTCACACAACAGTTATCAGAAACTAAGCACAATGTATATATTATTTTTTACTTACAACACATGATCTATGTACATGCAGAACTATTACAATCCATATGGAGCAACTCAGTACCCACAAATTTATCCAGGGCAAGGAATGATGTCCACTGCTGCTGTCTATCCATTATATTCATACAATCAACCCAATGGAGGAGGATACCCACATGCACAACCAATGCTCCATTATCCAACACCAGCCAATACAATTTCAAGTTTGCCACAACAATATGGTGGGATCATTTCCACTCCTCCTGCAGCCACAGGTGAATGAATTCATCCAATCTACACCCGTTATATAGCTTCATACTGATTTCCCATTGGTTTCAGATAGTGATTCAATGGCTTAAACATCACACACTTGATTATTAAGTTAAAAGTGTTAAATAGTCAAAGTCGATTAACCAATAGTAATTAACCATCATTTATAATAGAATATTTAAGAATGGGGGATAGTAATTAATCATCATTTGTACTATAATTTTTCATAGCTGAAAAGAATAAAAGGACTAAACTGAGTGTGTGACAGTGGGTATGGCAATAAAACAGGAGTGACCCTTTCATTGCCACCCAATGCTATTCAACAGTATGCAGTTCAGTTAGCCACTTCACAACCATACCATGCAGCTGGAGCTGATTTATCAATCTAAGCTTGAGCTCATCATCTAACAAGCATTGGACCAAAAAAGACAAGGCAGACTTCATATTTAAGCATCTTAGTTGCTAATATGTTCAGTAGTATGTGGAGCCTGTCATTGCATAGTTCATGGACTTTAGTAACACATTCATTATTATTTAGTTTAACTCACATGCCCCTCACTTGGAAGAAGAAATTTTGGATTGTTTTCAGTGTATCACTAGATGTTAAAAAAATGCTCATGTCTGATATTATGTATGGCATGAGGGCTATCTAATTGTGCAGTCTTAAAAAAGTATTACCATGTGGGCTATCGGACTTCTGCAGATTTAAAAGAAGAAATGTACGTACCAACATGCAATGTAACAATGTGATGGAAACTCCATTCACACAAGATTATTATAAGGCAGAGAGATAGATTAGTTTACATTCATATTTGATGGTTCATAGTTCATAGGCTTGAGAGAACAGTTTATTAATATGATCTCATATGGCCACTCCACCATTGTTTCTAGTTCAAAATTTATATCCAGTCAAAGGCATATTATTATTATTATTGTCATTCGCACTGATAATGTGGTGCTTTCAATAACTGCGAAACTGGGATTTTTAAATATTTATATTGCAATGCATGTTTCCCGGGTGTCATCGTTCCAATTTGTGTCCGTTCATGGGCTCTATGTTTTTCCAATACCCAGTGTCATTCTTATTCCAAAGCACTCTCAAACTCCTTATAATTGACCAAAGTGCTCAAAGACTCCTCATAAGTGACCAAACATGTGGATATTAATATCAAATTTAAAAACATATAGGTAATGGACTGACAATATTTACTGTTTCCAAAGAAAATAATTTATTATATGAATCCATTGAAATGGGTGAAAAAATTAATGGAAACAAAAATACTAATTTATATTATCCAAAGAATGGTTGAATCTGTTATTCTAAGAAGACTATTTAGATGACATCATATAACGTTAGCTTTGCAATAGTTTTTGGTAGCTATATTAACCTATTGAGGAACAAATATAATTTTAGAAAAAATCCAATAGAAAGAAAGTGGGATTGTAATGCTTCCAATTTACTCACAATAGCGGACCACGAGACTCCGAGTGCTTAGAAAATGACTTAAAAACAATGGGACGTGTTAGGAGTATATAAAATTTTAGAGGTTAGTTAATTATTAATTAATATCTTTAGAGTTGGGTATATCGAATCGATTGAAGCATGTTAGTTGAGAAAGAATCTAGATATATAGAGAAATAAGCACTAAGTTTGGATATTTTGTTATATAATTTTTTAATAGTAAAATGAAATAAATGAGCAATTAAGTAATATTTGTTTATAGTGGTATAATGGAAGTGTTAATGGGGTTGGGACATGGTATATGTAAGTTGTAATGTTGGGAAATAGGGTTGATTAGTTTGTGTAGATAAATTGGGAAGGTTAGGTTTGTTTTCATTTTAATTACTTTCAAAAATAGAATGATTCATTTAACTCAAGGATTCTTATAGGCAAAGATAAATCTAGTATTCTCTCGTGGCACGTGGAAGATGGTTGTGAAATTTTGGAAGATGAACGAAGAAGCAAAGTCAAAATGAGGAGAAAATATAAAAAACTAATATGCTAATTTTGGCAAAAGATCTAGGAAGTACAAACTAGAACCTGTTTAATAAGCTAGAGAATTGAGAGGGGGGTGATTCAAGTATTCCAAGATACTTTTTCACAAACTTATCTGGTGCAAGCTTTAACCATTCAAATAATTAAAAAAGCTAAGAGCATAAAAGAACGTAAACAATAAATACCATAATACCATAATTAATGTGGAAATCCAAGATGGGAAAAACTACAAAGAAACTAATTCTCATGAATATGACATCAGTTACGGTGATTTTTACAAGGGCTCATTGTCAGTATTCTCACTGCAAGTAAGGCTCGTTGTTAGTTGGCCTAACTATCCTGATACAAAAAAATTGATTACAAAAATATGAACCAACAAAGTTGCATCTACATACTCATGAAATAGTTCCATTCAATAGCACAATAGTAGTTGTTTGTAGTAGATTTGATTACAGATCTTTTGCCAACCTTTTGCAAAATTGAATACTCCACATTGTTACAAGATTTACTATGCCTTCATTGTTACCTTTCGCAGTTCTTATTTTGCTCACACACTTAACAACAACAATATATATATATATATATATATATATATATATATATATATATATATATATATATATATATTGTCATCTTCAATATCTGCAATACTTCATCCAAGGATGGAAGTGGATAATTATCCTATTTTTGATGTCATATTTAAATTCCAAAAATTGATAAAAAGTTTGATGTCATTTTTTTTCTTTCTAACCAGAACCAAATTTAAACCCCATACAGAGTATCTAATTGGAAAAATAATTTTGGCATCCATGACTTTTGAACATTCTTTTGAATCAATGGTTACATAACAAGATTGATAGGCCTCTGCCTCTAATGAAGTGACTTAGCATCTAGCTTTAACGATGTTGGTATAGTTATTGAACTATCACAAATTTTAAGTTCCTCAATGCTACATGTTATGACATCTCATTATTCTTTCAAAAAAATTACTATTTATCGTTTCTCTAATTGTGCCAACTTTACCAAAATGAACTTCTCTTGGGTTGTCTTCACTACCAAGGTTGTATATTTCATATTTTTCACCTCCTGTTGTGCAAATATTGGCTTCCTTTTAATATTTGATTCATCTCTATCAAAGATTCTCTCCAAAGCCACCATGCCTTTGGGAACAGTGTTAGTTTTCAAATTTAGGAACCCATGGTCATATGATTCTTTGGGGTCAACTTGCTCTTCATCAATAATTTATTTCTCAAAGACACCATTGCACATGATAAATTCTAAAATGTGAGTCATATTGGAACACTTGAAAGTTTATGTTGCTCACAATTTCAAGAGTAGCTACTAGCTCAACTAAGAACCTTTTTAAAATCTTGATTTCTTCATGTGGTGTGTTGAACTTTTTGACATGGAAAGAGCATCTACAACACTATTTTTCTATCTTGGGATTGATCAAAATTTAAATGCTTCAAAGTCTTCAACAAGATCTCACACTTGATTTTGATATGAAATTGTCTTTTTATCATTGCATGAATGTTGATTGTGAATTTTCTTGATAACCAAATGAGAGTCACCTTCAACTATTAGTGTCTTAATCATCTTCACATATGTCACAAGAAGACCTTAAACCAATATTTCACATCATATATACTGCATAAAATGGATTACCCCTTGGATTAACCAATTAAATCCTATCCCCAATTCTTTTCTTGAACTTGGAACAATAAAACTTTAATTTTCATACTTGGTTTTGTTTTATTGGTTTTAATTTAGCATACATCTTTGACATTGTTTTAGGTACTACTAGCTCAGAAGTGGGATCAAATGGGTTTCTATGCGGGTCCTTTGTAGCTGAGGAGGCTTCATTTGACTCATCCTTTTCAAAAATTTCATCACTTGGAGGGGATAGTAACTCTTTAATTTCCTCTACCTTAACTTCTTTATGGATAAGTGGTTTTACATATGGTGATAAACACTCATTGTCTAATATGATTTTACTTTCTATATTTGGTTTGGGGCTTACATCTTCCAAACTTGAGTTGTTCCTTTGTCCATTTCAAGATATTTGGATCAATACTCTATTAGAAAGTAAATTCCACCAAGATAACTAAGAGGGGGGTGAATCAATTATGCAATCAAAACAACTTTTGTCATCCTTATTAAATAAAAAATATGCAATCAGAAAGTGCAATACCCACAAGAAGATAACCATACACAATAACACCAGAAATTTGTTAACTAGGGAACCCCTTGATCAGAGGGAAAACCCTAGTGGGGATGGTACCCACAAAATTATGTACTAATATATAAATTCCTTGCAAGAGGATGGACTCTGTTAGGAGCCAATGAAAAACATTTAGTACCTATTTAGTCCTTGGAAGGAGAATCTGAATCCCTATTAAGAGTTGTGCCAACCCCTATTAGGAGTTATGGAAGGTAAAAGGACTACCGTCTGAATGGCTTCAGGGGCAAGACCCCTAAACTCACTATACAACTGACCTTTGTATTATTCCTTTCAGAGCAATACCAAAAGATCAATTGTCCACTAGCACTCTTTGCCAAATATAATCACTTCATTCATTCATTGTGTCTCTATTGCAACAAATAATTATCAAATGTCAATACTAGATTCGCAAACTCACATCACACAAATCCCTTAGATCACACACTTACAATTTGCTTTCTTATTTCAATAAATATCATTCATAATCACAAGGGAAATAACTTTCCTTTATACCAAGTCCTCAAATTAATTTATTGAGTTAGTCTTGAGGCTTTCTCAATTTACAATTACAACAGGGCCTCATTAAGATAAAACGATACATGTTACATTACATCTTTTCATAATTACATAATAATGTTGGCTTACAGTCTTCATAAGTTTTCATACATGCAACCTCAAACTTCACATGCTCACTTGCATTAGCATGGTTCAATGTCTTCTACCTCTGTCTAACTGCGCTCAACCATATTCTATCCCTGTTAGGAGATATGATCCAATTACCAGAAACCACTTCGTAGGAACTCTGTATGTATACTGTCTTTTATAAATCTTCAATAACTATCACCAATCTTTGATTTTCTACATGCGCTCTTAACCATGACATTAGGACACTCTGTAGAACATATCCTCATTTGTGCTTGACCTCATCTTCAATCCATTAACCATATATTTACAATCTCTTTCTACTTCTCTACCAGTCGTCACAAAATTATTACCATGAATGTTGATGGTATTCCTTTGGGGGAGTATCCTAAGCATTGGAGAGCATTGACATGTTACATTCATGATTGTGTTTTTCATTTATGTCAACATGGCATTAATTATGTGAGGACTAGTAGAGTAACAAATAGATATCATACTTGTATGGATAGAGTTTTGATGTACATATGAAGCATCATTAAGAACATGTTTTACTCTATGTCTGATGACGAGGTTAAATGCACATAGTCTAAGTCGAAGATGTACAAAAGTTATAAGTGATTTACAGAGAGTAGTGTAAAGACAGAGTGCATGGAAAGTAGTTTTTGATGATCCTATTATATCTTCTAACAGAGATATAATCTAGTGATGCATGGTCAACCAATAACTGATGACAATCTGATGGTGATGTCAGTGAGTGCGCAAGCCCTAGTATTGCATGCATGAAGCTTTCTATAGATTGTGGTAGATGGATAACCATGGTAGTGATAGGAGGAAATATGCATTCATCAGGCATGGAGAACACTCAAAATAGTAGTTGCAAGTGATCAAGGACCTATTCTCCATTAAGAGTAGCTTCTGATAGTTTTCTCAATACACCAGGTCAATAATGTCATCAAGTCAACTAAATTCAACTATCTAACTTCGCCATCTGGCCCTATGTCTTTTAAGCATTTTGTCACCTCACCCTACATCTTCCTTTTATGTTGACCTGCACCTATACATATTCATGGCTTTGCAGTTCATTTCCCTCATTAATTGTTTGAGCTTGCAAAACTATCGTGTCTTCATTTTATGCCTTTATCGTTGCTTCACATCCTGAAACCACTTTATCTCATAAATTGTTCCAACCTTGTGAATAGCATAAAAAAAGACTATTCCACAACTTCACAATGATTATGACCTAACACTTACTTTTCGATATGACGTTGTGATGCCTTAATCTTTAACTATGTTGCATCTTCACAACCACTAGATAGACATCTTTCTTAACCATGCGACATTACGACTGCTACCCTGGATGACTGCTACCTCTCTTCATAGCTTCGCAACTAGAAATCCTAACTATAGGTGAATCCATGTGAAGATGTGAACAAGGCATTTCACATCATCATCATCTTCACCCCAGGTTAGCTTTAACCATGTGCGACGATGCGAAACATTGTATTTGATTGTAGTTGTTTGACTTTCACAACTTGAGCTCATTTAACTGCATTTTGATAGAGTGATATTGATTGAATCTATCTTCTTTATTCAACAAACAACTCCTTCAAAATTGATTATATTAATTGCCTTCCAACCCTACAACGATGTGATAACTACTGAACTAACCACTTCATGTCAATCTAACCTAGCAATGATATTCCATCATTGACCATGTTACTGCTTCCTAACCTAGTGAGGTTGTGAAAGCCTCTTGGAGTTAATGTTTGCTTTGAATCGCAATCTTGCTACCTTAACCCTAGGTTTCCTTTAACCATGTGTGATGATGTGAAACACTAAATTTTGAATAATTCATTGACTTTCACAACTTCGCAATGTGAACTTGGATGTTGGTACTAACAATTGCAAAGCCACGTTGATGGTTATCCTGACTGTGTCGCACCTTTGCAGCCCATCTAATGATTAAGACACAAATTGGAGCAATAAAGTGATGAAAGGTTTCCGCATGATCACAACTTGAAATATCCATAAGAAAATTGTCATACAAATAAGAAAATATAAAGACATAGGGAAATAAGGAAAAGACATAAGACCAAGATTTTACGTATCCTTCTCATGCATGCATGGAAACTATGAATAATATAACAATGTAGACATGGCTATCATCCTGGGTTTTATGAGACTGGCAGCATTTGGAAAAAGTTGGAGGGGTGCAGGCTAGAAATGGCTAACATTTCTGGCAACTTGAGGAGAATGTTTTCCTACTAAGCATGAGATCAATGGCCTTAGCAATCCATTGGGTGACAGAGTCACAAAAATGGCCCTGGTCTGCAACCAAAACTAGAAAAACTATGACCTCTACAACTGCAAAAATCTCAAGACTTTTCTATCTCACCAAGAAATAGCTCGTGCTCACACACTTATTGAAAACTAGAAACTAATCTATTATATACGGAAACCCTTAACATTCTCTAGAACCAAAGCTTAAGGTAAATTTCATTGATTGGAATTGGTAGAATATCACCATTAGGCCTAGATAACTGAAAAGTATTGGCCTCTTTATAGCTAACTTGATAATATATGGGCCACTGCACACAACATCAAAATTGGAGTGTCTACTTGATTTAACACTGCTTGCATCCCACTTGAGAACAAGGTCTCCCTCCTTGAAGACTTTGGCTTTAGCTTTCTTTTCAAAACTCCTTTTGACCTATTGTTGATGTATCTCAAGTGTTTGCAAAGCTCCTTGTCTTTTTTCTTCTACTTCCATTAATTCTACCATCCTGACTTTAATGGCACTATCTTCAATCAGCTCCAATTGATGAGCTAATTCAAGAGAGGGGAACTCAAGTGAAATAGGAAGCCTTGCTTCCCTTCCATAGACTAACATGAAGGGTGACTTCTCAATGGCTCTCTTAGGTGTGATCCTATCATCTCAAAGGGTTATTCTTAGCTTTTAATGCCAATACCTTTGATTATCCTCAATAGTCCTTTTGATAATCCTGATTAGGTTCTTTTTGGAGGACTTAGCCAAACCATTTCCCTGGGGATAGTAATTTGAGAAAGTTCTCAATTAGATACCGTGGTCAACTCCCCAAGAACAAATGTGAGCTCTAACAAAGGACTTGGAATTGTTTGATATTATTATTGAAGGGATACCAAATTTGGTGACAATTCCATCAAGGAATTCCACAACTGAAGTCTTTGTGACATCCTTCAAAGCTACTACTTTTTTTCCACCTTGTAAAGCAATCTATTGCAACTAAGATACATTTGTGACCAAAACTGGAAGGTGGAATGATTGGACCAATAGAATCTATTCCCCATTGGGCAAATGGTTGATCGGCCTGAATAGGATGGAGAGGAAGAGCTACTAACCTTTGTTTACCTGAAAAGAAAGCACACTTCTCACATTTCCTCACATGTTTATGACAGTCATTAAACAGAGTTGGCCAATAATAACCATCTCTCATTATCTTCATGGTGATTGTTCTAGCTAAGAAGTGGCCACCATTAGGACCATCATGAAACTCTTTGATCATTCTATCTATTTGATTAGGATTGATACATCTTAATAGGGATCCATTAAGATCCTTCCTAAAAAGAATCTCATCCACTAAGACAAAAGGAATAGACTATAATCTTAATTGTCTCCTTTTGGCTCTATCTAATCCTTGTGGATATCCTCCTCCCAACAAAAAGATTGTCATATCATAAATCCAACTATTCATATTTTCATCCCTTGCTGGTTGTTCCTCAACTACTAGAGAAACTTCTTCAGCTATCTCCTGGGATGAAATCATTTGCTTACATACTCCTTTACCTCTGACAAGCTTTGTTATCCTGATGTCAATGTCATATTCCACGACCTTGGTGATCCATCTAGCTCCTTTCTCATTAATATCTTTGTCCAAGAGGAACTCTTTCACACTTGCATGTGGAACTAGGAGATGGACTTTTTTATGTGATAACAGATGTCTAAATTTCTTTAAAGCTCTTATGGTAGAAAGAACTTTCTTTTCTACATAATCCTTTAACCCTTCACTAAAAAAGGCTATAGGTTGTTCTTTATCTGCATCATTCAAAGGTATCAAGATAGGTGATATGCTTGACTCACTCCCAAGGGTATAGAGAATGAAATCCTTATCAAAGTTGGGATTAATAAGGGTAGGAGTTAATGCTATTATAGCTTTGATCTCTTCAAAATTGGCTTTACCTTCATTTGTCCACATGAACACCATATTCCTTTCCAGCATGGTTGTAAGAGGCTTGACCATGGTAGCAAGATTAGGAATGAACCTTTTGTTGATTCTACCAAGGAAGCTTTGCAGCCCTTTCTTATGACTAGGAAGTGGGAGAGCAAGGATTGCCTTTGTTCTTTCTGGATCAATGGTTAATCCATTCTTAGACACAATATGTCCTAGAAACCTTGCATGACTAGTGGAAAACACACACTTTCTTGGATTTAGGGACACATCATATTCCTGCATTTGATAAACACCTGCCTCAGATGACCAAAGTGATCTACCACCTTCTTTGAGTAGACTGTTATGTCATCAAGATAGACCAACACAAATTTCTCAATCATACTCTTGAAATCCATCTCCATTGCTTTTTGGAAGGTAGCACCTGCATTAGTTAGTCAAAAAGGAATTTTGCTAAGGAATAAGTGCCCCATTTATAGTGAAGGATGTCTTGTACCTAGTAGACCCATGGACTAACACTTGGTTATAACTTGAAAACCCATCTAAGAAAGGAAATCTTTCAGAGCCACTAACCTTGGATAAGATTTGTTTCATGGAAGGGAGAGGATGGTGATCTTTGAGAGAGGCCCTATTTAGGTCTCTAAAATATACACATAGTCTGCTTTCTCATTCTTCTTTCTAACAAGAACAAGGTGATAGCCTGATTTTTTGCTCACCCAGTTTGTGTAAAATTATTTTTAAAAAATCAAGAAGAATTGTGTTGAAGAATAACCTAGGGTTTGTAAAATTTTGTTAGCCCTTGAGAAAACCCTAGGCAAGTTCTTTTGGTTTTTCCATACATACGTTCCTTGTCCTAAGTGTTGAAATAGTTCTACTCTTATGTTTCATGAATGTTTCAAATATGCTAAGTTGCGAATATGTGAAGCAAGGGAGAATGCATGTCCACATGCTTATTTTAGCTTAAGGCATTTTTAGTTGCAAGTGTGCAAATGAAGGAAAATATAGAGTATAAAATTGTTATCGCATCATCGAGGGGTTTAGTTGAATGTCATTTTTCTAAGCTATGAAGCTACGAGGTAAGAGGAATGTTGAGTTAAGCCAATTAAGTGCACTGTCGCATAGTTAAGATGGATACCCTTTCTTAGAGTTGCGAGGGAGTGATAAAATGAAATTTTAAGCTTAACAAGGTTGCAAGCATAAAGTATTTTGAGGACTTAGTCGTGGTGAGGTTACGAAGTGTTAAGAGTTAAGGGCTTGTTGCAAGGTCGCAATGGTCATAAAGGCGTGATCAAATATAGTTGCGAAGTTGCGATTGAATAAGAATATATGGGTTCGTAATATCACAAGTCTTAGTGTAACAAAGAAAATTTCTAGTGCAAAATGGCAAAATGGTCTTGTTTGTAGCGGTTGCATTTATAAGTTTTAAAGCATAAAATGGTTTTTTCAATGGCAAAATCTGAGCTGGATGTATGAACTTTGAAAAAAGTATAGATTTAATCAATTTTATGAATTTTGATAGGTTTTCAAGTGTGCCACCCTTACATGCCAATTAAAACTATGCTCTCATCACAGAAGTTGATAAAACCTAGAAAGGAATAGGTTGTTATTACCGTTTTCTCAAAATTGTTTGAATTTCTGAGCGATTTCAAGTGCAAAGGTGATTTCTGAGTGGTTTTCGTCAAATATAGCATACATAATTAGTGAAATATTGGTGGAAATGGCCCAAAGAGAAGGAGAATTAATCACACAAGCAATAATTGAAGTACTAGACACTTCCTCGAGGGTTACAAGCACATTCATAGAAGAATAGATGTACATCTTTCCTGGTTCCACAAATGCACAGAATGTGAATGACCTCACTTTCAAAGATCCATATGTAATGTGCAAAGACACAATTGTACCTAACAAAAATGGGTATGAATTGTTTTGGTTTTTCTATAATAACAGAGTGAAAGAAGTTCTAATTTGTAACCCTTGGGTAAGAAATTTGGGAAAATTGATAATGCCAGAGGCATTTGTGGACGTGGATTTGATCAAAGCATTAATCAAATGTTATAATCCTGTAAATAAGTCATTTCACAGGAAGGATAGAAGTGTTTTTCTAGAATTGGATAAAGATACATTCATAGAAGTATTTGATTTGGGTGAACCTATGTCTTTGCCCATTGATATTAAAGATTTGAATGAGAATTTTAAGAAACATAAGAGTTTTTATATCGGTAAAAACATGACCCGGCACATTCCCATGGTGAAGAAGGAGGCAAGAGAAATTCCAAAGAAGAGAGATATTGACGAAGTCATGCCCTTGGATTTCTTTCAGAGGTATTTTCAAAATATTGTGTTTGGTATTGACAAAGTCCTATGTACAGATGGGACCATGAATGCTTCAGGGGCATATTATGTCATGGCTTTAATTATTCAAGACCCAAATCACTACATAGGTTATGATTTTGTAGAATACATCATTGACAATATTCATAAAGGAATTTCTACTATCCAATGAGGAGAACTAAAGGATTTTAAGTTCCCTCATTACTCCCTCCTCATGCACTTTATTTTATCAAAGAATGTTGATATATTTGATCAAAGCTTTTTTGAGTCAACACAAGAATGGGGAGAGAAGCTGCTAGTGCAAAGATGGACACGGGCATGGCAATTGTATTATCCATACGCAAATGTTATCTCTTTCTATAATGACTTTGTTTATCTAGTTTTGAAAATGATAGGTTATATAATTGAAAGAGTTCCTAGAAATGTCAAGAAGATTGTTAGACCTAAATGGTGCTTTGATGTTGGAAAATAATTGACTCGTGATTGGGATAGTGTTTTCTTGTTTAAAGAATATGCTATTATAAGAATCTTTGGGTGTCCTCAGTCACCCCACATTTTTCCCAAGTATGTTCTTGAGAGGTTAGGATTGGTAGAAATTTGTTGGCAGCTAATTTCTTTGAATAGGGAGTATTTGGGAAAGGGTGTCAAGAACGGGACATTTTTGTGCAGATGTACTAAAGTGGGGGATTTTGAAATTGGCAAGAATTATATTGAACAAACCAATTCCTTTCTGCAAAATTATAAGATGCCAACTAGGCCAGCTAGAACCTATGACCCCTATAATGTAGTAAGGCATGCTTTGAAAAGCATGAGAAGATATAACCTACCCCCTACAAAACCTATGTTGGAAAAGGATATTATTGTTGATGTGTTGAGTGAGGATGTTTGTAGGGAAAGAATGATAAAAATTAGAGACATTATCAGCTATGAGCAAGAAATGGGAAAGGCAGACCCATCTTTTAACAGGTTTTATCCTAATGAGGAATATTGGGTTAGACTAGTTAAGTGTGTTGATAATTTTGATGAGTTGGTAGCTCAAGTCCCTGAGGCAATCAAGAAGAAGATTTATCCAGATTATGTTGATGATGAATATATAGTGGAGGTATCTGATGAAGAGGATCAATCTAAGGATGACCAGCCTGAACAAGATGTTCCTAAGAGTTCTGCATGGGCAGAACAAAGGCATAAGAAGAAAAAGATGGTAGAAATACCAAACAAGGCTCAAAAAAAGGCTCTTCTGATTGCCAAGGGGAAATAAGTACTTTGATGATGTTAGAAGAAGATTCCTAACATCTCACGCATCTGAGAATGAGAAAAGAGCAAAGAAATTGCAATTAGAGACACAAATGATTGATGCTAGAATCATTGAGGCTAAGGAGTTTATGAATGATGATAATTTTATTAAGTCAAATGAATTCAAAAGCTTCCTTTTTCAAATAAAGAGAAATGAATTCAAATTGCAAATTAAGCGTAGAGATTCAGATGAGAAGGTTGTTGGGTCGATATAGAAGTTGTAGGAGTATGACCCTACTAGTGAAACCCTCGTTGTTGAAGAGGCTAGAGATCTAGTCAAGAGAAGTGGAATGATTATCGTCCCAGGTTGGGATCTAAGATCTTTGTTTTTACTTGATCAAATAAGAAGGAAAGAGATATTAGTTTCTTTTGAAGATGAAAACCAATATGGGGAGATAATGGGATCAGGGTTTAACATGGATGCCCAGACAATGGCTATATGGAGTTTAGCTCC
This sequence comes from Cupressus sempervirens, assembly GCA_028749045.1. Taxonomy (NCBI): domain Eukaryota; kingdom Viridiplantae; phylum Streptophyta; class Pinopsida; order Cupressales; family Cupressaceae; genus Cupressus; species Cupressus sempervirens. The sequence continues at coordinate 1,043,611,592 of CM053785.1, read as the reverse complement.
AAAGGATAATAAGCTCAGTCTCATGGAAATAAAGGAGTCCCCCAGAGGAAATGTTATAATTTGGCATGTGTAATCTACATCCAGTGACCAGATTTTGGGAATGCATACTTTGGTAGCATTAATGGGAAACATAAGATGGACACTCTTCAAGCTCAACTTGAAAAAAACCTATGAAAAAATTATTAGGACAAGAAGGAGTTATGAAGAGAAAATGAAGAAGACTTATGTCTTACAAAAAAATGTCATCAAACTAGAAATGGAGGTGGCTTCGCTGAAGAAAAATGTCAGCACTGTTACAAAGGTTCATGAAAAAGAAGTGTAGATAGAGGGTCAGATATTTGAGACAAGGGAAACATCAAGCCAGGCTATGGACATTGATGAAGAAAAATTAGAAGCCAGTAAGGACGTAGAGATTAGAGCTTTGAAGAGTTTATTAGTCCATAAGATCAATGCATTGAAGAAAGTCTCACAAAATGTGCATGGTAATTATATTTCCTTAGAAGGAGTGTAATACAAATGTTTTAAGACAATTTCTCTGTTATCTCCATTATTCAACACATGGGGCCCTTACATTCAATTTTTTGATAGCATAATCACTATACTTGCCCAAAGAAGGACCTAACCAAGGAAACTATTGTGAATATGAGAAAAATAATTCATAAGGTAAGAGATCTAAATGGTTTCTTTGGGGGGAAGATGCAGCCAGTACAAAATAAAATGAAATTAATTGTTGCTGGGACACTAAATTTTGTACCTACAATCTTGGATAGTGAAGGCAAAATAAAGGACTGGATTAAATGGTTGTCATCATTTGATAATATCCTTGATCATCCTAGGTTTTTGTCTTTTTTGTAATAATGAAGCAAGTCCACCAATGTCTATAATATGATAGACATACTTTATAAGTTAGAAGCAAAGATGTCTAAAGTAGCTTCTGAGGTTAAAGCTATAACTGATGCTAAATGGATCAAATGCCTAGAGGAGCTGGTCAAAATTAGGGATTCCACATGGCCTGACATTGATACAGACATCACTATTTGGGAGTTGATTGTAGATATCAAGGCATTGCTAGCTGGTGATGGTGACTAAATATAGTTTAGATGCAGTTCAAAGAAGGAAAATGTAAAGAAATGGCATGGATGGTGACAAGAACTAAAAGACAAATTTGATTTGTTGAAAAGATATTTGTTGATAAATGCAACCTGCTAGTTTTGTAACTACATCTTAATTCTGGGACCAAGTACGACGAATGTTTTGCATATAACAAAATAGGAATATCTTTGTATCTATTTTTTATTAAGATTTTATCAAATGTCCTCCAATTTGAAGCTTGTTGCAATCCTTTCTATAAAAGGATTCCCAAAATATGGAGTATAGGTATGATTTTCTGGTAGTTTTGAGAATTATGTTATTGTTATCGGTCCATTGAATTCATTGTAAGTTTCATGATATATTCTCCTATAATTCTGAGAATACAAGTGAATGTTGAGAGATCTATTATTTTATTTGAAGGTTTTTGCAATCTTACCAACATTCTTGCAATTTTCAAAATGAAAATTAATGCAAAAGAGAAAGGTATGCTATATTTTTGTCTTTGAATTATGTCTCCATTGGTGTCTGGTGGTTATCTTGGGATTGTATAAACAAGTTTTATGCAATTTAATGCAACTAGGATAGGTTGTATATCGTTTTTTGTTGCTTTTAATTCAAGGAATTAAGTAAATGTTGTTGGAATTACAAAGGGGAAACATATACTTCTAAGAGGGGGGGGAGGGTGAATCAGAAGTCCTAATCTTTAACCAATAAAAATTTTAACTTCAAAACAATACATGCATGAACATATTGAAATAACATGTAAATTAAATGCATCCACATAAATACTTGACACCATATATGATTACCCAGAAACCCTCCAAATGAGAAGATAAAACTGGGGTGGGGATTACAACCACAATTCTTCACTACTGCAACAATAAAGTGTCACTTGTTAAGGTTACATAATTTGGCCATTTTCATGATATGCCTTGTGAAAGGCCTGCCCTGTTAAAGGCTTACAAAGGATTGTTAGATCCTACCCTGTCAAAGGATTTTAACACCCTGTTAGAAATATACTTGTTTAAAGGATTTTAGAACATTCACTTGGAATGTCACCCTATTAAAGGATTTCACAATGATTGTTAAGTCAACCTTAGTCCAAAGGATTTTACTCTATTGATATAGTTGTTAGAAAGTAATAGTAGAATGTTTGATCTGACAACTTACAATCTTGTATTGTTGATTTTAGATCTCAATTTTGTCCATCTTGATCCTCATGATCAGATATGAAAGTGTTGTTTCCTTGATCCTCTATTCTACAAACTAATTCTGCAATTATTTCCTTCTTCTAAGTCACCTCGAATGTCTTCTGATCAATTCACCCTTTTCTCCCTTCAATTCTTCAGTCACATCACTTCCTCATACATTATGAATTATGAGGCTTCGTCTTCCTTTTAAAGACTTTTGGTGGCTTAGGGTTAGGTATGAATCTACAACTGAGATTTATCCTTTTAGTCACCTAACCATTCCAATTTTCTGATTGGTTGCATGTTGATTGCACAGGGAATCAAAATAGATTTGTCCTTATCATCAAAGTTTCGAGATCTTTCCATAATTTGGCATAAAAATGGTTTACATAGTTGTTTGTGCCATCACAAACAACTAGGTCCATTCTGTGTTACTTGACACTTGATAATACTGATGCTTGGCACTTATTGTAATTCTGTTTGGCTCGGCACTTGAACTTGCTCGATATCAATTGTTCACTTAGCACTAGAGTGACTTGGCACACGAGTGACTTGACACTCATTTCAACTTGACATCTATACATATTATACTCAGAATGTGTTACTAGCTCAGCATGAACTTAGTAAATATCTTAAGTGTGTTGACATTCAATTGTCAAAACCAATCTGAGATCAACAATCTCCCCCTTTGACATAGTTGTCAAAAACACTTAACTGTACATAACAAATCTAATTTCCTCAAGTATAATATATACATAGTTCGGCATACATATACAAGACTTCAAAATTTTCAAAACTTTGTAATAGACTTGTATACCTCAAAAATTTTCTCAAAATTTTGTAACTCCCCCTAAGTTAATGTGCCCATTTTGTGTCCAAAATTTCTTCTCTTGGTTGAGTAGATTTGCTTCATGCTGATAATCTTTGTCTTCAAAATTATTGACACTCTATTTATGTCTGATATACTGTGCATATTATTTTTCTGGTTGCTCCCCCTTTTCTTGCTCTCCCCTTTTTTGGGTTATCTCCCTCTTGATTATCTCCCCCTTTCATATTTGTCTCCCCCTTTATTTGGTAATATCTCCCCTTTTTTGACACTACTGTCAAAGGGTCTATATAATGATTGTGTATTTGTCCAAAAAAATCTTGTGGACTTCCATTATAATCTTCAAAGAAACATCCCAGTTGTCTAATGCAACATCTAAGGATTTAATCTGGATGGCTACCTCTGCTGCAAGATGAACTAGTCCTTCCAATGTTGAAAGATTGGGATCTTTCTTTAATACTATTTCTGCATGTGCTAATTCTTTTTTGGAGTATTTCCATATGAGGGGTAAGTGAGGCTTGTATGTTAATCAACTTGGCTTTTATGTTAGCCTCTTCTGATGTTAACACAGCTAGTTGATTTTGTGTATAAAGCACTAAATTAAAATGCTTCTCACTCTGAACTAGATTTTGGGGTAGTTGCTTACCAGATATCTTTAAGTTTCTTTCCAGATTCAAAATTTTGTGGCTCATGTCTTGTGTGAAGAGTGTGGGATCACACAATTTTGTGTACAATGAGAATATATTCTCAAGTACTTTCTTCACTTTCTCAAATTTTTTAGCCAATTCAATTTGTGATAGTGCTATCTCACCAGATATTTTCTCATTTACTTTTTTCAGACCATTTGATAAGTTTAACATTAGTATCCTGGTCTTCATTGGTCACCTATTCCACAATTTCTGATAGTTGTTCTAATATGGGCTTGGATTCATCAGGTGTCTACAAGTTGAAGGTATCTAAAAAGATGTCTTTGATCTCTTGTAGTGCTTGCTTTTGTTTATACTCTTTCTTGAGGATCTCTTGATTTTTCTCTCTCCAATGCTTCTTGCATTATGTTTATCTATTCTAAGGTTATGGTTGCATAGTCATATTTTGGTATCACTATTTCTTCATCTAAAAGTGCATCACCATAGTGAAATACCCTTTGTAACCTTTGTGAGATCGAGCCTAGTGCTGAAATCTACAGTGGTATTGCATTAGTGCTCGACTCTTGAAGGACTTTAGTAGGAGTGCAAGTTGTTGGTAAATTTACCAATGTTTGTATGGCTTCTTGCTCCTTCTCCTTTGGTATGTCCTTGTCTTCATCAAATTTTCCTTGATCAATCACAATTATTTGAGTTGCACCTTGAGTTTTTGTCTTAGGTACAGAAACCTTTGTCTGTCCTATTTGTGTTTCTAATGTGGGCTCCTTTTCCTCTGTAGTCTGGGTTGTATCAATTATATTATCTTTTGCAATAGTGTCAACCTTTGTAGATTTATCATCTAATTGTATTAATGGTTGAGCACTAGTAGTTGTATGGATGGAAGAAGGTGGTTCTTGTGTGTTCAGCTTTTCCCTAGTGATATCAACAACTACTTTCTATAGTTCATCCACACTGACCAACACTGGGTTCTCACACAACCTTGCTTGTAGTGTAGTTTGGTCAAGGATCTTCTTTAGATCCTCTGCAGTTAATGGGTTAATGTTCTAAGGTGAGTTATCAGTAACATCTTTCACTGTTATGGTCTCTACAGGTGTGTTTGTGTCATGTGGAGGGCTCATTGCTAGCATTTATGTGTCTTCCACACTTTGTCCTATTTGTTGCTCATCAGTTGTTGCCATCTCATATTTCTTCTATTGTGTCTCCTCCATAGTGATATCCTATTTTTATTTTTATGTTTCTTCTTCCTTGTCCTTGTCCTCTTCCTCATTATTTCTTCCCTCAAAGGGATCTTCTTCTCCTTCTTTGACAATTGTCAATCCATATATTAGTATGTCCTCAATCTTGTTCTGCAAGATGTTAAAAGCTCTATATTTGGGTGCAAATTTGATGCCATGTTTCTTATTTGCCTTAGTAATTTGCCCCTTTGTTAATTTTGGCATCACTTGTGCTAATGTTGATTCCCTTATTTCTTTTTCAACATTTAGGCAACGATGCAACTTATTCTCAATAATGGTGTACAATTCCTTTGGCATTGTATTATCAAATTCAAGAGGAGTGTTCTTGAATTTTGCCATCATGGCATATACTGATTCTTCTAACATGTTTTGTTCTTCTCTACCAAGCTTGCCAAATTCAATGTTTTTCAATCCTGTTAAATCTGCATTATCTCTCATATTATTGCAAATGTTTTCAAGATCAAATTTGGGAGTATGACTTACTACTCTATACTGACTTGTGTCCTCGAACTCTATCTTCTCATCATTTGTCTCTAGTTGTGCTACATATTTTATTCTTGGTTTGTTCTACATAGGACCAGTCTACTCAATAGCCTTAGTCTTCTCTTTTGCTTTCTCCTTGGCTTTTTGAGTAGTTGCCCTTGTAGTGGCTTTTGTTGTTGGAGTTGTAGGCTTTGTTGCACTAGGTGTTGTAGTCTTCTTTGCCTTTGGTTGTGCAATAGGTTGTGTCTTGGCTTTTCTTTTCTTTGGTTGTGGCTTTGTTGGTGCTTCATCGGCATCTTCTCACTCGACACCTTCTTCTTCCTGGTCTTCACCCATGCCTTGGGTCAAAGCAAGAGGTCCTTGACCTTGTACCTCTTCTTCCTCTTCATCATCTTCATTGTCATCATCATTTCTTGTACCTTCTCCAAACTTAGCCTTTAGCTTTCTTGCCATTTTGTCTTTCTTTTTCAAAGTTGAGGTTGTCTTCAGTTCCATCTCAACTTTAGTTTTCACAACATCATAGTTACCAAAAAAATTGGTAGTCTTATCAACTTCTTCTACAAGTAGTGCATTGATGGCAGCTAAGGCTTCATCTATATTAATTTCATATCCTAAAGGCCTTAACCATCTGACTCTAGGTACAACAGCCTGGATGTAAGTATAGTCAATGTCTACAAGGAAACAAACATCATTGAAATGTTGTTGTACCAAGGAAACAAGAATTCTCAACCTTTGTTTCATGGACTTCTTGAAATCTTCAAAATAGCTAGTCATTACTGACTAAAAAATTCTCTCCCATTTGCTCAATATACTCATTGATTTGCACAACAACTGACCTATTTGTCTTCCATCCTACTCTACCAAAAGATGGGAACTCATTTTGAACATAGAAAAATATGCATATCAATATTGAACCAAACTTACATTGAGCACTCTTTGACTTCATTATTGCTCCTAGGTTTTCCATTATCTACTACAACTAGAGTTCTGCAAGATCATAGGTATGATCTTTCTTGACTATATTATAGCCCACATCAACTACTATACAAGGAACACTATTCAGTCTGCTTGACTGATAGAATTTATGTGATTTGACTCTAATGGCAAAGTCAAGAAGTGGATCTGTGATATTGTCAATAGTCATTCCGAGCTTGTTCCACTTAGCTCTTGTATTTCACTCAATTACCTCTTTAGAATCGCTTCTTAATGTCTTGGGCTAATCTAGGGTTAGGTATCCAGTAACCCTATGTACAATTCTCTTTGAAATTTTGATGGGTTTGCCTTCTAACCATAGAAAACCACCATGTATTATGCTCAGAACAATTTTGATCCATTCAGGTTTGAAAACTGTTGGGAAATCTAGGGCACAGGTTAAGCCTTCCTCTCTACAATTTTAAATTCCTCCTTTAACACCCCATTTTCACATAATTTTTCATATGCTTGCCTAATTTCCATATCTCCAATGCCTCCTAGGAACCTTGCAATTATAACATTTTCTCACATCTTGGACCATGACAACCTTAGGCAAAATGATAGATAAAGTGCCTGTTGGGTCATTTTTATATGCAACTTTTGGTATGGCCTTGAAATCTAGTTGCTTAACCTCATTGCTAACTAATTGAACTTCAAACATTTCTTTCTCCTTTACATTCTTTGAACTTGAGGCCATTATGCAAGCTAGGGTTTTAACAAATATAAAACTGTGTAGCTCGGTAGATGAAGAATACCTTTGAAATCGATGAACTGACACTTGATCTTCACTATGATCCATGCAAATGCTTCGATCTTGCCTGTAAATCACTTCATCACTCTACTCGCTCTTGCTCTATGTTCACAATGACGAAAAATATGTGAAATTTTCCCTTATACCCTTTCAAAATATAGCATTTATTGCATGGTACATGTACAACTATAAACGTGGCTTCGATATGATTTCTATTTTACTTGGCATCCATAGATTTTACCATCACTCGGTAGCTACTACTGACTCAGCTTCAATTGACTTTGGCTGATAGCTCAACACATACTAGTACAGTACTTGGCAATTGAAGAGGACTTTTCACACTCGATAGTAATGTGAAAACTTGAAGATTTAACCTTGGATTTTCCTTATTATCTTGCATCTTTCTTCATGCTAATATATCTTTTTCAATACTAACTTCTTTTGGAACTGATGTATCGTGAAACATTTTAAATATCACTCCCACATGCCTCCTTTTGCTTAATTTGATGAGATGTGACCACTTGACATATCAAGTGAAGTGATCCCTTCATTTGATGTGCTACATCTATCTTTCTTCCTCCATGTTTTTTTCATCTCTCCTCTGGTGTGTTCAACATCTACCTTGCCTTTTCCTTTGTTGAACTTTGAGTTAGTTGCCTTTGTCCTTGTTGGGCAGTGCTTGCTAATATGACTAGTCTTCAAATAGCTGAAGCATGTAGTTTGACTCAACCATCTATTGTAGTTACCACTAAAGTGTGTTCTCATGCAATTCTCAAGGATGTGTCCATGCTCTTAACAATAATGACAGCTATGTCTTGTATTGTTATCCCAATTTTCATAGCTTCTTCCCTTCATTGGCTTGTTTGATGACCATGTGGACTTGGATCTGCTTTCAAAGGCTCTATGTCCAAACTTTTGACAATTGTAGCAGTGTCCTTCAAATTTTGGTGCATGCATGGTTCTAGTTCTGCATTTATGTGCCTGATGACCTTGTTTGTTGCACTTGTAACAATGAGTCATTTTCTTAGGCTTAGCATTCTGACTAATATTCTTACTCCTACAAACATTGTTTGTATGTCCTTTCTTACCACAATGATGACATGAAGGTTTAGAGTTCTTGCCTTTATTGTTTCTTTCCTCAGTAGCTTTGGATGATTCTCCTTCTTCAGTGCTTATGTAGCCCAATCCTAATGTGTCTTTACTGGATCTAGGAGATTTTAGTAGTTGCTCAAAGTACTTGATGGCTTCATTTGGCTTGTTCAAACTTTCAAAAAACTCCTTTTGTCTTTTCAGGTCATTCTGTAGCTTCAATGTAGTTATTTCAATGTCCTTTACATTCATCTCATGATGAGCATTCATCATTTGGCTTAGGGTTTCCAATTGCATGTTTGAGATCTTGGATAGCTCTGTTGATTTTTCTTCCAATCTATTTGCCAAAACTCTTTTGTCTTCTTCAATCATGGCCTTGTCTTCTATATCTTTCTTCTTTTGTTCAGTCACCTCACAAAATAGTATAGCTTGTGATTCTTGTTCCAACTTGAGATTTCTGATTTCTTTAGCTTGTGCTCTATTCTTTTTCATAAGATCTACAATTGTTGCATCAAATTTACAGGAGTTACCATTTGTAAATAACTTTGTGTTGTTAATCTCTTTGTATTGTGTGTCATTTTCTACCATAGCAATCTCTTTCCTTCTCTTCAACAAACTTCTCAAGGCATCTCTGGCTTCATTCAGTTGTTGTAGTCTGAGATGTATCTCAATCTCTTGATTTTCAATGGTCTTTCCCAACTTGTAAACTTTCATTTCAAGATCTTTTCTCCAAGCTATAAGGCTTCTCTTGATGGGAACTTAGCTCTGATACCAATTGTTGGAATTACAAATGGGAAACATGTTAGAGTAAGTTATTTATTACTCTAGGTGCTTTAGCTCTCTTAGTTGCATATAATTAATATTTTATATTAATTATTATGCACAAACCTAGTTTTCTTTCCTTTAGGGTTTCATTCACCTTAAAAGGTTGAACTTTTGTATTTTTTTCTCATAACTTAGAATACATTTTTTGCTCTCACATTTTTGAGAATTTCTAAGCTCTGCTTTTTCCATTTTCTGGCCTCTCTTCATTGTAGCATATTTGCATGTTGTTAGTAAACAGATTATTCTTTTGAATAAACTCCCAAAATGCCCAAATCTGAAAGAACAATTAGATGCCAACAGTTGGATAATCTATCATGAGGTTGATAGATTTCCTCTTAATTGAAAGGTACATCTCCCTTATAGAATGATATGCAATGAATTTGTTTATTTCCTAAACTAACTGGGTGCGTTCTTAACCGGAGAATGAAAGAGGAGAAACCAAGTTAACCCTAGGCAGGACTAACTCAGGCAGATTTTAGATGTTAAACCTAGCCAACTTCGAGAACTCACACATCCTGACTCCCGAGATTGGTAATGCAAGAATGTTGTTAGTTATGCAAATGCAGCGACATGAAATTAAAATGAAGATTAAACATATGAAACTCTGCAACATGAACAGATGAAAGTACTCTGATCTATCACCCATTCACCATTTAGCTGAGAATGCAAGAAAGCGCTTAAGACTGATTATAACAATACTCCGATTGGAAGTAATCAGAAAAGTGATGCCTAAATGCTCTGATTCATAACAAAACCTTTCTTGTTTTGAACACAACAAACATAATACTCCGATTACATTTGCTTACAATCTATAGCCAAATCTATTACAAAGACCCAAAATATCCATCTCTAATGCATGAATGAAAATGCAAAAAACTGAATGCTCTCCCCTCTACTCCAGCTCTCTGACTGTATGCAGAGAAAGCAGAACCCCTGCGTATATCTTTCTCTCTCCCATATATTCTTTTTTTCCCCACGGTAAGTCTTCCTCTTCAGTTATTAAAACTGACTCTTCATTTCCTTTTCTTTTTTTTATGATTATATTCTTGATGAGTTTAAATACCACTTCCACATTAGAAATCAAAATCCATTAACAAAATGTTCCCTGGCTCTTCATATATATATATATATATATATATATATATATATATATATATATATATATATATATATATATATATATATATATATATATATATATATTGGAGAACTCAAAAGCCTGATTTGGTATTTGTCTCGTAGCAATCAATATAGCTCCTCATGATATGTCAGGTTTAGGTACGTGCCCCTCAACTTGATCAAATTAAATCTATCAACATTTGGTCTGTCTCATAATACCAAACATAACTTCAGTAGCATTGAAAGATACGTGAGGTGCCAAATTCGCCATACAAATCTTCAAGGCCAACACATTATGTCTGTCAAAACCAATGAGGATCATTTGTTTATGCAGTTCATATGGGAATTAGAGATGTTGACTAAATAGCAACAATAACTGCTTATTCATTTTTTACTATCCAACCAGAAACTGCCTGAAGTATATTTCAAGAATTGATGTCTTTAATTGAATCATTTTTCTTCAAAGGCTCCTCGAACTTATTGTACATTAATAAATTGAAGTTTCCAGTGATCCTTGCAGTTCTTGCCTCTTATTTTAAGTAACACCAGCACCCATTCTATGATTACATTTGGTTTCTAGAACTCCACTGTCGTGTCAAATCCATGCAATGGGGAACAATACAATCAAGTTCCTTACAAGTTGGTGCATGTAACAGTAACACTTGCCACATCTTTCAACAATCGGTGCAACCCTGACTAGGACTATTTTTGCATTTTATTCCATGCCGAAAGATTCCTTTGAGAATCTAACAATTTTGATACCCACAGTGGGAGGAAACACACTGAAAAACATGTGTAATCGACATCTATTGTATATCTTGAACTTGATTTTTGTGAGCTTTGTGACCCTTTGTGTTCAGATCATGAATAGATGGATGAGTTGTCACTCTATAGAAGTGTTTCAGGGAGGAATCCTTATGATAATAGTTATTGCAAAGGTCAGAATCAAGGTGAATTTTAGAATGCAATCCCTGTCCATTGTTGATGTCAAGTAGGCACACATTGCCTGTACGCAGGTAAACAGGTACCCTTGGGTCACGAAGATGATAGAGAACCATCATTGAAGAATTTTTCACATGATGCAGTGTGTTAAATTGGTAGTGATTTCATTTCATAATACCATCTTTATCGTTAGTATCTGCTGGGACATCTGTGACCTCAACTAGAAGAAGTTTATGCTTTTCCTTTCTATTTGCTTCCAACAACTGAAATCCATTCTGTGTTATACTTTCGACACCTATGTTGTTTGTCCCATGAACTAGTAGATGCGATGACCATATTGAAATTATCCCATTTGGCATTCACTATCTCACTAAACTGATTCAACTCTTGTATAGTTGTGGGTTGCTCCATTTTTTTATTGGTTTTTGGTCAAACATTTTGGCCATGGCTTATTTGCTACGAACTTTAGTGTTTGAACACATTGTCCATGGCAATTTGATATGCGAAAAGAGTGTGGTTAGGAAAAAGTCTCGATAATCCGCGCTAAGCTACAACCAATGGTGCTTAACTCTTTGTTGTGAATTTGATGTTTGGCGGAAAATGAACATGAGAGGTCATTTTCTGCTAAAGTGACTTCTTCATGTATGGGTTCTTTACATCTACTTTAGTTGCACAAATATAGGTATAGGAGGAATGTCTATAGCCCCCTTACATATGAATAATACCAATAATTCAGGAATGAGGAATAGCAGATTTGTTAGCAAGTGCTTTGGTGCACGATTGCATAAGTTTCTTGTTGTTCTTATTCTTAGTATACATCTAAATCTCAATTACATAAACCTCCAATAGCTCAGTGCCTTTTTTTTTAACAATTTCGATCCACTTGAATTCAATAAACTCCATTCTTCGTTCCTCCAATGCCTCCGTCAAGATTTTCAATAGGGACTTCCCATTAGCGGAAATTTTATTTTTAGCTTCTCCCGTGGCAGAAAATTGGAAATGGACTGCGACATCAGATTTTTCGCTTCTTTATTGTGATCACTATTTTGTGTCAATCGGTTCATGGATTACATTAAAAATGTAATTTTGATGTTATAGACTCATGCCTTTCTGCTTAAATTTGAGATTTTGCATTTTCTCTTTCAAGTGGGAAATGACAATTTGGCTTCTCCTCTTCTTTGTGAAAAGTCCCAAATGAGCTTCTCCTATGGCGGGGAAATTGGAAGTTTGACATCACAATTCAAATTATGCATTCCAATTCCAATTCCAATTCAAATTCCAATTATGCTTCCTTTGTATGTTCAATCAAACAATTTTGAAGGCTAACTCAATTATTTCTTTCTCTAAGTCAGATTGTGAACATGAGCTGAAGAAGCATAATAATTCATATCAATCTGTAATTCTGATCCAATGCAATGAACTCTGAATTGTGGCATAGGAACCTTCACATCTACATCAGTCCTTCATAGAAACATTGTTAAACAAACTGGAAACAACTTTGGAGAATTCTTCAAGGGATGTGACTTAAAAAGTTTTAAAAATGGATGACTGAAAGTCAAACAACACATGCAAGTGTTCTTGAGGATCTGTGAAGTTGGTTTTCTCAACTTCTACATGGTATTAGAGTGGACTTGTTGCTTCCTCATCTAAAGATTCTTGAAGCCTCGATTTAGAGTCAGAAACCCCAGCCTTTTCGGAGTTTTTTTCTTCAAAAGGGTGAAGGGAAAATTTTTGGGGCACTTTGGGCCCAAACAGACACCACCATTGGATTCGGAAGGCCGTTTGCAGTCAAGAAACATATAAAGTTTGTAGTTTTTGGCTTCTGGGCATCTGGGAAAAAAATTTTGCCCCCCTTGCATGTTGTCGTAAGGCTGTACGAGCAAAAAAATAATTTAAAAAATCAAAATTTGCGTTTAAAAAATGCACCACCAGTGCTCCGCTCAGCGGCCACTGCAGCCCCACCGCAGCCAGCGCCGGCCCGAGCGCCTCCCCTACTCCGCCTCTGCCAATGGCACCGTTGGGTTCTCCTCCTGAGCACCACTGCCACCAGCGGTCTTCGCATTTTTGCTGCTCCAGCAACTAATGTCATCCTGACATCATTTTCAGACAGGACACGTCAGTAATCCATCAACTAACATCATCATTCTGTCAGTTGACGTCACATTTTTGGCAACCGGCTAACATCACCTTTTCGACAACATGACATCATCTTTCCAGTGATCGGATTATTTTTTCTGGCGATGGCTTGGTGACAGCCGTATGGGCATCAAATTTAGGACAATGTCTGTAATTTTCCAGTGAGCTCCTCTTTTGGACCTGTAGTTAGTTTTTTGCTCATAACTTGAGCATACAGACGTATTTTTACGATCCGAAAGAAGCGTCGAAAAGATGACTCAAAGATGGAGACAATGGTGCTAGTTTCATTTTATTCTAAGTTTTTTTGAGCTTCCAAATTTGGCATTGAAGTAGAGGCTTTTATTTTCCTCTTCTCTGCATCTGAATTCTAGGTTCTTTTCTCAGTTTTTGTGTTTTTCCATAGTTGTTGCTTTGGTTTTGGGGGATAATTTTATTCATTATGGGGGGGAGCATTTTATATTCTATAATTTGCTTCAAAATTAGACCCTTCTACCTTCGTCTTTTCTTTCTCTCAATGTCAGATCCTTCTGTGATCTGGCTCACGCCGCACAACTCTCACACCTGGAAGACACAAATGACTAGGCTTCTCATGTCAAGAGGCTTATGGTCATGTCTAGATGTGAAGCAACCTATTTTGCAATGCCCTTTTGAGGTTCTTCAGCACATAAACAAAATGGATGAAGCCATGGGATTGATTGCACTAAACATTTCAGACAGTCTACTCTTTCACTTGGATGGTTTGACTACTCCACAAGCTTATTGGCTCAAATTTCAGACTTTGTTTGGCCAAGTGAATGAGTTTTGGGCACTTCAACTTGATGTAGAGTTGACTTCTTTGACACCTGACAGCTTTCCCACCATTGAGGACTTCTTGATGAAGTTCAAATCTCTTGCAAGGATGTGGTAGAAACAAAATAGATGATGAGTGTATTTTTTTTATACTCTCAAAGTTGCGAGGACAGTATCAGATCTTTTCTTCCACTTTCTAATCCACTATGGATGCCTTGGGTAACAAACATCAGATGCCCTTTTTTGAGATATTCTGTGACAGGTTAACTCGTGAGTAGTCCAAGCTCACTCAGATTGATTCACTTACAGGTTCACCATCACAGGCATTACTTGCCAAGGATACACAAGAGAAAAAGTCAAAGTAGATATCTAATTCCTCTTCTCAGCACTCTACTGGTCCATCCTCTTCTTCTAAGAAGAAGGAGAAAAAGAAGACTGAGACTCCTTCCTATTCCTATTGTCAGAAAGGAGCTCATGATGAGGCACATTATTTTTAGAAGAGATTTGATGGCTATGAGAAAAAGATTGTAGATTTGCAAGCTCTTCTTCAAAAGAGCTCTATTTCATCTCCATCCTCTTCTACCTCACAGGGGTCTACCTTTCACTCTTCATCCACCTATTTGACATCTTCACCAGATTTTGGACAAGGTCATGCATTATGGGCTTCCATTGCATCCCCTTTCCAGGTCCCTTGGATACTGGATTCAAGTGCTTCTCACCATATGGCATCTTCTCAAGGGGTCTTCTCCTCTATTGAGGCTTCTCTGATTCCTAATATTCTCATGGGGAATAACATTGCTCTAACAGTCTACGAGAAAGGTTCAGTTCACATTCAGGATGGCACATTCAATGATGTATTGTATGTTCCATCTCTCTCTGCAAATCTTCTCTTGATGTATCAGATTACACACAGTGGATCAAGGAAGACAGTTGAGTTCACTGCAGATTTAGTCTACATTTAGGATAGTACAACAGGAGGCCTTATTGCTATAGGGATAGTTGATCATACCCCCCATCTCTACACCTTCTTGCACTTTGGTCCACCATCTCCATCATTGGAGCATTCTTCTTCTCTTTCGCGAGAGCATCATGTGGTGCAGTCAGGACACGTGAACCTTTGTCTTGTTACTGAGATCACCACACCACATCCTGTTGAAGTCTTTTCTTCTTCATCTCTACTGGACCCTCCAGCTCCACTCATTGAGCCTTCAGGAGCACTTGTGGCAGACTCTACAGAGGACGTTCATTTCCTCTTTCATGATAGTGTCAGCACACCTGCATTGGGGCTTCCTTTTCAGGATCCTCATGTCTACTCCTTTGAGCATCAATTAGGCCTTCCTATCATTCAGTGGTTTTCTTATTCTGTGCCCTTGTTTCTTCCGCATTGGGGTTCCATTGGTTCATTCATTTCTACAGGGGCTTCCTCATTCTGGGGGGGCTTTGATGTCTCATCTCTCTCTCATGGGGGGTTGTTTATGGTTTTGAGAGAGTCTCTTGAGCCATTTTCTTTCTATTGTTTTTTCATCTCTTTTTGGAGAGGGTTTTTTCCCACTGGGTTTTCTCCTTTGTCTCCGGTTTACAGAGATTTCTTTATTTTGGGTACCTGATCAGACCTTGTTACTGGGACCCATTTTCTTGCTTTCATAGCTTTGCTAGGTTAGCTTCCTCCTAAGATTCACTTAAGGGGGGGTGTTAGAGTAAGTTATTTATTACTCTATGTGCTTTGGTTCTCTTAGGTGCATATAATTAATATTTTATATTAATTATAATGCGCAAACCTAGTTTTCTTTCCTTTACGGTTTCGTTCACCTTAAAAGGTTGAACTTTTGTATTTTGTTCTCATAACTTAGAATACATTTTTTCTTCTCACATTTTTGAGAACTTCTAAGCTCTGCTTTTCCCATTTTCTAGCTTCTCTTCATTGCAGGATATTTGCATGCAGGTGTTCTTGAGGATCTGTGAAGTTGGTTTTCTCAACTTCTACAAAACATATACTTCTAGTGGGGGTGAATCAGAAATCCTAATCTTTAACCAAGAAAACTTTTAAATTCAAAACAATACATGCATGGACATATTGAAATAACATGTAAAGTAAATGCATCCACATAAATACTTGACACCAGATATGATTACCTAGAAACCCTCCAAATGAGAAGGTAAAACTGGGGCGAGGATGATACCCACAATTCTTCACTACTGCAGCAATAAAGTGTCACCTATTAGGGTTACATAATTTGACCATTTTCATGATCTACCCTATTAAAGGCTTACAAAGGATTGTTAGATCCTACCCTATCAAAGGATTTTAACACCCTACAAGAAGTGTACCTATTCAAAGAATTTTAGAACATTTACTTGGAATGTCACCCTATTAAAGGATTTTACAATGACTGTTAAGTCAACCTTAGTCCAAAGGATTTCACTCTACTAATACAGTTTGTAGAAAGTAACAGTAGAATGTTTGATCTAACAACTTACAATCTTGTATTGTTGATTTCAAATCTCAATTCTGTCCATCTTGATCCTCATGATCAGATATGAAAGTGTTGTTTCCTCATTCCTCTATTTTGTAAACTAATTTTGCAATTCTTTCCTTATTCTAAGTCACCTCGAATTTCTTCTAACCAATTCACCCTTTTCTCCCTTCAATTCTTCACTCACATCACTCCCTTATACATTATGAATTATGGGGCTTTGTCTTCCTTTTAAAGACTTTTGGTGGCTTAGGGTTAGGTATGAATCTACGACTAAGATTCATCCTTTTAACCACTTAACCATTCCAATTTTCTGACTAGTTGCATGTTGATTACATAGGGAATCAAAATAGATTCATCCTTATCATCAAAGTTTTGAGATCTTTCCATAAGTCAGCATAAAAATGGTTTACATAGTTGTTTGTGCCATCACAAACAACCAGGTCCATTCTTTGTTACTCAATACTTGATAATACTGATGCTTAGTACTTACTATAATTTTGTCTGGCTCAGCACTTGAACTTGCTTAGCATCAACTATTCACTCAACACTAGAGTGACTGGCCACATGAGTGACTGGCCACATGAGTGACTCGACACTCATTGTAACTCGACATCTATACATGCTTAGTGATAAAGGTATTCAATACCTTCACCGATTGAGGCCAACCTAGCTACAAGGTCCTCTAAGAAAAGCTTGTCATTGATTCGACAAAACGAGAGAAACTGTTGCAAGTCATTGCTCTCCTGACAATTCTCTCAAGTCTGTTTGCTATAGGCACTTACATCTTATACCCATCATTTGGGTCATTCCCTTTTCTCTCTACAAGCTAAAAATTCTGGAGTTAAAAATTGCTCTGTTTCTAATTACTATGTACAGGTACTGAATAGGTTAAAGATCCTAAATTAAATGGGTGAAACAAAATCTGATATAGTCAGTATAGAAAAAGTTATTGTTGAGTCTTCAATGATGAATGTTTATGGCAAGCAAAATTGTCTATTGAGAGATTAATTTATAGAGAGCTCATTTAAAAGGGTGGATTAGAGTATTAGAATATATTAAGGACGTAAGGATTAGGAGGCTTTTGTTGCAAATCCATATTATGAAAATCAATGTCATTTACCATGTGTCCTTTTTTAAAGCAACATGAAATATAGCAATAAATAAATCCATGTAAAATCCATTTTGTAAAACCTATGTTTGATCATTGTGACAATGAGAGGCATAAAACCATTGTGGCAAATGCTTAACCAAGCAGAAGCATTGGTTGACTCAATCATCTTGACAACATTTTTGTGATTCATATTCAGATTGGGGTGTGTGTCTGCGACAGAGATCATGGATTTAATCTTCCCTCTACAGAGATAAATGTCATTGTGTCTTAAGGCAAAACATGTTGGTGTTGAACAATAACAGGGCATGGAGGATGAAGGAAAAGACAGAATAGGAAAATAGTATTTAGGAATGTTACAGTTTGAGTAGCTCAAAGAATTATCCTGCAAAAGAGGACGATCAACAACATCTCCATTATTCATATTTAGATTATGGTTTGTGTCTATGATAGATATCTTTTATTAAATCTCATTGTTGGTCGGATGAATGTGATTCTCTGTTAATGTTGACCATGTTACTGTTGAAGAATTATAGGGGATTAAGGATAAAGACAAGGACGTTATTGGAATAGAGAGTTTAGGCATGTTACGATTTAAGTGCTTGCAAGAAGTATTCTTGGAAGAGGATGATCGACATCTGTAAAGAAACATATTAAGTTATATTACTAATGTAGTGTAACTCTTTATGTTATGTAGTACACATTGTAATTAATGATCAAAGTTAACTATGAAAAGAAAATTGTTTAAAATAGAATTATGAAGAAGAGACAGATTTTGGTCTATTACAGGCTAGTCCTAAACAGTAGGATGGCATAGACAAATCACTGGGCAATCGAAAACTCAGTCTGTAACCTACAAAGTATTGAAACCAAATGTAGATGATGAAATGCTAAAATCATGTGCTTCCACCTATGCATTGGGCAAAAAAAATTGAAGTGTGGATGATGCTGAAGACGAAAACCAGTTATAGAAAAATGAAGCCATTTTAAACTATGGATAGTGCAAAGAACACATCAGAGACAAACATGGGTTGTTTGCTATCTTTGATTCTTGTTTTACCTATAAAATGGATCAATATTTGTTGTAGTGGACATTATATGGAACTTGTTTTCGAGACAATAAAACTGGAAATGTAAATGTAGTGCTCTAGAACTGTACTAGGAATCTATATGTTGAAATCCAATAACTAGTTTCAACATCCAAATAGAAACACAATTCGTCTACATATATGATTAAAATAGACAAATAACACCCTTTTTTTTAAAACAAGTGTTAATTTCTAGTGTAATAGATTATAGGTGCTACAAATGTTCAAATAGAAGGGAAATGAAATTAAATAAGGCAATATACAAGCAATGAAAATTTGACTGAAAATAATGTTTTTTCTATACATAGCAAAACATTAGACTAAATTTTTCTAACTGCATGTTTCTTGTTTATGCCTGAATGTAGGATACACATTTATAGTTGTACGACATAATTCTACGTAAAGTATATGCAAGATCTTTGCATTGGAACTTGCCGACATAAAAAATATAAAACTGCATATAGTTGCAGCTCATTTAATGTATTCAACATAATATTGTTGATGAAAGCCTTTCTATATATACCAAAATTTTAGAATAGAAGTCATTCATATGGAAAATATTGTTGGAAGCACATTTGCAAGGTCTTCAGTGGATTCAATGTGACAGTGTGGATTGAAGCCTTCCAATGACAAAAAACTTGAGTTGTAGTCTACAAGCCTTAATTGATCTGCAATACAACTCAAAATTCCTTCATTAAGTGCAAAGGCCTAGAAGGAAAATAAATATTTGATAAAAAAAAGGAAAATAAAGATGAATTAGCTTTATCTTACATTGTTGGTTTCTCTTATAATGGATATGATATTGTCACTCATTGCAATGGAAAAAGTCCCTTGTATTTCAAATGTTCACAACAGGTACACGACTGTTGACATATTCTTGTAGGAGTGAAATGATATGTCTGTAAGCTATGGCAAGCTTTGTTCAAGCATTTTTCCAGCCATGGTACATTCAACAATTTTATTATTGGTTTTTATGGTGCATTGCAAGAACAGTCCATAGGCGCAGTCTATGTTTTGGCCACATGCAAGACATTGGCCATTTGTGACGGCTGAGGATGGTGCCAATGAAGTTGGTTGGTTGCATTTTGTACATAGTAGCTGGTATGGTTACAGATAAGCATTCTTTGGACAGAGGGTACAGGTGACCTAGGAGATTGAAGGAGATTTTGATATCAATTTGAGATGTCTTTTGTCTAGAATATGATTACAGTTTTACTTGAGAAGTGGTATGGTTTTGTCAGTTACCTAGATACTACAGGAGAGTATGTTCTGTAAAGCATTGATTGTACTTTCATCATTGAGGTTGTCAACATATGTTGATGGTGTTGTTTTAATGATATTTGTTCCTCTAGGCCCACTACACACAACATTCTTTAGGAGTAGGAGCGATGTTGTGCAAAAATGCAGGATTTGTTGGAGTGATGTGTAAGCTTGAACATGAAATTTTGGCACGGTTAGTGACAATAAAAATAAATGTGTCAGCCAGCAGAGCAGGCAATTGTATTATGACTAAGAAAAGTCAACATTGGATATAGAAATGGAATGAGAAGATTACAATAGATGTGTCTGATATAGATTCTCCATGTTTGATGTGAAGCTCGTACCCCTATGGCATTTGTATGTGAGCTGCCACTATAACACCCAATGTGCCAATTGAATGGTTGTTAGGTGATTGAATAAGTTGACATATTATTGTGTCAGGCATAAATTTGTGTTGCCTATAGACTTGGTCAATTATTTCAATGGATGTTTGTACAGTTAACTAGATGCAATAGTCTACGTTGCCTATTTCATACTGTGTTTATTTCTTGAGAGAGAAATCTTTGATGTGTACACTTGCACCAGGAAAAAGCTTTGTCATAAATATATCTATTAATTGGTTGGTTATGTTTGTTGTTATGGTCATGTGAACATCATTATCGACAAGATCAACATGCACTATAGGAGCCTTTGTTGGGCTTGTCAGGTTTTTTGCATAAGCAGGACCATAAGTGACAAGGACATCACCTTCAAAAATAGTACATGATTATGTTCTACAAATATTTGCAATGGTAGATACATTCTTTTGTTTTGTGCTCAATCTGCAAAGAGAAGACATTATTATTCTAGAGTATGCAATGAGATGGAAATGAATTAAATATTTTAAGAACTATACAATTATTTATACATTTTTGTTAGGTCTCTATCATGAGAGTTGTTGTTTTCTTCTGTAAGGTTTTGTTGTTGAGGTGAGGATATGAACAAAGTTCTAGAAAATGTATTTAAAAGTCAATAGAATAACTAAATATGTATATAAATTAAATGGATGCATGAAAAGGTATGAAATGTTGCATATATTATTGCAATACCTTTTTGTGAGACTTGAATTCCGCTTTTGCAGCTCATTCATTTCAAGGCTGTTGTTAGCTTCATGTTTGTTTATTTTCGATGGCTCCATCAAATATATGTTCATGAATAAAACTATGACATTTTTTAGATGCAACAACAATACAAAAGTGAGTTTGACAAAGGTCATGTGAATGAACCAGGTCAATATTCTTATGCAACAAAAATGTAGAAAACTTATATGTACTTCTGTAAAGATATGGTATGAGGGAGGCGTATAAAGAAAATCAGGAAGCTGTGTCAAATAATGGTTTTGTAATGCATAAGTAAAGAATGTAAGTTTTTCTATTGAGGTCATTTTCCAAGATAAAGACTTTGTAATTTACAGGTGCAGTTGTAAAAATACTGCAAAATGATTTGACCAATATGTATCCAGGAGAATGAATTTTGTAGATTCCTGATTAATATTATGTATCCAAAAGTGGTCTAGTAAAGTACTTGTAGATGTTGTTGCTTTGTCAACCATTAAAGAGAAGTTGTATTGTTGCATGAGTTATGCAAGCATTTTTTGTTTTTTTACTAGGATGTAGCATGTCAATGTTGAAGTCTCTAGTAATTATTACTTTTGAATTTGTTGGCAAAGAGGTAAAGATACTTAGTATTAGATTCAATATGTCGGTGATGAGTGCACTTGGTCTAATATAAACATTAGTAATTTGTATGGTATGACCGACATGTAATATATCAATGGTGATTGATTCTAAAGAGTCCATTGCAAAAGAATTTGTATTTAGTATAGTAGTTTCTTTGGTCCAACAAGCCAATATACCATGAATAGCAAAGAAAGAATGGAAATTGTATATTTCATGTAGCAATGCGAGGTGTGCATCAGTCGTGTTTCTTTTTTCTTAGAGGCATAGTATAGTTGCTTTGAGCAAATCATGGTCATGAACAATTTCCTCTACATGCAATGGAAGGCTTTGAGTATTGAGTGAGCATATGATAAGATGGAGCATTGATAGGAAAGGGAGGCTATATTGAAGTTTCCATTATGCTTGATTTCAAAGTTGATCCATTTCCTTGTCTACTTTTTGGGAGACTTTGAAATTTTGATGTTCTAGTTTATGTATCAAATATAATGTCTCAATTGTTCTTACATGAGACAAAGTTGTGTAGGCAAGACCATGTCGGTATAATTTTTGAGGATCAAAAGCGAGTCCATCCATTGTCAGACCATGTGCCCTATGGATAGTTCTTGTTGATGCTAGTTGAATAGGGAATTGTTTTCGTGTGATAAATTTAGTAGGGATTTTCATTTTTCTGCCTATTTTCATAATCGAGGTCCAAGAAGGTGAAATAGAATTGGTGTAAAGGCTTTGCATTTTTCTACACCATGATATGCCAATTGTAGTGTCATTGAATTGAATCCATAGAATGTCTTCATGATTTGTTGTATGTAGTTGAAAGATTCCATCAACACCATTGACCAGTCCATCTTCTGTGTAAAGGTTGCTAGCTATTAGCTCAACTAGAATTCTGGCTTTAGATAGATTATAATAGACAATGATGATTTTTGAACTTGGTAGTAGAAATTCTCAGCATATGAGTCTATTTCATCGAGAGCCTCAAATACATAGAGCTTACCAGGCAAGGAGTCTAACATTCATTTATTATGTTAAAAAACAGTTGAGTTTTTGTGAAACAAGTGTGAGAATTTAGGGTCATTAAGAGGTGTCTTTTAACATGTTAAATTCAAGTAACCAAAGTCTTCATCATTTTGTTGACAGGTTCTTGCACAATTTAGAACGGAAATGAAGTGTTTGTTTGTTTATCTCATGACAATGTTCAATTCGAAGCATAAGATGTTGTCTAGCCAAAATGTGTATGGAATTTTTTCACTATTTATTGTTGGCTCTTCAAAAATCCAATTATTGCATACAAGTTGTGCTTGATATAAGTTACCACAAAATATAATGTTAATATTTCCAAATGGTTTTGTTGGTGTATGCTTGATTTGGTGAAGTATTATGTCAATATAATTTAGCATTCTTGAACCAATTAACAACACCTCATCACTAAGCAAGACTTGTAGTTGGTCCAATTTCTTGCTTAAGTTGTCAAGACTATTTGAGTCCAATGGCAACATCTTCGAAGAGTTACATGGCAACTAGAAAATAGAACGTGCAGTTATGCCACCTACATTGAATGCAACTTTTCCTATCAAAGCAACAATAATGCCTTTAGGTTTGTAGGGGTCACTTTCTAGTTGCCTTTCATAGATCTGAATCATTGCTCAAAAGAGGACTTTTGTTGTAAACGTTTTGCCAGTGCCAGCACCTCCTGTCAAAAACAAGTAATGTGCTTTGTCAAATGCAAGTCTCTTTTTCATGAGAACATCTTTCACTATTGACTATTGCTCTTCATTTAGCTGCCTTTGCAACCTGAAGTATTCTTTATTTGGAAGAAGAAATGGGTGGGGAATTTCTAAGAATATTGAGGATTTAGTAGCATGCATGTTTTGTGAGGCTTTTATGTTTATTGTCAGTCATAATGTTGTATTTCTCAATTTCATTTTGGACTTTTTTCTGTACATGGTCAATGTCAAGGTCTTTTGTTGGATGATTGGTTTCATTAGCTTTTGTTGTAGCTTCATCGATGTCACCCCATTTACTGTCTACTAGTGAAGTAAAAAAAAAAATCATTGCGAGTGATTTGTACTTTGTGTTTTTCAAATGTTGCATTCCATGATTTGTGCCTGGTCAATAGCGAGGTTTCATTATTTTTGAAAGGGACATAAAGAATGAGTTTTTCTCTACAAAAAAATTCATAATTAATATGTGGATTATGTCTTACATAACATATGATGCATGGTCTTGTTCTTTTGTTGGGCTTTGATGGGTTGTTTGGGTAAAAAGTTGTATATTCTGCAAGTGACATTTGGTCAAAGAGTTCTGGCCGTTGTATATACTTGTTTATTGCAGATGCATACATGATATTTTTACAGTCATCTTTCTATTTTGCTATTACCTTAGGACTCTTTATCATAACAATTATATTCTTCGGTGGTGAGGTATTGATGAAGATGGTACTTCTCAAGCTTCTTTGTAATGGTAAAGATAGGGCAATATAAACTGCTTGACAATTGGACATTTGTTGGTAATTTAGCAATGCATTCCCTAGTTTCCATATGAAATGTGACTTGTCATTGTAAGCATAAGTGCATTGTTTTCATATTTGGTTGAATGCCTATGATAATGTTCTATCTTCTTTTGTCATGTATGAACTACAATATGATGCAACAACATATGCATCGAAGATAAATTGTGTATATATATTTACATAGCATAGTGCGGGAACTTTTCTAGCAAATGAAATTATCCATATATTAGTTGGTTGCCTTTTTAGCAAGACAATTTTTGGGACAATGATGCTTGCAAGATGGAAATGTAATCAACTTCTTCAAGTTGAAAATCATTTAGGAAATTGTCAAATGTAACTTCCTTTGTGTAATGTTTGGTCTCTAATCGTTTGTAGAAAACTTTAGCTCTATCTTTAATTGTAGGATCAATATTTAATAAGGGCTCCAATATTGTTGTTTGTCTCATTGGAGATAAGAGAAAGCTAAATCTACAACTAGATGCTTTATACTTTTTGCATGTTTTAGTGTGGTGGTGAGTTTGTATTTTGACAAAATTTGGATCTAATAGTGTAGAGTCACATGAAATGTACTTGTCAATGAAATCCTCTATGTTACTATTTTTGCAATGTCCGAAGACAGGTGCATCTTTGATCCATAACATGGAGTGCACATGTTTATTGCCTCGGTTCTAGAATTTCGTGACGAAGAAATAATTAGACACTTTTTCGAATAAGGTATCATTTTTTAGCATCATCTTCCTAAATGCATTGACCCTGTGATTGAAATAGCGGCTCCGAAGAATTGGGTTTTTCCTTATTTCGAAGTCCAAGTCTTTATCCTCTAAAGATTCATTTTGGCTCGGTTGTGTGCTACAAATATGTTGCAATGCATTGTATAGTAGCTACCAAAAGTATTCAGCACTTGTCAAGGTAACGAAAAAGGTAGGAGGACCAAGTTGTCAAATCATGGCAAAAATATTTTTCCTCGTATTTTGTAAATAATCAGGAGATGTACCAATACTCTTTAGAGATCTAAAACCTATTGGAGATTTCAATATGTTTTCTAGGTTTGTAGGGTTCCACACACCCTTTGCATGTAGTTTTTTACCTTTTAATTCAACCTTCCTTATACAGACCCGTGCTACTGAAGATATTTGTTGGATAATTATTTTGATAGCCTTAAAGAAAATGTTTGTTATATGTGTTGAGAAGTCATTGTCTTTATGCATAAACTCCCACTTTAAAAAATTTTGGTAGGTGAATTTTTTGGTAATTTCTTATGCTCGTGGGAATCTAAAAAATAGTGTTGGGAAGTTCGTTTCTTCTGAGTAAGTATCTTGGAAAATTCCAAGAGATTTAAAGCCTTCTGTCGGGGCAATCTCTATAATAGTTGAACCAAGATCATTGATTGAATGTGATTCATTAAACCAATGTATAAGTGATTCAGCTTCAGGTTCTTCTTCATCTTCAACTACAGTATCGTGGGCATCTATTTTGCCATCTATGTCATTATTTGTTTGTCGTTGCATCTTCTTCTCTGCAAACAAAAGTTGTCAATCTTTATTGATTGAGATTTTTTCCTTTATATACAATGGTGTCTTAGACAAGACTGTTAAAGTATTCATGACATGAGCAGGTCTCACATTTCCTTATGCATATGCATTTTCATATTGTAACTTGTGTTTTAGTCTAACTGCAGTAGTGTTTGTCTCATCAATGTCTCTAGGCAATGCATGTTGCACTTTATCAAAATCAACAGGAACATTGATTATTGTACCATTCAAGTCGTATTGTGCTCTTTTGTATCCCAATTGCCTTATCTGTGCGAAATCAGTACGCAAGGAGACAAGTCTTTCTTCTAGGGTAGTCAAGGTTTGTACGATAGGGAATCATTTATTTTGGCTAATGTTCCATGGAGCAGCATGATCAGGGATATTGTCATCTACAATGGCATCTACATAACATTTGCAAATCAGTTGACCTATTGTAATTATCTTTGTAGCTAGTTGAAGAGAGAGCAAAGAGAAAGCATCGACAAATGCACTAGTGACTTTGTGGATGTGTTTGTTGAAGCATAACATTTCACAAATTGTGCATGGTTGAGTTGGTGTATCGTTAATTTCATGTAGATATTTTCTAATTGATTTCTCTTGTGTTTTGTTTACTATACTTTGATATGGATAGCTTGTAGCTTTGTGTGTTGTCCATAGCCTGTGTAATACGTACTTTTCTTTAATAGTTGTAGATGTCCCTTCTTCTTTCATGATATTGCTAGTGTCGATTGACTGGTTGTTGTCCATGTTTGTTGGCAATTGTTCTCTATTGTAGATTGTTTCTTTCAAATGTCTAAGTGAACAATGAGTCTTCATGATGGTTCTAGGCATAGTTGTAATAACTGAAGTGCCTAAGATTTTTACAAGAGATGGTCTTCTTTTCCTCATTCTAATTCTAATCTTTTTTATCTCTATACAAATTGTGTCCAACTCTTTTAGTTTGATTCAATATTTGTTTCTTTGGCTAGAGTGAATCATAATGGTAATGACCTGTGTTATTCTTGAAACAAATCAAGTCAATGCTTGTTCTTGGTTGAATACAATTGTAGTAAACGTGAAATTTAGATAGTGGCTCTGGTTACCATATGTTTATAGCAATATTGAAGATGTTTGAAAGCCATAGCAAGCACGATGCACAACCTTCCAAGTTGCTTTCCACATATTGTATTCCAACCTTGTCGACTAGTGTGTGCGCTTGCAAGAGGAGTTCATTATCTAACATGGGTAACTACCCGTCCATATGGAAGCAGTGCAATGCAAATTTGTTATTTGCTTTTAATGCATTTTCCAATGACTAAGCCATGAAAAATCGCAAGGCAATTGCATCAAATCAGTTATCTACCAAGTAGGCTATAGCTATGAATATGCTTTCACCATATGGAGAAGTAAATGCAGCAGATTGTTCCAGAATAGTGCGAGCTAATTCTTCTTCAGCTATGTCTGGAATATTTGGTGTCAAGGACAATAAAAGTGGCATTTGTTGTTGCATAGTTTGAATTGTATTGTATGTACTTATTCTTGAGAAGGTAGGTTCATAGTGCTCGACCAACGGATTAACATCATGGAAAAGAATTGATATTGTAGGATGAGGTGCATCTTTTTTGAAATGGAGGTATGGTTTTTTTCGTGTCAATGACTAAATGCATATGGTACGTCCAGCCAAAGAGACAACCAATGAATACAAAATGTGTCACCCCAAAGGTCTAATTTACCTAGCGAGTTGATTTAAATTGCTGAGAGGTGCATTTTATGCAAATATGTCACCTTGTCAGTTACTTTATGCAAATCATACAACAATGAAGGGTGAAGCTCATGTTGGAAAGAGGTTGAAGCTACATCACAACCATGGTGGAGTGAGTGCAAGAAATGGTCGACAAGTCCATTTCTAAGTTCAATAGATGTATATCAAGAATGAAGCAACACTTGTATTGTATCAAGCAAACAATCACCAATGTTGAAGTTGAACGAGGTGATCTGAAAGCAATGGAAATCGTCAATTGATCTGTTCTGAAATATGTTACTTGATTTGTATGTGTTTGGTATTATTGGATTTGGTAATGACTAGCTTGATGTAGTTGGTCCACCTAAAATTGTGTTTGTCATTTGATGAATGAAATAAAGATGAAGTAGTAGCAGGTTCAAGATAAGTATCGGATACAACAATCCTCCTACGCCAGTGCCTGCAACATAGCGGGGAAAACGTGTTGTCAACTCTAACACTAGAAAGACAACATGCTTAGGTATGAATCATAAATATTCATTAAGGTGATATGTTGAATATTATCAACATCTTTTGTAAAGATTGTTCTTGTGTTCTTTTTCTACAGAGTTCTTAGTCGATTTAATTATGAATCACAAAGTATAGAAATATCAATAGGAGAACTGTGTCAAATTTTCTCTTTGTCATATATCATACCACAGGTCACAGTTAGAGGCATATGATTCATGGGAAAATAATTCTTTACAGGTGCAAGTCAATTATTGGAGACTATGTCTAGAAACAAGAGGATGAATGGAATACTCAATACAAGGGACTTTTTTTTTGCTAAAATGTATTAATAGGAAGATATAGTTCTAAAGATTTTAACTTCACATTTTACGTAACTCTAAGTTTATTAATTGATACTGTTACGGGTGGCAAAACAATATCTAGTTAACAGAGAAAACTAGAAAACCTAATAACGACTACAGAGAAAAGTATCTCAATTGGCTCTATCATATATGGAACCTACTTTTGATCACTATAAAAGAAATGGGAGACAATTAAATGATTTCTGTAGTCAATACTAATCTTCTAGAGACCCTTTCTCACTTTGGAGACATCATTTTCTAACATAATTTTGTCGTCCAATTAATAATTTTGAAACCCTCTCCTATCTTATCGCCAATGTTTTGTAAATGGAAATCTGGTGAAGCAACAACAACTAGAAAAGGCAATGAGATGGGGCCCTCTGCAGTGACACTATTTTCTAGCAAAATGTAGCGAGAGATGAGCACTTAAAATGGGTCTTAAATTGGTAGTATTCGAAAAAATATAACGATGACGATATATCTGTTGTAGGGAATGCAAAATATATTCTAAGAATAATAAGAGCTTATAACTGGCCATGTTTTTATAATAGAACAAATCTTATGTTGTAATCTGTTGCTTCCTTTATGTCTATTGCATCTATCGATTAGAGAGGTAATAGCCAATGCCAACATACATAGCTATCAAAGGAATACAAATAAGTAAATTTAGCCATAGTATAGAATTGATATAAATCCACCATTGCCAATGTCAAACATACGCTTATGGCATGGAAATTGATACCTATTATAAAATGTTATGCAATTGAAAGGTCCAATGTTGATGCAAGAGCATCCTGGGTTTCCTTGTAATCATGCACTTTTGTTCATTCGACTAGTTACTATTGAGTTCTTAGTGGATGTTGAGTCATTCCCTTGGTTGCCAAGTGATTTCCTTTGGTTGTCAAGTTCTTAGTGGATGTTGAGTCATTCCCTTGGTTGTTGACTGATTTTCTTTGGTTGACAAGTTTGAGTGGATGTTGAGTGGTTCCTTTGGTTGCCGGATTATTTCCTTGATGCCGAGTTCTCAATTGCTGTCGAATGATTCCTTTGGATGTTGAGCTCATATGGATGCCGAGTGCCAGTTTTAGAAAACTTTCATTTGCCGAGTAATCTGTGTCTGGCTCTAGTTTGGGCTGACTTTGCGCTTGTATTTAATTTTGGTATAAGTAGTTAATATTTGTTGTGAGCCGACTTGTGGCTTTCCTCTGTCTAGAATCTTTTGTAAGCTATTTTGGCAAGTATTTAAGGAGGTATAGGATTGAGTTTTAGACAGATTTTGGGGGTAGAACTTAGAAGATGGAATAAAAGGTGAGAACTTGAAGTCAAATCATGAATCTGGATTTGACTGTATTTGTAATTGATGGTAACCAAGAAGGCCTTACAGCTGGGCATGTATGTTGTTTACTTGATGAATCAATAAAAGATATCTTGTTCTCTCTCATTAGTGTTGTATTTGTGTTGTGTTTTCTGTTATGTTATCTCTTGCAGGTTGGTTTGGATAGCTGGGTGTGCACTAGGCCCTGGTTATTCGTTCACTCCCTATGTCAGGTGGTATTAGAGATTGAGGTTCATCCTTGTGGTGATTGGATTGTGTAGAACCCTGATTCAAATTTGGTTGCAGGTTGCAGATCTGCAGATTTGACCTATAACTTGTAGAGGGTTATGATCTTGTAGGAACCTGATTTGTAAAGATGGTTTGAGGTAGAGGAAATGTTGATAATGCAATATTAAATACATTAAGATAAATTGCAGCCAGATTAGATGCTGTGGAGACAACCCAAAGGAGAGGAGCACGTCTAGATGATGTGAGTGATGATGAAGAAGTAACACCAAACCATAATCCAAAACCTAAAGAAGATCAAGATGAAGCAAGGTTGTTGAGAGTATTATATAGGGAAAATTCAAAGTCTACTGTAGAAATTGTTCCTTATGATGGAAAATTGGACACCAAAGCTGTGTTGGATTGGATCTCTAAAATGGAGAAATTCTTTGAGTATGAAAACACTCCTAACAATAGAAAGGTGAAGATTTCAGTTACCAGGTTGAAAGGTCATGCCTCACTATGGTGGGAGCACTTGCAAACTGGTAGAAAAAGGAGAGGAAAGGAGAAGATCAGAACTTAGCCAAAGATGGTAAACAAGGTAAAGAACAAATTCCTTCTTGCTCATTACCAAGTTAGCGTATTGAGAAAAATGCAAAATTTGAGATAAAGAGACATGGGTGTGAAGGAGTATACTGAGGAATTCTATTTATTAGAAATTAGATCTGGACATGTGGATGATGATGTTGAGAAAATTGCAATGTACATAAATGGGTTGAGATCTACAATTCAAGATGAAATAAGTTCTGTGAAGTTGGAAAGTGTGGAAGAAGCATATCAATATGCCTTGAAAGCTAAGGAGATCTTGACAAAGAAGCATGAATAAAGACAGAGGTAGAGGTGGTAGATTCTAGAGAGGCATAGGTAGATCTTATGGTAAAGGTGGCAAATCTGACAATTTTGTATAGTATAAAGGCAAATCTGAGTGGAAGAATGATGAAAAAGGCAAGACTGAATGGAAAAGTGGTAATTTTTACTAAGGAGGTACTTATTCTTACTGAGGAAGAGGTAATTCTTATTTTAGAGGTGGATTTCATGGTAATTGTTACAGATGTGGTAAAGAGGGACATAGATCTTTTGAATGTAGATCCTCTAAAAGTGGGCAAGGTAACCAAAATGATGTGATTCAAGGAGATGATGAGGGTTCACCAGGTGGACCTGAGGCTGGAGAAACTCTGATGTTGAGAAGAACCTTATGTAATAAGGGAAGCGATGAGGAACATGTTCCAAGGAGAAGTCTTTTCAAGACCAGATGTAAGATGGCCGAAAAATGTTGCAAAGTGATCATTGACAGTGGAAGTTCTACAAATTTGGCATCAGAAGAGCCGGTTACAAAGTTGAAGTTGTAGAGGCTGAAGCATCCTAAACCCTATCATGTTTCATGGATCAAAGATGAGCATAAGATATTGGTAAGTGAGCAATGCCTTGTGAAGTTCAAGATTGGACATTACTTTGATGAAGTCTTGTGTGATATTATGCCTATGGATTGTTGTCATATTTTTTGAGGTAGACCTTGGCAATATGATAGATATGCTATACATGATGGAAGATTGAATCAATATACTCTTTGGATGAATGGGAAGAAACAAATATTGCTACCTTTGATTGAAAGTCCAAATGAGGTTAGTTGTATTGCAATAAAAGTTTGCATGGTTAATGGAAAGCAATTTGAAAAAGAGGTGAAGAAGAATTAGACTTGTTTAATTCCTAGAGGACCGAGTGTTGGTAGTAATGACCAAGCAACAGAAGTTGGTAATGACCAAGTAACAACAGATAGTGGTAGCCAAGTACCCGAAGAAATTGTAGAGTTGCTGAATGAGTATAAAGATATTGTTGCTAAGGATATTCCTAATGGTTTACCTCCAATCAAAAGCATAAGTCATTGTATGGATATGATTCTTGGAGCTAGTTTGTCGAACAAAACACCATATAGATTGACACCTACAGAAAATGAAGAGCTTAACAGACAGGTGCATGCATTATTAGAGAAAGGTTTGATCAGAGAAAGTTTGAGTCCATGTGTTGTACCTACTATATTAGCACCTAAAAAGAATGGAGAATGGAGAATGTGTATTGATTCCACAGATATCAACAAGATCATAGTAAAATATAGGTTTCCTATACCGAGGATGGATGACATAATGGATTGTTTGAGTGGAGCAAAGTGTTTTACCAAGATTGATTTGAAGAGTGGCTATCATTAGATCAGAAAAGGTGATGAATGGAAGATTGCTTTCAAGACAAAAGATGGTTTGTATGAATGGTTGGTTATGCCTTTTGGTTTGACTAATGCCCTTAGTACTTTCATGAGATTGATGAATGAAGTTTTGAAAAGATTCTTGCGTAAGTTTGTGATTATTTATTTGGATGATATTTTGATATTCAATAAGACCAAGGAAGAACATCTTGAGCATATTAGACAAGTACTACACAGGTCGAAAGAGGAAAAGTTGTTGATTAATCTGAAAAAGTGTTCTTTTATGCAAGAAGAGATTTTGTATTTGGGATTTGTGATTTTCATTGATTGATTAAAGATGGATCCTGAGAAGGTTAAAACAATTTTGGAATGGCCTACACCTAAAAATATGGGTGAGGTAAGATCATTTCATGGTTTGGCTAGTTTCTACAGAAAGTTTATAAAGAATTTTAGTTTTGTTTGTAATGCTATGACTGAGACAATGAGAGGAGATAAAAAAGAATTCAAGTGGACATATGGAGCTGATAAGAGTTTTGAGACTTTGAAACAAAAGGTTGTTGAATTAGTTGTCTTGGCTTTGCCTAATTTCAATAAGGTATTTTAAGTTGAATGTGATGCAAGTGGTAGCACAATAGGAGCTGTATTAAGTCAAGAAGGTAAACCTGTTGCTTTCTTTAGTGAAAAGTTGAATGATACTAAAAGGAAGTATTTTGTGTATGATCAATAATTTTATGCTATTATTCAAGCCTTGAAAAAGTGGAGACATTATTTGATTCCTAAGGAGTTTGCATTGTATACTGATCATAAAGCTTTACAATACTTGGGAAGTCAACATAAATTGAATCAAAGACATATGAAGTGGGTTGAGTACTTGTAGAGTTTCACATTTATCATTAAGCATAAAAGTGGAGTTACTAACAGAGTTGTTGATGCATTGAGGAGAAGATGTTCTTTGTTGACTGAAATGAAGGTTGCATTTCTTGGTTTTGATGAAATGAAAGATTTTAATGATACTGACCCTAATTTTTCTAAGGCGTAGAGAGAGTGTAGAGCACCAAATCTGACAGATCACGTAAGTAAGTATGATGAGTATTTCATTCAAGAAGGTATATTGTTCAAAGGTATTCAGTTGTGTATTCCTATAAGTTCAATGAGGTTGAATCTGATTAAGGAAAAGCATAGTGGTGGATTGGCTGGACATTTTGGAATTGATAAGACATTGAGTTTGCTAAAAGAGAAGTATTATTGGCCTCAAATGTATAAGGATGTTCAGAAATTTGTAATGAGTTGTGGGGTTTGTCAAAATGCAAAGGGAGTAAGTTAGAACACTGGTTTGTATACACCTATTATTGTTCCTAGGAAACCTTGGAGTGACATCAGTATGGATTTTGTTCTTAGATTACCTAAGACAGTGAAGGAGTATGATTCTATATTTGTTGTAGTGGACAGATTTTATAAGATGGCTCATTTCATACCATGCAAGAAGACATCAGATGTCGAGCATGTTGCTAAACTTTTATTTAAAGAGATTGTGAGATTGCTTGGATTACCAAGAAGCATTATTTTGGACAAAGATAGTAGGTTTGTTGGTTATTTTTGAAGGACTTTGTGGAAGAAGATGGATACTGAGTTGAAGTTTAGTTCTACATTCCATCCACAAATAGATGGACAGACAGAGGTTGTGAATAGAAGTTTGGGTAATTTGCTGAGATGCTTAGTTGGAGACAAGCCAAGTAATTGGGAAGTAGTGTTAGCACAAGCTGAGTTTGCATATAACAATTCTGTGAATAGAAGTACATGGAAGACACCTTTTGAGATTGTTACTGGAATGTAGCCTAGAGGAGTATTAGATTTGAGAGATGTTGCTGGTGAAGAAAGGAGAAGTGCTGCAGGAGAAGAAATTGCTGATTTTATGGAGTCTTTGTATAAGGAAGTGAAGTTGAGGTTGGAACAAAGTAATTAGAAGTATAAAAGGAATGTTGATCAGTCTAGGAGACATCATGATTTTTAAGTTGGCAATGAGGTGATGGCTCATTTAAAGAAAGGAAGATTTCCTGTTGGAACATATAGTAAACTGAAGATGAAGAAGTTTGGACCTTGTAAGATCTTGAAGAAATTCGACAGTGGTAATGCTTATGAAGTTGAGTTACCTAATGACATGGACATATCTCCTATATTCAATGTTGCTGAATTATACAAGTATCATGAGTCAGATGATGTTGTTGTATCAAAAGGTTATCTTAAGAAGCAGATTGATGAGGTTGAACAAATATTGGATCAAAGAGTTGGCAAGAGCACAAGAGGAAAAGACTACTATGAATATTTGGTGAAGTGGAAGAATAGACCAATTGAAGATGCTACATGGATTTCTCAATTTGAGTTGGATTTAGCTTAGGTTGCATGATTCAAGAGAATCATTTTCTCCAACCTTGGTTGTCTAATGCAGGAGCATCCTGGGTGTCCTTGTAATCCTGCACCTTTATTCATTTGGTCAGTTGTTCCCGAGTTCTTAGTGGATGCCGAGTCATTCCCTTGGTTTTTGAGTGATTTCCTTTGGTTGCCAAGTTCTTAGTGGATGCCGAGTCATTCCCTTGGTTGCCGAGTGATTTCCTTTGGTTGTCGAGTTTGAGTGGATGTCAAGTGGTTCCTTTGGTTGTTGAGTCATTTCCTTGATGCCGAGTGATTCCTTTGGATGTTGAGTGCCAGTTTTGGAAAACATTCATTTGCCACATAATCTGTGTTTGGCTCCAATTTGGGTTGACTTTGCTTGTATTTAATTTTGGTATAAGTAGTTAATATTTGTTGTGAGCGGACTTGTGGCTTTCCTATGTCTAGAATCTTTTGTAAGCTATTTTGGTAAGTATTTAAGGAGGTCTAGGATTGAGTTTTAGATAGATTTTGGGAGTAGAACTTAGAGGATGGAATAAAAGGTGTGAACTTGAAGTTGGATTATGAATCTAGATTTGAATGTATTTGTAATTGGCCATAACCAAGAAGGCCTTACAACTGGGCATGTATGTTGATTACTTGATGAATCAATAAAAGATATCTTGTTCTCTATCCTTGGTGCTATATTTGCATTGTATTTTCCACCGTGTTGACTCTTGCAAGTTGGTCTAGATAGCTAGGTGTGCCCTAGGCCCTAGTTATTAGTTCACTTCTTGCATCAAATGTGGAAGCCTGGGAAAAGAAGATCTTACCTCTAACATTCAGAGCAGTAATTGTGTGTTGAAGTTTTTAGATTCGACCAAATGAAAAGTAAGAGAAATATATAAGGCCATAGAATATTATTTGATGTGTATATTTATTGCTTACAAGTTTTTTTTCCTCGAAAAATCAGCAAAGACAAACTCAAGTTTAATAATCCAAGTATATGAAGGGGAAAAATATATATATGCCTAGTCATAGAAAGTATAAAAAGAAAATTCACTACGATTGTAGATATTGTATAGGAAGAAAATATGTGAAAATGTGTTACACATATGACTTGCATATGGAAAAGGTTGAAGAAAACAAGTAGAGGTGTTTGGTTCCATGTGTACAACCTTACAAATGGAAAGATGAGTGGTGACATGTCTAACTCCAACTTCCAAGACAATAGGATGAGGAGTGCCTACTTTGAAATCTATACAAATTTTAATTTTTGACTAAATTTTGAAATGCAGTAGAAAGAATGCATATAAAATTTTCAACTATATCTATATTGTACATGTACAAATTTACATGGTGTGCAAGCGTCAGATGAAGAAGGCTTATCCACACAAGGATAGTTGCAGAGGCTTTCTATGAGCTATAATTCTTGTTAGACTATGTTGAAACAACAGAAGAAGATTTGAGAGGCAATGAAATATTTATGCAACCTTAGAAATGAAAAGATGAGTGGTGACATGTCTAATTCGAACTTCTAAGATAGTAGACTGAGCATGACCTACTTTGAAAGCTATAGAAATGTTAATTTTGGATGAAGATTTCAAATGCAGTAGAAAGAATCACATTGAATAGCCATTCACAAATTATTGGTACTACTTTTGGTAGGTTTTAACCTAGGCTGAAGTTGGAGAAGCAACCTATGTTTAATGCATAATTCATCTTTAACATGATTGAGGAATTACTTCATTTCATGCTCTTTGATGGGAGCTATTCGAGAGATTTGATTTGAGAAATTTCTATTTAGTATTAGAACACTGTTATGCTATGTCCATCTGTTATTCTAGTGTTAACCTCATCTATATTCTGCGTTCCTAAAAATGGACAAAACTAACAAAGAAATGACCACAAAAGCTGTTGAATGCAATTTTAATAGAAAAGAAGGTAGATATACAATCAGTTTAGGACCTTCTATCAGTAGTCACTTTGGGGGAAAATGAGAAAGAATAGACATCAATAAAATGTAGATTGGAAAAGCCTATCAACTTGGCAACAACAATAAAACTCTTGAATAACCAAGTATGATTAATCACTTTACATTGCATGAGCAGATGAGAATAATTTACTCTCAATTTTATAAATGTTGATGCCTAAATAAGAGCAATCAGAAAGTTGAACAAGAGTGGGACTTTGTGCATTCAATGGAATGGCTTTTGGGATTTTACAAACTGATTCTTCGTACTTGATGGGGGAATGGGAGAAGAAGCATTAACAAAGAAACCAAGCTAAGGGATATGATTTTTCAATACAAAACCTTTGTGGCAAACCATCTTGACCAGGAATTTGAACTCTTATTTGGTAGACATAGTGTATCACATACCCTTTATCGTTGACTTAGAGAGGGAAACATGTGAAGTTACAATCAGAGAAACTGCAATACTGTGATTCTAGCTACGGGAAGCAACTGCATGGTTACGAATAGACATAGGAACAATGAAGGCCTTTTCATTTTTTGTGGAGAAACAACCTATGTTTAATACATAATTCATCTTTCACATTGTTGAGGAATTACTTCATTTCATGCTCTTTGATGGGAGCTATTCGAGAGATTTGATTTGAGAAATTGCTATTTATTATTAGAACAATGTCATGCTACGTCCATCTGTTATTCTAGTGTTAACCTTATTTATATTTGACATTCCTGAAAGCGGAGAAGACTAACAAAGAAATGGCCACAAAAGCCACCAAATGCAATTTTAATAGAAAAGATGGTAGATATATGATTAGTTTAGGAGCTTCTGTCAGCAGTCACTTCAAGGGAAAATGAGAAAGAATAGACATCAATAAAATGTACATTGAAAAAGCCTATCAACTTGGCAACAACAAGAAAACTGTTGAATACTCTAATGTAAATTTTTGTTTTCAAAAAATGGCTATAGGTTCATGCTCGTCAACTTAACTAAAGAGTATAACTGATATTGGTACCCAATATTAAGGCTCTAAATCTCTTACCCAAACTAACATATATCACAATCTCAATAGTTAGAATATAAGGGAGCATATGGTAAATATTGAAGGGATAAAACTATTTCATAGTATTAAAGTTATTAACCTCTCTTTGTCCAAATATATCAACATTCATATAGCAATATTAAAATAGTATCCACATCTTGATACAAGGAAACAGGTGTCGTGTAAGTCTATTTTGGATTAATCAAGGAAATTTTGATGACCCCTAACACCTTTCTTTCTTAAATGGCATTATCTAAAAGCTCAATTGAAGGGTCAATTATTAGGATTGGATTAAAACTCCCTCCTATTTTTGACCATATTTAGAAGAATATATAGAAAGCAGGTATATTTTAAGCTGTCGATGTTAACTCAACCTGAACTTAGTTCTCACTCTGGATTATTTAAATGGTTCAAGTCTGGTATTGAACCCAAATGTGGGTAACTTGTTAGTCTCAAGATATAAGGGACATAGGTTATGTACATATCAAAAACAAATATAAGTAATCAATAATATATTTAAAAATTTGCTATGTCGAAGAATCATTTACAACTAAAAAGATTAGAAGAAATTTGTCGAATTGGGAGTTGGGTGGTTTATATAAATATTAAAATATAATTTTGATAATAGAATTAAACTCCCAATCAGATGTTCACTAAATTAGCCAATCTATAATATTTAGGATCCATTTTTC
The DNA here is from genome assembly GCA_028749045.1 of Cupressus sempervirens. NCBI lineage: Eukaryota > Viridiplantae > Streptophyta > Pinopsida > Cupressales > Cupressaceae > Cupressus > Cupressus sempervirens. Next base: position 1,043,573,371 of record CM053785.1, on the reverse strand, counting down.
ATACTTAGACAAATTAAACTTCCATACACGTCCCAAAAAACTATTACAGACCAACGACAAAAACCCTTAGACAATGTTAAAATCATAGGATATATTTTTGAGTACATCTGTTGTGATAATTGTCATATAGGCTTTCCTTTCGAAAACTCAGACCCAAAAATAACTTCCTTTCCCTCAAGAAAAACCTTCTATCTTCTAGTTCTACTCCATGCTGGTTAAATAATATATGGTAGTACGACGTTCTCATAAGTGAAGGAACACCATTAGATTAGCAGGGATATCTTATGTTTGAAAGGAGTTATGCAACATAATTTACCCAAGGAACAAATACTCACAAACAAGGGTGATTTGTACAAGCACACATCTAAGCAAGAATTCACTTGGATATCATGCCCTTGTGAGAACTGAAGACTATGACATCGCATGTGAAAAAAGATCAAAGATTGCTAGCAAAAACTATTAAAGCCCTAATAGGTCTACTTCAATATGACTAACTTTTTTTTGCTTTTGAACAAGCAACTCTACCTCAAGGCTTTTATAACTGCCCTCCTCGATTTTACATAATACCCCGATTATTTTTCAAGGAAAGTTGAAAAGTTCAAGCCCTACCGCGTGCCATTTTATTCTTTGACAAGGACTTGTATATCTATGAATGAGAATACACCTAAACCAAGGTTGGTTCATGTATGTAAGAACTATGGCCTATAAATTCATATACCTTGTTCTATCCATAGAAACAAAATTCATAATCTAGAATGAGAAAAAACATAACACATAAGACGAAAAAATCAAGACAAGCAAAGAGCAGCCACTGACGAACTCTTTTTCCCCTTTTTTGGTTTTAGACATAACTGGGTAATTTTGATCAATTTAAAAATGGAATTCAACATTAAGAAGATGAAACCTACAGAAGCTGTAGCCAAAGAAAATCCCTAAACCATATTGTGGGAATTGATGAATTGCAGACAACAAGATTGGCTCATGTACGCAACAACTCTGTCCTATAAATTCATATACCCTATTCTTTCCATAAAAAATAGAATTATCTTCAAATCAATGTCCATAGATTGCGGCCCGTTTGAAAAGCTTGACGCATATCTTTTTATTGTCCAATGCTACCTCTGCCCTGCTACCAAAGTTTGCAAGTTGAGGGTTTCAACAAACCAAAAGACAACCTAGTTATCCATATGACAAGGAAATTTGCTAGCAAAAAAAAAGCTAAAAAGGACAAGATGAGTTGGAAAATGTACACCAAACCAATGTCCCAACTTCTGACTCCCACAAGCGCAAATGCCCCAGTTTTCAGAGAAGACAACAACAAAAGCTTCCAAACTCCACAGATCTCCAGCCTCTGCTCTCCAATGTCCGATGTCAAATTAAACTCATTCACACCGTTTTATTCTTGCCCTTAAAATCGCATTTGCCTGTAGGTTTCACTGCAACATCCATTAATAATATTAATAAGAGGAATTAATACGAAAGCGTGTAAACTGCCAACTGGCTCCCTCACAATGCCATCGCTCGTTTTCTTTTCTTGATTTATTTCTCCCTTTTTTTAACAACAAAACCACTGGGAAAATGACACCTGACGAATAGGAAAGCAAGATTTAAATTAAAAAAATAGAAATAAAAGTTATTAAAATACTATAAACCATAGCATATCTTTATTTTCTCTATGGTCGGTGAAATATGAAAGTAGGATTAATAGTTTTTATTTCACATGAAAACAATAGTCTCTGCCTTTTAAAAGACATGGACCAATAATAATTTCATTCATATAAAAATTACTATAACCCCAAAAATACATTTTACAAAGATATCCATATTCCTTATATCAAATTGGTGTGGGCTATCCTTCCAACATAATGTATCAATAAATTTTTATTTTTTAAAAAGATTTACAAAACACAATTATTTTTTTGGAGATCTCTTGTTGTTCCCCACCATAAACCATTCAATCATAAGAATTTATCGTGATTCATTTGTAAAAATTCATTAAATATTCAAAATTTTCCAAAAACAACAACAATGCATTATGTAACCCCATCCTATCAAATTATCCACCCAAAAATACTTGTAAACTCTAACCATTTTTATAATAAATTTATAATTTCATGACTATTATTATAAGTATAAAATATATTAATTGATTAATTATTATTATATTTTAAAAAATTAGTATATAGTTGAAATTTGAAGTACAAAAACCTAATCTAAAAGTATATATGTGATCCTTTAAACCATAATCCTAATTTTAATTAAATATATTTAGGTGTATTATTTAGTTAACTTAATTGTAGTTTGGTGTTGTATTTTTTTAATTATATATCATCATTAATACTTTATATGATATGGTATTATATTATACTATTATATTTAATATAATAATACTTATTTAAATCATATATAGATTATAATATTGTATTAAATTATAATTGTTAATGTTATATCCCACTACTATAAATATGCATAATATGCATTATGATTAATATTGGACAACTTACTACAACAAATTCATATTTAATATTTATGATGCAACATCTCTCATAAAAATGCCTCAAAAATTGTACTGGCTAAATATTTTAACCAATAAAATAACTACAAATTAGTTTTGTTCATTCGTAAACATAAAAATTTGCATCTACATTATACAATATATTAATTTTATAAGAAAACTTAAACTCCACATAAATCCAATAACTACAAATTAGTTTAGTTCATTCCTCAACATAAAAATTTGCATCTACACTATAGAATATATTAATTTTATAAGAAAACTTAAACTCCACATAAATCCATTATAATTTATAATTTATAATTTGCTAGACTAATTGTACTTGCAACTTTTGGATAATAACACTTGTCATAACTTGTTCGGTGGGAGAGAGTTGACCAGAAGAAGGAAGATAAACCTGATTAAAGGAGATTAAAAATGCTCTACTTTCTTGTATTGAATTACGATGAACCCATCCCATCCTTGTCTCGTGTACGGTGAGAAGCAAAAATGGCACAAAGAGTGGGTGGCATTGCAATGCAACAAGAATAGCATTTCATTATCCACACCAATCTCCATCACATAGGAAGCCATGAATCCACTTACATTGGGAGATGGTGCTCCTCCTATTTACACACTCTTTTTATTTGGGAATTATCTGAAAAGAAAATTGATCATAACCAGAACTGCAGTTGGGAAATGGACACGTAGCTGTTTTGCCAAATTGCCAATAGAAACGCGGAAAAAAACCCCCAAAAAGAAAAAAAGCAAACCGTTTCTCAGATTAATGTAATGAAATGAAATGAACGGTGACGATACAGAGGCATCCTCCACACGACTTCATCTCCATCGTCGTCTGCCTCCGTCCATCTCCAGCGTCCGATCAAATTATACCCATTAAATCCTCTCCCTCGACCAAGGTAAGGCGAAAAAAAAACACCCAAAATGTTTTCTTAATCTATTTTAATTCCTAGCAGAGCAGAAGGATTACTACGTTCTGTTACTTCTGCTACTGCGTCTGCTTCTGCTTCTGGGATTTTGTTTGTGATAATGGCTGTGGGTTTGTTGTGTTATTGTTGTTTTAAGCTCTTGGTTCCATGGCGGAAGCGGCGGGCAGCCCGGGCAGCCAGGAGAGCCCTCACTCGGGCGACCAGAGCCCTCAATCGAACGTTCGGGAGCAGGACAGGTTTCTCCCCATCGCAAACATTAGCCGCATTATGAAAAGGGCGCTGCCCGCTAATGGCAAAATCGCCAAGGATGCCAAAGAGACTGTGCAAGAATGTGTTTCAGAGTTCATCAGCTTTATTACCAGCGAGTATCTTTTTTTTCCCGTTCTGCCTTAATAAATGCGTTTATACAGTTGGTGATTTAATTAGGATCTTCTTACAAGGTGTCTGCTGTTTATTAACTAAGGGTATTGTTTTATCGTAAATTTGCCTTACTATTAGAATACTATATCAGAGAATTTTGTATAAATTAGCACTGGTGCATTGTTATATTGAACTTCTTTACTTCGTTATTTGGCGACTGGGTTTTCCTTTTTTTTCTAGTTCTTGATGAGGGCTTATTTCCCATAGTTTTCGCTGTATTCCTTATTCCTCATCTCGTGCAGCCTTGAATTTCAAGGTTTCAACTCAAATGCTTTTGTTTATCATCACAAGCTTTGGTTTTTCCTGGTTTTTGATGAGGGTTTTTGTTTTTCAATATTCTCTATATTCCATATTCCTCTTCTGAGGCAGCCTTCTACTTAGAGGCTCAATTTGAACTTGATGTCTCAAATGTCTATCTGCATCTTCATAATTTCTTGGAAGATTAATTGAAATGCTTGCTTTTTTTGGTTGCCTCTAACAAGCTTGATGCAGTATTTCACTGCTTTTAGCACTTTTTACTTTTGACTGGGGTTTAAATGCCACTTTTCCTATGTTCCGTCCAAATGTTTTTTCAATTTCAACACTCAATCGAGTAATTTGTAAGCATATAATATATCGTGGGTCACATTGCACCAATGTTGTTTTTCCGATTTCAATACTTTAGTCTGTTGTTTCTTGATGTGGGTATCTCTTGCGTCATACTTCATCATACTTATTTCAGCACTATATTTAATAGGATTTCTGAGATTTTGGATTTGAAGCTTGGCAGTGACCTTGATGCCTTACCACGTGAGCTCGTATGTTTAGTTACTGTTCACCCACTTTTCTGTTTTGTATTTAGGAAAATAGTATTCTTCAATATGAGTGGCAGATCTGTAGATTGCAACGTGTGTCTTTGTGTAGTATGGATTTATCGGCTGCTCATATAGATATCTAAAAAGCAATGTTTTCCCTAAAGGATTGGAAAATCTCTATCTCATAACATTGTCTGTGCCATAGAAAAACTGGATGAGTGACACTGCAAGCAACACTATTTGCACCCTATTTTAACATTGTTCAGAGTTCCATGCATTTTGGATACAGTGCCTGCTATAAAAGTTAATTCGCTTTCTTACTGAACTGATCCTGCCCAAAATTGAAAGTGTTGTTTATCTTTAGATTAGAAGATATTTGTACACTGCAAGCAACACTATTCACACCCTATTTTAACATTGTTCATAGTTCCATGCATTTTGGATACAGTGCCTGCTATAAAAATTAATTCGCTTTCTTACTGAACTCATCCTGCTCAAAATTGAAAGTGTTGTTTATCTTTAGATTAGAAGATATTTGTTTTTGCATTTGTACTTGTACAAGTTGTTCTTTAACATGAGGCAGGGCTAGTGATAAATGCCAGCGTGAGAAGAGAAAAACAATCAATGGCGACGACCTGCTGTGGGCAATGAGCACTCTTGGTTTTGAAGATTATATTGAACCCTTGAAAATTTATTTGCACAATTATAGGGAGGTAATTATGTTATATTAATTTTTATTTGTACAATTTTAGGGAGATATTTTTCTTCTTTATTTTTTATTTTTTTATTTGTGGCTGCACCATATAGGGATGTAGTAATGTTATATTCAATTTATACGTGTTTTAGTTGAAATACATTTAGTTGCTAACTTTATACACCAATTAACCAAATGATATTTTATCCTAAATATGCCCAACTTGGGGATTAATGTAAGTAAATTTAGTAATAGTAATGACACTAGCTTGAATAGTCTATTTTACTGTTTACATGTTAGGAATTTGATGTTTAGCTTCTTCAAGTTTGTGCATTTTTGCATTAAGTAGGCTTCTGACATATGTTTGGTTTTTGTTGCTGTGGTTGTTTGTTGATTTGGATTTGACTTCACATTTGCATCAGATGGAGGTAAAAATCTATCTTCTTTTCTAATACCTTTATTTTTCCTTGCTTGGTATTGTCCGTCCTTCCAACTGACTGGTTAGCATTTTCTATGGAATGAACAGTCGTGACCTGATGTAAGGATATAATGAATCACATTAATATTTATTCCAAAATCACATTAATTCTCATTACAGAAAATGGTATACATGAGTTATTATATTTTTCGTCATTACTTGTTTTAATTAAATTCTGTTTGTCTGTTTTGAACTTTTGAGTGGTTGTTTTACTTTTTACTTTGTAGTTTTATTTCAGAAGTTTGTGAGTGGCAAACATGGCCTAAGTTAGTAAGTTATAACCAAATGAAAAGTTAAATATGATTTTGTTAGCTGTGTTAATATTTTATTCTTTTTTGCATTATTACCTTTACATATGTAAATTCCATAGCTTTTTTGTAAAACACTGCATTGGTATGATGTTAGTCTTTATTAGAGCTCTGAGTAACATTAGGATGCTTGGCAGGGTGACAATAAGGGTTCATCGAAATCTGGAGCAGATCAATCCGGGAAGAGAGAATTAGGTGGACCTCAAGGAGTAGCAAGTGGCCAGGTAAATCTATATATTGTACGTGAAATGCTATGCTGTCCCTATAGAAATTTAGTTATTGGAATACACACATTTGCACTTGTATACGGATGGTATTTTGGGCCAGTGTCATTCTGGACTTGCAAAACTCTAGAATTTACTATATTTTAGGGCTTCAATGTGATACTAGTCACTGAATAGCAGTGATGGATTTTCCATTTTGGAAAATATTTTTTCAGATTAGAATAAATGGTGGAAACCATTTCATATTAGTCACTGAATAGCAGTGATGGATTTTCAATTTTGGAATATATATTTTTCAGATTAGAATAAATGCTGGAAACCATTTCATATATTAACCTGCTTTGCAGAACATTGGTGGGAGATATTCCAAAGAAAAAAGTACTTATATATTTTTTTTCTCTTATGTTAGAGTAATGCTGAGTCTTCACTATTGTTTTCTGCCATTTCTTATGAAGAACTCCCTGAATATTATGGTCTTTCTTGATCCTATTGTTGTCATTTATCTATACCTGTGTTTGTGAAGGATCCCATTCTTCAGTTTTGATTCATGATGCAACATACTCTATTGTTTCTTTGAGTTTGCTCCCTGACAATCTCTAATTGTTTTTCAGAATCATGAAATGCTTCAACAAAAATTATTTAAATATCTTCAGAAACCCCCAGACTTATAGTTAACCGAATTGCTTCAATTACAATGTACATAGTTTATTCAACTCTGAGATTATCAAGTATGCAGTCTTTTTAATACATGCAACGTGGGCTCTCTTTTAGATTCTCTCATGCTATGTTTGGCATGCTACAAAAGTTTTGAGTTTCCATGCATAGGCTAAATTACTACTGTTGCAGACAGGTATTAGGTTTGTCTTATCTTGTTCTGGTAAATAGCTCAGTGGTTGTTTATTTTGCAATTGTTTAGTGAGCTTGTCAATTGTCATGAGCTGTTATTTATTAGTATTGCTATCTACTTATTGAAGTGTTGTACTGGTGATCTTGTTAAGTATTACAAATGAACAAAGATCATGTATGGCTTTTACTTTTTGTGCGGAATCTATATTCTTTTTGACCTCGTTTCTCATTTTTTTATTTGGTTTTTGGAATTGGTGGTATAGTTGTGTAAAAGTAACAAATGTTTACAAATCTCAATTTCTGCAGTAAAAAAATGCAGTATTTTCATGACTTATCCTGATAAAATTGACAAAAACTCAACCCAAGCTGATAAAATTGTGTTTTAGACCAATTTTGATCATTTTTGCTGTGATATTTGCTGGTTGTATGTTTTTCATTATCTTTTTTTTGAGAAACTGTAACCCAGACCAGTTTTTGTCTGATTAAGTTACATTATCTGGTTTGACAATTTATTCCCGAGAATGTATCCTGAGACCATGTTGGGTGGTATCAAAGTTCTCATTTAATTTTATTTTTACCAAAATCAAAATTATACCATTTTTCCTGGTCAATTTTATGCTGATATTCATGTGATAGATATATTTGGTTTAGTTAGTGATTTGCATTAGAAGTTTTTATTTTAGGGTAAATGTGCATGTATGCATAATTGTGTCTATAGCATATAATATCATTAAGCAAGCAATTTGTCCAGATGTCAGAAATAACTGTTTTCATTTTCTAAGTAGTTTCTAGGTCATAGTGCCAAATGCTCTAAATGGTCTCTATGGGATAAACATATCATACAGATGTCATTCATAACAATAATGAACTAGTTATCTCCAATTGTACTTTCCTGGTGAGCTCAATGCAGACCCCGTATGGTTGGGTTAGGATGAGAAGGGTCGACAACTAAGACCAAACAAATGTGACAGAGTTTAGGATTTTATACTTAAATAAGTTTTTTATTAGAGCTTAATGGAAGGGGATGAACATAGAGGTGGATCCTGATGATTAATAGTTTCGGAGAGAAGGCTGATAGGTTCTTAGCGTACCAAACAGAACCTAAGATCTGGCTGCAGAGTTTAGATGTATTAAATGACAAGCTGGAGCAAGAAGGCCAGATTGTAAGATGTGTATGGTTGGGTTTTTCTGTGTGCATGGTCTTCTAAAATTTAGGGATGTCCCTATTTTTCCAAAGTATTTGTCTTGTCAGCATAGGGACCTATAACCGCTGGTTGTTAAGAGTCTAATAAAATGGGATGACCCTGTGCGTGGATCTTGACAAACTGCACTTTAAGAAGAGTGTGGACTGATAGTCTTTGTAACTGAACAGTACCCAAAAATGGGCTGGATAAACCCGGGGGTACTTAAAAAGAAGTTGAGACAAAAACACATTGAGTCTGAATGTAATTTTTTTCTTTTGCTTGTTTTAGGGTTTTTGCAATGTGGCTACGAACATTTGGCAGGTTGTTGGTCATTTGAAGTGCTTGTTGAGCACCCATGTTGCACTATACTGCTTTAAATTTGGAAGAGAAGTTGTGCCTGTCAAACAGAATCAAAGATTAAATTAGATTTGGGCAACAAATCATGAGGACAAACATGGATGAAATGTAGTGTCTTCAGGATGTCTAGTGGAAGAGGGTGATGCTAGAGATGGTATTTGACATTATATTGCTTAAAACGAGGGAATGTCATGCTTATCAGACTCAATTATTAATTTAGACACCTTAGACACTTAAAGTTAGCTTGGGGAACGAATCAAGAAGACAAACATAGTTTTGTTTATTTGGATCTTTATAATTTAATAACTATGTTTTTAATATATAACCAAAAATATTTGTTGTAAGAGTTAAAAGATAGGGCAACACCTCAGCAGATTCACTAGCCACGATACCCAATTTTTAATCCACGCAGCAAGCAATATTTCCCTTCCAATCCAATTCATTTACATTGGAGTGATGGTCAACCAAATTGAGCCAGGGTTCCATTAACAGAAAGTCTTGAACAATGCCATTACTTTTATAAACACGAGTTAAAGCTTCAAGCTACAATCAAGCCAGTTTTTCTAAACCCTTGTACTCACAACAATCCTCACCTAAGCAGAAGTGAAAGAACAAAATTATTTGTGTCTATGTGGCTACTAGGTCAAGCCTATGTTTACACTGTTCTAAGGAAATGATTGCTTGCTTCTAAGATCTCTCAAGCTTCTATCAGTTCAAAGAAAATGAGCAAGCAGGACAGAAGTTAGAAGGTATGTCTAACTTTTTAATTCTAATCTAGGTCTGGTATTTTGCATTAAGTGCAGAAGATATGGCCACTGTTTTTACCCTCATCTCTCAAGTTTTGGCCTGTCTCGAGTTGTGCAGTAGGAAAACAATAGGTTTACCCCAAGATTTTGTATCTATTAACAGTTAAAATTTAAATTAATCAACTGTATCAAGCTGTGAGATAATTTTTGGGAAAATAGTTAAATAAAGAACCGAGAAGGAAAACAGGGAAGAGTGTGGATCATAGAAGACCATGGTAGATGTTTCAGTATTGTTCGAAAGTGAATATGTATCAGCCTAATTTTGTTGAAAATAATTCTAGAGAGGAGGCATTTCCAGTTTTTCATGAAGTTTCTATCCAGAAGGCTTCTTAGGAAAATTTATGTTGTAACATCTGTTGTTTGTGGTCAATTTGTTGAATTCTTATTGTGTTCCTTTCTGTAGTGGATAAGAACACAGATTGTTTCCTTTCATTGTAAAATTGTGCTATCCAATCCATTAATTTTTTTTTTTATTAGAGAATTTAATTTGTTGTTTGTGGTAAATTTGTTGAATTCTTTCCTTGCTGTAGTGGATAAGAACACAGATTGTTTCCTTTCATTTTAAAATTGTGCTTTCCAATTATTTTTAATTGGTGAATTTATTTTTGCCAAGGATAATCAATCAGCTCCAATCTTACCTACCTTTTTTTGTGCTCTTGCAAATGTTTGTGTATAATGTGATGGGTGTGTTAGACGATAAGATCTGCAGTTATGCAAGTTTGTTCCTGTAAGAGATACTCATGTTAAAAGTTCTTCAATCCTAAACTGACAAAGTGTTTATTGGTTGTTTACACAGCAGCATATGATGCCAATGCAAGGAGGTCATTTGTCGTGATATATTATACAAGTGGTTTTCTCAATCCACACCAGACCAATCCTAGTTATAAGGCCAGTTTAATTGAAATGCTAAATATTAAATATTGATGATATCTAGTAGAAGCTTATTTATTTGTAATGTCAACATATCATTTTCAAAATTATATTTAGTACAAAGCAATTGTTATGTCCCTTGATGTAAGTGGCACTACAATTTCTCTGTTCGTGAATTTATGGATTGTTACAACAGGGAATAGAATTAATTAATGTTTTTCACAGGTTTATTAGATATTGTCAACTACTATTGATTTCAATTTTCATCTGAGACTATGAAGAGATAGCTAATATTCTCAGAATGGAGTACCTAGTCAATTTAAGTTAGGGGCTGGCTTTAACTATTCCATTTTTGTAGTTAAAGGCTTTGGGTGTACTAGCTCTTAGGGGGAAAAAGCTCTTGATAATCGCTACTCTTCGCAACACTTTTTAGCGCATTATAGTGCTCCTTGATTCATATTTAATGCATTCAGATTTGGTTTATATCATTCCTCCATATAAGCATGCAAATGGGGCTTTCAGTCTGTCAAGGTTTATTCTGATTGAATTATTTTTACTCCTTGTTTATGCCTGCCATCAATGTTTTATCATTCAAGTTGACTATTGTAATGTATCAATGCCAGTTACTTCATGGGATGCTTTATGCCACAGTGCTTACTTCATGGGATGTTTTATGCCACAGTGCTACAACATAAATGATATAAAGTTCTAGATGTATGAATGATTTGGTCAGAAAACCCTGGGACGCCTGGGTGAAGTATTCCATCACTCATGTATACGATGCTTGCTGGATCTAATAACTTTTAAAGCATATTGTGTTCTACCTTTCATATTTGGGAATTGATATACTTATTTCAGAAACTTTTCGGGCTAGCTGAATATTCTTTCTATTAGGATGATTTGAGAGTTGGTTATTTTTTCATGAGTTGGGTTTTCAAGCTTAACTATTTTCTGCACGATGACTGTAATTGAAATCTGATTCCATGATAGGCAATTTCGTAACAATCTGAGAAGTACAATTGAGGCACAAGGTATTTAGACACTATTCGAAGTAGATACACGACATAAACTGCATTTTTACAAAATAAATGTAAAAATAGTCTTTTATTCATTTAGCTTAATGCTATAATTGCTCCTCTATTTTCTCAAGTTCTTTTTATTTAATTCGACATTGGTCCTGTTTAGCTGAAGGTTCATTTGGACAGTAAGAGTTGAGTTCAGATAGCATGGTTATTATCTAGAACACTCAATAGGTACACACAGTACATGTCTGCTACAAGTCCCACCGTTACAAAATTGGTTCCATACAAGAGAATAAGAAAGATGCATTACATAATATGAAAATATGTTTTGTATCCCTTGATCAAAAGTAACAGTTATATTGCTGTCAGTCATCTGTTCATGCATGCCAGCCTTCTAGGCCAACTGTCCACCTGAGAGTCTTGTCATTGTATCCAAAAACAGCAAGTGGATCTGTCATCTCTTCAATACTGGGAAGTGGGATTGCAGGTCAACGGCTACCCAGGCAGTAGGATTGACTGCCTGGGTATGCCCCGTCCGCTCATGCCATGCCATACAAACATTGTAACTTGTTCCACCGTACCTCCATTGCTGCAGTTCAGATTTGACTGTTTTCTGCAGGCATGCGGCATTAGTACTCTGTTCAATGGAGAGGTAGGTTATGTTTTAAATTTTTAAAAATAGATAAGTTAGAATCGATTTTTATGTTTTATTATTTATTGTAGTTAAAACTTTAACAATGTAAATTATGTTATTGGTATAATTATATGATTTTATGAGCTATAAAAAATTATTTGATATTATGTTTTATGACTTACAAAAAGATATATTTTAAAGATGGTTTTAAAACTAATATCATAAAACAATATTTATAACATTAATTTTTCACATTCATTCAAAATAGAAATAATAGTTTAGAAATACTATATCATTGTGATCTACTTTAAAATATCTGTCATTAAAATATAGTTTAGTAATACTATATATTAATGATTTAATGTTATTATTTTAACTATAGTATTAGTAATACTAAATTTTAATTATTTAATATTATTATATTAACTATAGTTAAAATATTTTACAATCATTTTAACTATATTTCACTTATAGTTAAAATAATAACATTTAAAAATTGAACTATAGTATTATTTTTAATAATTTAAAATAATAACATTTAAATTTTTTAATAATACTATAGTAATTATTCTAATGATAGTAATTTGAGTACTTTAAGTTCAATATTTTTAGTTAGAGGTGAAGTAAAAATATAAATATTAAAAATATTGAATTGAAAATAGATGAATTACAATTAGATGATGAATAAAAAGAAACATTTTATTATTATTATTTTAAATATGAAGAATGTTACTTATATTGTTAATTGTAATATAGATATATTTATAAACTATTATTTCTATTTTAAATGAATGTAAAAAATTAATGTTATAAATATTGTTTATGATATTAGTTTTAAAACCATCTTAAAAACATAAATTTTTTTCTAAGTCATAAAGCATAATATCAAATAATTTTTTTATAGCTCATAAAATCATATAATTATACTAATAACATAATTTACATTGTTAAAGTTTTAACTACAATAAATAATAAATCATAAAAAATAATTCTAACTTATCTATTTTTAAAATTTTAAAACATAACCTACTTCTCCATTGAATGGAGTACTAATGCTGCATGCATGTAGAAAACAGTCAAATTTGAACTACAAGGATGGAGGTACAGTGGAACAAGTTACAATGTATGGCATGGCATGAGCGGATGGGGCATACCTAGGGAGTCGATCCTACTCCCTGGGTAGCCATTGTAGGCTATGTTAGGTATATTTGGATTCACATGTGCTTCTTTTGCAGCAGGATGAAGTGCATCATCCGCATTGAGTTCGTCAGAGGTGTTTGATTTGTCCACAAGAATACCTTTGTTATGTGTTTGCTTTCTCTGCTCCAATAGCTCCCTCAAGGTCGTGTCAAAGTCATAATCTCCTCAACCAAAATAGCAGTAGTATATCCATAGGCTAGCTCCTCCTTTGAACCAAGGCCGAGCCTTCCTCCAGCAGCTCGAAGACCTTGTTAATCTTGAGAATCAATGTGATTTGCACAAATATGTATAAATTGTCAAATTTGTCTGGGGCACGCTTCTAGACTCTTCCCTTTTTGATGTTGGGGAATTTGCACTTAGTAAAACTTGATTCCTAGTGGGCTTTTTGTGAGTCATACAATTTCACCAGTAGCTTAAGGCAAAATGATATTTTATTAATATTGATAATAGTGGGCTTTTTGTGAGTTATTCAATTTCACCAGTAGCTTAAAGCCCTTCAACTTTAAAATGGTATTTTATTAATATTGATATTAGATACTCGACAATAAAATTGATCATATTTTCTTGTGTTTGTCTAATTTGTAATATTAGAACTACGATAATAGATGCTTTGAGAAGAGAATAAGCTTTGTGGGCTATCATTAAATAGTAAGCAATGTGCATTGGGTTAAATTTAATATAAGCAATGATACTAAATTAGAGCAAAGCTATACATAAATAAAAGCAAATAAAATGCACTCTTAATAATGATTGTAAATGGACAATATCATTTTGGAACGTCACAAATGATTGACACATCTAAATAATAAAATATATTAGTGGTCAATGCTTTGCACCAATTTATACTATTTCACATCTTGTTAGCCGTTTATAACTTACCAAATTGCATACATCCCAACTGCTCATATTTCATCATTTTGATGCATCGATTAGTTAGACATTCCAAAATGATATTCTCTATTTACATATGCTCATTCCAAAATGATATTGTCTAATTACATATGTTATGATATTTTCTATTTACATATGCTCATTATTTAGGGTCCATTTTATCTCCTTACCTTTGATAGCTTTGATTTAAATTGTTATCATTATTTATATTAAACTTAACCCAATGCATTGTTTAATATTTAGTGGTAGCCTACAAAACTTATGCTTCATGTTAAAGAAGTACATTTCACCAATTTACATTATTTGGGTTCGTGTCAAGCTCATAAATTTGCACCGTTGGACAAACTTGTACATTATGCAAATTTATGGTACTGTGCATTTGTTGGTAAACAAATTTGTCACAGTAGAATTTGCCCAACGGAGTGTATGTGGCAAATCGTTCACAACAGTTGGATAGGCCCTTGATATTCGGCCTTCCTCTGCGATTAGAGGGGCAGCTCCCTCGTAAGATGAAATTTTAGATTTTTCAATAAAGATAAGAAGAACTTAGAAAATGAGAAGGAAAACTATTGACAGCGAATGCACCACACGCCTCCAACGTTTTCATAAAAAAATGATGTAAACTATTAATGAGAGCTATCAAGGACTACGCTTGAAAACTTTCACCAACACAATGCTAATTCAACCATCCACAAATACTCACATCATACCATGAAAGTAATCATAGATGAATCAACACTTTAACAATCCAGATTCCTTGGAGAGAGAACGCTAAATGTACTTCCTTTTATTTCTTGCACCAAGAAAGAAAGAAATAACTGATTACACAAAAACAACAATTGTACACACTTTCCAAAAATTGCTTTATGATCAGAGCATAAGTGTTCTCCCTGTATCCAAGTCCCAAAAAGTCCCTTATTACATTGATCTCCAGAAATTTATAGCCAATCTAGAATAACTAACTTTTCGGGTTCGTAACTACCCAAAAAGTTAGAGTTTGGACTACTTGAAGATGATTCATAACCAACTCTAACCCTTGAAGCTTAACTACGGTTAGAAAAATGAAAACTAGAGTTAATTCTAAAGTTGACCTTTTTACAAATTACGTCAATAAAATTCTAAGACAACTTTAGACAGAAATACTTATAACTTTTAATTCTTTGAATTCGTTCCTTGATCTGTAGATGCTACCAGCAACTGAGTCAAGTTTGCCTTGTACCCTCTGAATGATTTGATGACTTGAGCCAAAGTTTTGTTCTTAATGACGATTAAACTCTGCATCTTCAGCTTACACAACTCATGTCTCTTTCTAATTTCATCCAATTTTGTGACACAACCTGACAAGTTTTGAGTACAGGAGTTCAATGCGATTGAGAGACTGCTCAATTTCATCCTGAACTTTGTTTACTGCCACGTTCGGTGTTGATTTTTGTTTCTATGCATTTCAAGATGGAAGATATGTCTGGATTTTGAGTATGTTCATTAATAGGAATACCTTCTACGATCATTGGTATTTCTCCCAAGGCCCTCTTTTTCAGTAACTTGCAAGAGTTTAAGAATTGTTCTCCTTCACTCAATTGTTCATTCATACTATCATTCTTCCATCGGATGTTTTCCAGCCATATGTCAATTTGCTCTTCTTCTCCAGTGCTGATTAACTTTAGTGACCTGACTATATTGCTGTCCATGCTTTTAATCTCTACTAAATTGGCATCAATTTCTCTCTAGAATGTTTGTTGTTCCTTGAGAGTTGCCAGTTCTTTTTGAATGCTTTGTTGTATATGATCCGCTTTGGTAAATGTACCTTGAACATCTTGAAATAAGCTTGATGCCTGTTCTTTCATACTTTGTACCCATGCTTTCACCATTTTACCATATGTTTGGCATTCTCCTATGTTTTGAATGGTTCCTTCATCAAACATCTTCTTTGGATCTTCTGTACTTTCTATGGATGAACTAGGATCTGGAAAGGAGTCACCAATCATCGATTTGATGCATGAAGAAAGAGCTCGGACTTGACACTTGAGTTGATTCTTAACTTGCTTATCTCTCCTTGATTGTTCTATTAGGACAACAACTAACACTTGAAAATTGTGTTCTTTCCCTTCACGAGTAGTCCGGCCTAGATCCACTTTAGTGATGCTAAAATCAGATTCATTTGTCTCATTTATATCCTTCTCTGTGACTGGTTGTGCAATTTCAACAGATAAATTACCTGAAGTAGGGTTCATTGTTAGTCTGGAATCCATTTTAGTCTTCTTTATCTTTGTACTTCTGTGCATCAAGTCAGCTACAACATCTAGATTGGGCGCTTCCAACTGAATCATCCTTTTCTTCTTTCTCTCTAAACTTTGTTGTAACCAAGATGTTGAAATACTAGCGGATGAGCCGATTATTGAAGGAACCTGTAAGATTGTAGATGATAAGTTCAAGTTATGCACATTTTCTACATCTGGCTCCTCTTGGATTGCTTCTATGCTTTCAGGAGACAATGAGCGTGAAGGAGATGCTATGGATTGAATCATCTCATCTACAAATGAGGGTAAAGCATTCATCTCAAGAGCTTCATCAATCATTTGTTGAATCGGCTTTAAAGTCTTCTCCTTGGGTTTTGATCTCTTCTTCCTGGTGATCACATTGAGTTCATATGCTGAAACTAGGTTAACTCGTTTATCTGGATCTTCACCATCATCTCCCCCTTGTGTGCTATGCAAAGAGCCTGAGGATGTAGGAATAGCAGACGGAATGGCTGAAACTGATGTTCCTTCTTGAGAAGTATTATTATTATTTACACTACTTCTTCCTGTTGACTTAGTAGTAGTAGTGGCTTCTTTGACTTTATTCTTTAACCAAGTCTCAGTTCGTTGAATCACAAAGAAAGTCCTTTCCTTGAGGTCTTTTAGTTCTGGCAGCGACCAATTGATATATGGCAATTCTAGTAATTGTATCCGCTCAAAGAAGTAAGGATCAATCAAGTCTGACCCGTCCTCCGTTACGCCTGTCACATCCCATCCCATTTTGTAATCATTGATTTGTTGTATTGTAAATCTCATCCAGTCCCTTTTTCTAACTTCAAACTCATTCTCACAATTCGCCCAATAATCTTCCAATGTGGGAAAATGAAGATAGCCAGGTCCAAGTGCCAAGTTATTTTTAACATACCCGCTACCATCAAATGGAAAGCGACTGTAGAAAAAGTGTAGAGTTATGTTCACCATGGATCTCTCAATATTTTGAGCATCCGAAGAAGACAAACAACTGTAATGTCCAATGCCAATTGGAAAAGGGATTGATCTTTTGTTCCTGCACTTTTTGTTTACTTGACCAATTTGCCTGCAGACTTCTGAAAGTACCAACCTGTCATCTACAAAGTGAGGCGACATGAGAGGACAATCTTGGAAACCTCCGATGCGGATGTAAGTGAATCGATGATATTGTATGAAGAAGCTACCATAAGTACTAATGAGACTGGCCACTTCAGGAGAAATTCGAAGTCCTGTGTCTCCTTGTAGTTCCCTGGCAGTGAGCATAGAAAAGGCATCATTCACCCTGTGGAAGTGTGCATTGCTTTGTTTCAATTGCAACTTGGGGTAATAGTTATAAATTTGAGTGGTTAAGCTATACTCCCCATAAGGATTTAGACTGGGCCATGACTTCATACTTGCAATTGCGTACATTAGATATGAGGACATGTAAAATCCTTGATTTGCATTAAATCCTGTCAACTGGTAATGGAGAGCACCGCTAATCATTTCTCCCCAGTCTATAAATTGTTTCCCAGTGGTGATGGTATTAATATACAAAAACATCCAATCATGAAAATCTTCAGCTGCCTGATTTCCCACCATTCTATTGAGAAGAACTATCATATCAAAAATGTCTTCATTGAAGATATTCCTGCGTAACATTCTTGGCAACTGCGATTGTCCTCACCTGGGTTGATCGAGCCAACTTTTAGCAATAACATTGAGGCATGTTTTCTTATTCTGATGAAAATAACCTCGGGCACCTTCTTTAGAAATTTCTGTAAACTCTCTCTTACTGGCAATCTAAAAGTGATGGATATAGATATGGGGTCCAACCTTGCTACGACATTACCTCATGTAGTCTTGATGTCCGTCGAATTTTGATCATATGCCTTGATACATTCTAAAACCAATTCCACACATTGAACTGCGAGCAGATGCCCTCCTGCATGGGCCATACCACTTTCCAACGTTCGACGTGCTAGGGGTGATTTATCTTCTTTGCTCATCATCTTCCAAAAGTCTACAATTTCTAAATGTCCCATCTTTGTGTCAAATATTTCGGGGAGCGCGCTTTTTAGTATTATAGGAGGTTCCTTACCCTGAAAATTATACCTCATATTATCACATGTCAAGGCTGTTTTGGTGATAATGCGAAGTCAATAGTCACGTGCTTTATATTAAACTTGGTGTTGTATCTTCAAATAATGATAAGACTTCATGAAAATCTTTACTTCACTTTGAAGAATCCAGCTCTCATGTGTGACAGAAGCATTTCATCGAACAATTCACCTCTTTGAGAGCTTGCTTTGTGACTATTCTATGTATTCTTGTGCGGCAGTTTAGAAGTGCTTTATTGGCATTCGAGGTTGCTCATTTTGTCAAACGGATAGTAGGCACGTTTTAAAAATATGTGCTTCTTCTTGATGGCGGGATTGCCTGCTTTTCCTCGGTCTTCAAATTACCTTCAAATGTCAATGGTCACGTGCTTGTCTATGTCCATGCACCTCTGCCCATATCTCTTTTCATACGCTGCGCTTATTCTAATCAATTGATGATATTTCGGTTGGACCACATGAGCACACTGGCTTTGAATGTATTCGCTCCATTGTTTTGCCAACTGTTTGAACTAATTAGTGACATGAAGTTCTTCCTATGGATACCATGGGTGAGAAAAGCCGGGGGTTACCCGAGTGCTGGAGATGAAGAATTCTGTCAAACGTTTCAGTTACACTCTAAAGCGCATTCCATCAAATAAGTCGCACCCACTGCCTTGTATTTCCATATGTGATTCTAGACTCAGTATTCAAATGCATTGTCAATTTTTCAACTCCAAATGCGGCTTAGGAGTATAATAATACCATTGTTATGCCGTGATAGGTTCGGAATACCATTGTTTTGACAGTATTGGGTGCCTTGGAGCGTCTTCCCATGCTTAATGCTACTCACTCCTGGAGATAACGTATTTTGTCAAACAATTCCCGTGCCTTGCTTATGCCTCTAATGCCCGACTGAAACGTAATCAATAATAAATAGAGGTGGCCCTTTGTTAGCCCTTATTCAAGCGCAGTGAGAGCAAGGATCTCCTCGAACTCAAACTATTGTTTTCTTGGTTGCCTTTTCCCTCGTTCATGGCTTTGATGCTGCTTGCTGAGCATTCCTCCGAGTTCTATTGTTGGTATCTCCACTCGTCGCAGTGCCAGTATCTTCGCGGGTTTCAGATGCCAACCAGTGCTTATCAGCAAGCCTTTGTCGCAGGTTGTGACGATAACTAGACTGCGCAATCCTAAGACTTCCTTGAATAGGAGGAACCCAAACCACTATTTTCATTGACATCATTGATAAATACAAGGGAACGGTCAAAACTGTAACTGTTCAGCCATCTTCTGAGATTGCCGCCTGCAGAGTTGCTCAACACTCCTGTGTATTTGTTTGAGGACTCACATTTATACCAACGAAATCATCCATCATCATACATCCTTGTATTTCTCCATCTCAAATGCATTTTAATGTAACTTGGTGCTTGTTTTTCTTGCTATTACCTTTAAACTCATCCTGATTGACATCTGAACTTTATCTCCAGCCAGTGGTTATTTTCAAGTGGAAGTTTGGGTTGGGAGGTTCGGGTTAGAATTAGGTCAAAAAGTTGGAGTACGGGGAGAGAGAGTACTTTAGTACATGGAGAGAGAAAAAGTGAAACTCAAACCCAAAACCTTAACCCGTACTTCTCTCTAAAGTTTTAGTACGTGGAGAGAGAAAAATGGGAGGAGAGAGAGTGGAAACTCAAACTTAAAACCTTAACCCCTGCTTCTCTCTAAAGTTTTAATACGTGGAGAGAGAAAAGTATGGGAAGAGAGGAAGTTCGAATTTTCTTGAGTATTTTCTCTTTTCAATTAATTAATATAATTAAACTCTCCGTAAAATGTTGGGAAAACAGCTAGCTCTATCTGGGGACAAGGACTATACAGGACGCTGAAAGAACCCAGAGTTAAGAAATGACAGTGCTTTATCACAAGGGCTATAAAGTCACCCCAAAAGGAGATAAATCCAAGAAAAAGGGACGAAGCACAACAAAAACGGGAACACAACTGAACTGAGAAGAAAAGAAGGCACAACAAAAATTCCTAGCTAAGATATGTACAAGGTGCCAGACTGGACACCTTACTGATGATAGTGTTTCAAATGTTGCCCATTGTAAGGCAAGGGCAACTGAGTACCGCTTAAATATGACAAAATAAAAGAGTTCTTTCCACATACCTCTTTAATCTGGAAAGGGCCTCTCCATAAGGAGTCAAATTTTCCATGTAAGCCCTTTGGTTCTCGGCGTTTATCCCAAAGTAAGACAAGATCACCTTCTTGAAACACCCTCTGCTTAGCTTTCTTATCAAATAACTCCTTAACACGGGCTTGATGTTCCTGAATTCTATCCACAATCAGATCTCTCTCTTCTTCCAACTTGGTCAAATATAATATTCGTTTTTCAATAGCATCTTTGAATTCATGATTCTCGATAGCATCTTGTAACTTCAAGGCAGATAATTCTAGGGGAAGAGGAAGAGTTGGTTCAATTCCATATAGTATCTCAAAGGGAGATAATCCTGTTGCTCTCTTCTTAGTGGTTCGATCTGCCCAAACTGCATCATACAGATGTTTATGCCAAGATCTCTGATTGACATCTATCAATTTCCGCACAATGGTCATAATATTTTTATTACTTGATTCTGCTTGACCATTGCCTTGGGCAAAATAATCTGAGGAGTGAGAGAGAATGATTCCATATTGATAGCAGAAGGAGGAGATCTCCTGGGAGGAGAAGTTTCTCGCATTGTCAGTAACAATTTTGTTAGGAACTCCAAACCTAACCAAAATATTTTTCTTAATAAAATCACACACCACTTCTGAAGTTGTTTGTTTGATTGGGATAGCTTTGACCCACTTTGTAAAATAGTTAGTTGCCATCAAAATGTGAGTGTGTCCGGTAGTAGATGAAGGATGGATAGGACCGATGAAATCTGAACCCCACTGTTAAAAAGGTTCTTCAATCACTACCGGCTTCAAGGGCAAAGCTGCTAAATGAACTCTTCCTTTGAAATACTGACAAGAGTCACACTTCTTAACCCATTCTTCTGCATCCTTGAACATCCCGGGCCAGTAAAAACAATTCCTTAAAATTTTCTAAGCCGTTACTGATGCTAAGTAATGATCTCCACATGCTTCATTATGGAACAATTGAAGTAGGTCCTTTCTTTGTTCAGAATCTACACACCTCAGAAAGGTACCGTCTATCCCTTTCTTGTATAAAGCGTCACCCCAGAGAACATACTTCGCAGATTTCAATTTCAAGGCCCTCTTCTCTTTAGGTGATAAATGAGCAGGACATTCTCCATATGTCAGAAAATAGGCAATATTTGAAAACCAATCATCAACATTGCTAATGAATAAAACTAAAGGCATTTCTCCCTCCGTCTCTTCTTCAACTTTAGAAGATCCTTCTGCAATTGCCTTACACAAACCATTTCCCCTGACAAGCTTTGTAGGTTTGATATCGAGATCATATTCTTGTACTTTAGCTATCCAGGAGGCCCTTTTGTTCACACCAATTTCCTGTTGTGTCAGGATAGTCTTCACTGCTGAATCAGGAACAAACACCTTGGAGTGAGAGTTCAGGATGTAAAACCTGAATTGTTTCACTGCTCTAACTAGAGCATAAGCATTCTTCTCGATCAAAGAGTATTTCAATTCATGTTTCTTAAGAGGGATACTCATGAATGCTATTGGGGCCTCGGTATTACCTTTGTCAGGTTGGGTAAGTATAGCAGATAAAGTGTTCTCGGATGCATAACAATACAAATGAAAATCCTTAGAAAAATTTGGATAAGAAAGGGTAGGGGCATTAGCAATTTCAGTCTTGATTTGTTCAAAAGAAGCCTTACCCTTTTTGGTCCACTTAAAATTTGTATTCCCTTTCATCATATCCACAATTGACTTTATTATCTCAGAGAAGTCTGGTATGAATCTCCTTATAAAGTTTATCTGCCCAAAGAAAGACCTGAGTCTTGGTTTACTCATGGGAAGTGACAACTGTTGGATAGCTTTCACCCGTTCAGGATCTATTCGAATACCCTCTTTGGAGACAATTTGCCCCAGTAGTTTACCTTCTGTCACCCCAAATATTGACTTCTTAGGATTCAGTGAGATGCCTTGAGTTCGACATCAATGTAAGATGGCTTCTAGATGATGCACATGATCTCTTCTCTGTTTTGAAAACACTGTAAGATCATCAAGATACATCACAATGATCTTATTCTTGAAATCCTTGAATGAATGATCCATGGCTCTTTGAAAGGTGGCCCCAGCATTTATCAAACCAAACGGCATACGATTGTAGGCAAACGTACCCCATGGAGTGGTAAAAGCTGTTTTATGTTGACAGTAGTTTATTTTATGCATTGATTTCTGTAATAGATTTGGCCAGAGTTGCAGGCAAATAAAAATCAGAGCATTGTATTTGTTGTGTTCAAAACAAAGAAGAGTTTTGCTTCAAATCAGAGAATTTGAGTATTATTTTCTGAATATATTCAATCAAAGTATTGTTGTGTTCAGTTTTGGACATTATCTTGCATCTTGCGTCAAATAAGAATGTGTTGTAGATCGGAGTATTTGCACGTATTCCTATTGCATAAATCTAAATATTAAATCTTCATTCTTCATTGCATTCACATAATTTTCATCTATATTGCATTACCGATATCAAGAAGTCATAGGAGTTGTGGATTCTTGGCATTGGCCAGATTTAGGAGTTAAAATCTGCCTGAGTTAGTTCTGTCTAGGGCTGGCTTGGTTTTCCTCTTCCGTTCTCGGGTTAAGAACGTACCCAATTAGTTTAGGAACAAAAAAATTCATTGAATATCATTGATAAGGGAGCTGTACCTTTCAATTCAGAGGAAATCTATCAATCTCATGATAGATTATCCAACTGTTGGTATCAAATTGTTTCTCACAGGTTCGGGCATGTAAGAGTTACATTGGAAAGAATAATTTGTTTACCGACAGATTTAAACACATAAGCTTTACTTCTTGTGGAATAGTCAAGGAATATACCTTCTTCACTTTTAGTATCTAATTTTTCATTCCTAAAATATCTAATAGTATAACACTTGCTTCCAAATACCTTAAAATATTTTACATTGGGTGAATATCAATACCATAATTTAAAAAAGGCATTGAATGAGTGCCTTTCTTGACTTGCACATGGTTCAAGGTATAAATAATTGTACTTACAACCTCTCTCCAGTATTTCAAAGAAAAATTCTCCTCCATCATGAGTGTCCTAGCACAACCCATAACAAATATGTTCCTCCTTTCAGCAATTCCATTTTCTGGAGGGGTCCTAGGTGCGGATGTTTTTCTTTTGATTCCTCTATCACTACAGAACATCTCAAACTCATTAGATGTAAATTCTCCACCTCTGTTAGATCTTAGACATTTCACGCTTTTACATGTTCCCTTTTCAACTCTTGCTAAGTACCACTTAAACATTTCAAAAGCATCAGATTTCTATTTCAAAAATATAACTATCGTCATTCTAGAATAAACATCAATAAATAACATAATGTACTTGTCACCCTTGTAGATTTTCACTTCAATTGGTCCACACAAATCAGTATGAACAATCTTCAAAATTCCTTTAGAGGTGTGAGTCTTACTCTTGTAACTAGATTTTGTCATCTTGCCCAACTGACATTTTTTGCAAATTATATTGTCAAGTTTCTTCAATTTAGGTAGACCTTTGGCTCTTCTCATATTACTAATACTAACCAAGTTATCAAAGTTAACATTACATAACCTCTTGTGCCATAAGCACACCATCAAATTCTACAATAAGACAAGTAGCATCATTCATATCAAGATAAAATAGATTACCTTTAGTTTGATCACCTTTTCCAATTAGGTGATCACTATCATAGATCTTAGCTATCTTGTTCTCAAACTCAATGTTGCAACTTAAACTATTCAATTGTGACATACTCAACAAATTATAGTTAAGTCCTTCAACATAGTAAGCATTATCATAAAAAATCTTTTCTATGAGTTTGATAGATCCTTTTCCTTTTATCAGACATGGTGCATTCATTACCAAACCTTACACTATTTCCATCATAATAATTCAGGCTAATGAACTTACTTTTATCTCTAGGCATATAATGTGAACATCCACTTTCAATGATCCATATGTCGCTCTTGTTCCAATAAGATACCAATGCACTTGCCTTATCATCATTAGATTCATCCTTCATTGCAACATACACCACTTCATCATCATGATCATCGGATCCATCTTTGGTTTCCTCTTCTGTAATGTAGAAAGACTTCTTTCCTTTGTCTTTATAATCTTTTCTATCCTCATCTCTTCTACTTTTGTATTTGTCTCCTCTTCTATCATTCTTCTTCTCTGGACATCTAGCAACAATATGACCAACATCATTGCAATTAAAACACATGATAGGTAACTTACCTTTAAATTTTCTTTTGCCTTTATGAAATCTCTTTGCTAGTAGTGCTTCAAGCTATTCTACATCATCCTCATTTGTGTCACTATCACTATAAACATATTTGACCTTTTTCTTCTTTTCCTTAAAGAAAACTTAACTTTAAAAGTAGATTCAACATTGTCAGATTTGAAATTATCAAAATTAGAGAGCTCAAAGATAGTGAGCCTACCTAACAAACCTTCCAGAGTCATATTTAAGCCTGGTATACATCTCAGTTCTTGTATGTCATAAACTCTAATAGCAGAGATGGCCAAAAATGTTCTTAAAACTTTACTCAATACAATATCATCATGGATAATACCATTACCTCCTCTTATAACACTATCAATATCTTCT
Source organism: Cupressus sempervirens (assembly GCA_028749045.1). Lineage (NCBI taxonomy): Eukaryota > Viridiplantae > Streptophyta > Pinopsida > Cupressales > Cupressaceae > Cupressus > Cupressus sempervirens. The sequence continues at coordinate 1,043,548,065 of CM053785.1, read as the reverse complement.
ATTCTAGAGCAATATTGAGAAATATTCTTAGCTTCTTTCACCCTTATATCATCAAACTTACCTCTAAGACTTTCAAATTTGGTTCTCAAAACATTTGTCTCTCCTCCATAACTGGTGCGTAGAGTATCCCACATCTTCTTTGTAGAATTATAATCCTTGATGTCATCGAACTTGACATAACTTAGGGTAGAGGCAATCTCTAAAATTGCCTGATTGTGTTCTTTCTTCTTTTTTCATATCATCAGTATTTGGGGATCCAACAAGATCAACATACTTAGTGATAATGGTAGATTGTGCATGGTCTCCAAGACCTCTTAGGTGTAGCTTCATCAGACTTTTCCATGCAGAGAAGTTCTCCTTGTTAAGTTTGGATACCTCTATTTTTGACATCTTAATCTTTTGCTTCTAGTACCTTCAAACTAATCCACTTAATCAGATGGCTCTGATACCAATTGTTGGAATTCTTTAGAATAACTGAGAGGGGAGGTGAATTAGTTATCCAAGGTCCATATGTACAAATAAAACTTTTCACAGCTTAGTGAACCCATATCCATAAAATATTATATGCATGCATCCATTAGATCATACAATACTTAAACTTTGTAGGTTACTATCCTAGGTCAAAACATCTTTGCAAAAATGTAAACAGGAAACATAACAAATTCAATAACACATTTGACACATAGATTTTATGTGGAAACCCAATTTGGGAAAAGCACTAGTAACATGCTATAATTTTCATTGTTTTGAAGTAATACCCTGTGAATGGGCAACCCTGTTAAAGGTTACAATACACACTGTTAAATGTGACCTGGTTAGAGGATTCCAGTCACCCTATTAGAAGTGAGCCTTGTTAGAGGACTTTAGATCATTCACTTGGAATGTCACTAGGTTAAAGGATTTATAAATGACTGTTAGGTCAACCTTAATCCAAAGGGTTTACCCTAGATTGATACAATTATTATAAAGTAATAATAAGGCTTTATTTGATAAAAAATTATAACTCACTTGCAGACCACAGATCTGTATTTTAGTCCTCCATTCTGCTTGGCTTTCACACACTTCAACTTTGATAGATTGTTCACCTTTCAAGCATTCTTACTCTTAAGCCTTCTTTCTTTGCTTGCCAATAGCAGTCTCTTCTATTTGGTCACTGAATGAAGCAATACCCTAGAATTCTTGTCTTTCTTAGCTTCTCACACATGACAACCTTTGCTTCTGAATAACTCTCTCTATAAACAAAGATTTAAGATCTTTTTTTGTTTCACCTCAATCATCCATTTTAGGGTTATGTGGGATTAGGTAGGATACAATGAATCTACTCACTTTTCCATTTGGTTCCTCTAGAATCTTCTTCTTTAATCTTCATTGAATTCACCTCAATACTTTTATCTTGATTTCTATGCCACTAGCTCATCATAGTTATCTTGTACATGATTCACACAATTCAAGAAAAAAAAATAGTTAGCTTAGATTCATCAAATCTATGATTTAAAATGAATATTGGAACTCGACATCAATATGTTGTTACTTAGCTTTCATATTGTTCTTCCACTTGTCTTCAACTAGATTACTTGGCAAACACTAAAGTTTACCAGTGCTTGGCATCAACTAAACTTTACTCGGCTTACACTAAGTTCACTCGGCATACATTGAATTTCCACTTTGCTTGGTTCCAACTCATTTTATGCTCGACTTGCACTATGTTTTCTCGACAACTACTTTCCACTTGGTCAAGCTTGGCAGACTCAATTCTTCTTACTTGTTCTTCTAGACTTAATAAATGTATCCAATCTTTGCAACCTTAAGTAGATAATCAATACACTATAACGTCGCTATCTTAACTGATCTTTGTACTTGTAATACCCCAAAATTTTCTCATTACCATGTTAACCAATTCTAGTCTATTTGATCAACCCTAAAGTTCTATGTCACTAGGCAATTCTGATTCTGATAATCTCTACTAGACCTAAGTGTCAAATGCATAAAATCATTAATTTGTATTAATCACTTACTTTAATTAATTCCTAAATATTCATTGAATTGGCTAAATTAACCTTTTAATTGAATTAATTTAATAATAAGTCTTAGTACTTTAATTAAATTAAATTTACCTCTTTTAGTTAATATAAATAAGGAATTAAATATATTTGATTTAATTAAATATCCTTATTCTAATTGTTGAATTTAATTATTCAATTTTGATTACTCAATTATGAGGTCATATTTAATTTCCTTAAATCAAATATCTTCTCCAATATTCTCTCTTCAATTCAAAAATGGAAACTCTTAGTTGACTGAAATTAGAAAAGAAAAGAAATCAGTTAACTTCCTTTTCTTAAGGAAAATTTTCATTTTAACTAAATGTCATTTCTAATCTCGACCATTCATCCCAATTAATCTTGACCGTTGGTGGATTTCAAGAATTCTATTTAAGAGACTCCTAATTCCTCAATACAAATGTTGGAAATTGGAATCATATTGAAGTGTCTGTGAGAATCAGAGGCCGACAATTCACACACACAACTAACATTAGTGAGAAAAAAGAATGGGGAGATTAGGATTTGTGTAGAAACCATAATTAGGCAAGCTTGAAAGGAAAATTTTCCCTACCCATGATGGATCAAATACTTCAGACTATTGCTGGCTTAGAAATGATATCTTTTCTTGACAGTTTCTTTGGATACAATCATATAGGAGTTGTTGAATAATATCAACACAAGATGGCTTTCACGATGCCTTGGGGTACTTTTGCCTACCAAAGAATACTTTTTCAACTGATAAATGTTGGTGTGACCTTCAACACATGATGAATTTGACTTTCAGGCATCTCTTGAATAAAAGAATTACAATATATCTTAATGATATGACTATCTTTTCCAAAAGGCAGAAGAAGCATTTAAAAGAACTAAGATAAGTGCTACAAAGATGCAGAGAACATGAGATCTCTTTGAATCCTAAAAAGTCCATCTTCTATGTTACTAAAGGAAAATTACTAGGTCATATAGTCTTGAAACAAGGGATCAAGATTGATCTAGAAAGAGTAAAGGTGATACAATAACTATGTCTCCTAGTTAACCGTAATGGCATTAGATCTTTCTTCAACCAGATAAATTTTCTCAGGAAATTTGTCCCCAATTTTGCTTAGACAACAAAACCAATGGCTAATATTTTAAGTGAGAAGTAAAGTTTTAAGTGGGATGACCTAGCAGTTAAGTCATTTGAAGCTATTAAAGAAGCCATTGCCAAAGCGCCTATCCTCTTCATCCTAATTTTAAGTGAGATTTTGTGATGTACTACTACACATTCAAACACACCACAGTTCTACATTGGATATAGAATTAGAGTGATAGGTCCATCACAATTTTGGCATCGCAACTTGTCATCATCATAATTCTGACACCTTACCATCAAAATTGTGAAGGTGATAGGTTACAATGCCAAAATTGTGACAGAATTGCCATGCTAATTTGGTATCAAATGTGCTAGTGTCATGTCTAGCATTCTTCTCCAAAAAGATGAGAAGGGTGAAGAAATTCCAATCTCCTTCATGAGTTTTATACTAAAGAAACACAAGTTGCACTATTCTCCTACCAAAAAACAAGCCTTCACCATTGTTAAGGCTATGAAATAATTTTGGCATTACATCCTTCGTTTAGACTTAGTGGTCTATGTTCCTATTGAGGTAGCCAAATGTATTCTCACACAACAAGATGTAGCTATGAACAACCAAGCAACATGGATAGCTAAAGTGGAGGAATTTGATCTTGATATCAAACTGACCAAATTGGTTCGAGGTCAAGGAATTTGTAAGTTGATGGAAGAAAATAAAGAAGAAGAAATGTATCCTAATTATCTATTTGTACGTTTGAAAGATGAATGGTTTTCAGATATAGCATACTTTTTGACTCACAGACACTACCCAAAGCATTTAAATGGGAAGGACTAGAGAAGCCTACAACTTAGAGCATCCAAATTTGTGATTGTTGATGATATTCTATATAAAAAGGGTTGGATGGAATATTCCTTATGTGTGTTGATATAGATCAGCAAGAAATATTGCTCCAAACTTTTCACAATGAAGCATGAGGTAGACATTTGTCTTCCATGGTGACAGCCTTCAAAATTCTAAGGAGTGCTTACTACTGGCCAAGTATGTTTAGGTCCACCTATACATGGGCTAAAATTGTGAAAAGTGTAATTTTTTCACTGGTAAACCACATTTATTTTCTCTCCCTTTAAAACCAATAATCATTGAAGAACCTTTTCAATTGTATGGGTTAGCCTTCATTGGCCCCATTAACCCAAATTTGAGTGTTGTTCATACTCATATACTTACTGCCATAGACTATTTCACCAAGTGGGTGGAGGCAGTGCCAGTAAAAGGAACTACATCATAGATGGTATGTAAATTTCTAACTGAGAACATCTTGACTCATTTTGGAGTACCTATTAAGATAGTGGCAGACAATGCCCAAAATTTCTCGTCTTGAGAGATTCAACTCTTTTGGATTATTTTTATCACATTCATTAGATTATTTTCCACAAGGCAATGGACAAGTGAAGTCCACAAATAAAAATTTGATCAATATCATGAAAAAGCTAGTAGATGAGAAAGGAAGAGATTGACACAAGAGACTTTACAAGGAACTATGAGTAGACATAACCTCTCCTAAAAGAGCCATTGGCATGACTCCATTTGAATTGGTTCATGGCATATAGGCATAGATGTCACTTCCCCTAGAACTAGCTACCCTAAATTTATGAAAAGTAATTGAAGATGAAGTTTTTACTAATCCTCTTGAAAAAGGGATTCTACATCTCTTGAAAATTGAAGAATGAGAGGATTTAGTAGATCATATCGCAGAGCACCAAGCCAGAGTAAAAAAATTTTTTTGACAGAAAACAAAGGCTTAGAAAATCCATGTAAGGGAATAAAGTGTTGCTATGGGATAAGAGAAGGGAGCCCAAAGGAGCTCATGGAAAATTTGAAAGCCCATGGAAAGGACCTTTTGTGATTTCTCAGGAATTGGGGTATAACGCATTCAAGGTAAAGTATATCAATGGAGATGACCTACCCCTATCCTATAATGGGTAGGATCTAAAGTTGTATCAACTTTATGTTAAGGGCTTTTCACATTGCACATACTTTTTTTCCCTTTGTTTTCTTTTTCTTGCTTGCTTTTCTTGTTTTTTAGTCCTCATTTGGATTTCCCCTTCTTGTTAGTCAATTCATGTCTACTCTGCAAAACCAATGATCCTAAGTTCATTCCTAATCCTTCACAATCTTAGCCCCTAGTTAGAGCTGATTGTTACAGTCATATTTTACTTTCCTATTTTATGCATTCTATTGTTGTCAAATAATAGTTGAACTTGAACTATCTCTTCTCAATCACGTTCAAGTTCAAGTTGAAGTGGATGGGAGGGCTTAAAAACTAAAATCTCTTTATTTTGAGTCTCCAATAGTTAGTATATCCTTCTGTCAAGTTGAAGTTGAACTTGCAATTGATAGTTTTGACTTCAAGTTCAACTTTGACTTCCCATTTTTTGACAAATTTTACCTTGTTTTATTTGTAAATATTTTCTAAATATTGAGACGTGGAGTTCTGGAAAGCCGTACATCATGCCAGAATTGGATATTGGAAGCATGATAACAATGATTAATGGGAGGAACATGTTAAAGTACAAGTTATTATTAGAAGGAAAATAATGGCCAAGCAATGCTACTTAGGTGTGAGATCATGTGTTGATTTGACAGAAGTAATTAACAGAAAAGATTAAAATGTCTCATCAAATAAATCTTTGCACAGGTGTATTAATGAGTTCACATTTCCATATCTAGTTACAACATTTCTCAAAACTTGTACCTTAAATACTCATTTTCTTGTGTATTTTCTTAAGTTACTATTCTGGAGTCAGGAGCACCAAGCTAGTAAGGACTGGGTAGGGGAAATTTAGCATTGCAAAATCAATGAGTATAAATCAGCTCTCCTTGTCCATTTCCTATTAGTTTGTGGTGCCTGATCAAGAAAGTACTATACATACATCATAAATTCTTTGGGGTTCGGGGCATCACCCTAAAAAAACATTGGGTCATGGCCGACGTTGTGGTCGACATGTTGTAACCCTAAAGTAGCATAAAATTACTTGTATAAAAGGGCTTAGGGTTAGGTATTTTCATAAAGTGGTGATGTGAAAATTGGTTCTTGCAGTGGTATCAAGATGTAAGGGATTACAGATTGTAATCAGGTTGTAATCACTGGATCGTAATAATATCAGACTTGTTGTTTGGTGGACATAGCCCAAGGATTGGGTGAACCACATCAAATCTTGGTGCCTTCTATTATTTTTTGTGTGATCTATTATTTTCTATTATTGGTTATATTTGCATGTAATTGTTATTTCTATCTGTGGTTTAATCCTAACATTTCCATTCCTGGTTTCTTTTTAAAAATTTCAAGCAATTGTTTCAGTGGGTCATTCTTCTTTTCCAAGAAAATATGATCATGTTTCAACCTAAGCTCCCAAAATCTGAAAAAGCATGTTTGTTGAGCTCCCTATCAAAAATTTGAGATACATTCCTGGTAAATTTAATACTAATTGAGCTAGTAGGAAGAATGAAAAATGCCCAAAGTGGAACCATAGCTCGAAAGCTGGTCAGTAGTGGGTTCTTGGAGGCTATGGCTTATTTTTCCTACAATAAAATATCCTGAATTGATAATAGAATGTGTGAATCATTATGACCCTCAAAGTAGGTACATAAAGAAATTTTGAAGAGAAGTCTAAGAAATAATTAACAAGGTAATTGTCATGCCATCTATAAAAATTCCCCACAAAGAGCCTTACGAGGCTTGGACTTTTGAAGAAGCAGAGTGTCTGTATGGAAGGAATAAGAAGGACTATGACTCTATGGTGGTACAAAGTTGGCTTTTAAAACTAGCATCGAGAGGATCAAAATTTCTCAAGCCGCTGACTATTGATCATTTTATTAAAGAAATCATTGATATAGTATTCCTCTTGAATAAAGTAAAAGGAAATGAGCATGCTTTCCATTGGGAGAATTGGATGTACCTCTTTATCCAAAATATTGTAGGAGGCAAGAAATTTATTGATTGGGCTAACTTGATAATAGAGGGATTGCATAAAGGGCTTCAAGATTTAACTAAATTCACTCCCTTTGTCATGTCATCTTTCCTTAGTTACATTCTAGCTATATCCAAAGAGTGGGAAGGGATTCCTCATGAACCATGGACAAAGGATGTGATAATATATTAGTACTATAAACACTTGCAAGCTAGAAAACCCTCTCAAGAATTCAGGAGGATCAATGATGTGTTCTTAGGAAGGCTGGTATTTGAACTCCAGGGAAAAGAAAATTATATACTTTCAAAGGAATCCGTGCAAGAAATACAAACCTATGGTTGTTATTACATCTAGTTTCTTAGGTTTACCTATCTCAGAGTTAACACTTTTGATGGAAATCCCCTCAAGCTAAGTTGTTATTGTTTAGACAATGTCATTCTATTGGATATTTGTAGACAGTTGATCATTGTTGAAAGTTTTTCTGAAAGCACTAAGAAAACATCTGCAATTTTTTTCCCTACACAATTGGTCCATTATAGATGCCCAAACCTCAACCATGCTATGATGGTAAATATAGAGATATCTAACCTCTGTCTCAAACCATATGTTGCTAGGAGAGGTTTTGACTATGCAGGATTTGCTAAAGAGAATCTCAAAGTTGTATCCACTTTTAGGCATATTCCTCATTTAGAGGATTATTGTAACAAAATCTCTGATGAATTGGAGATTAGGAAAATGTTGTGGTCAAGAATGACCTTAGTTCAAGTAAAAACCTTCAAAATACACCTAGACATTGGTGGAGTGAAAGATAATAAAGAAGAGGATTTAATAGACTACTGGTATATTAGCAAATTGAATGTTTTCCAACTCTTGAATTAGAATGGAGCAAAAGGGAAGAAGATGATCTACATGCCTGAATAACAGATGTACTTAGATGAACAGAGGAATGGCTCAAAAAGAAGAAAGGCTAGGGAACCATTGTTAAATTATCAAAGGATCATTCAAAGACTAGAGAAAAGAAATCCCCTCAAAAGATAATTGTTACCTCTAACCATGGTGTAAATGATTCTATTGCAAGTAAATAGGAAGTTGAAGCTGAAGTACTCATTTTCAAAGTTCATGTTCAAGATCAACCTAAAGTAGAAGCTATCAGAAAAATGACTCATTTGAGCACCAGAAATAAAAAGTATGGAAACAACCCTAAAAGAGGAAATGCCCTAGTAGAGTTGGACTCTCTTAAGGCTGAACCTAAAATAGAGCAAGTCCCTTATAACAATAATTCAAGCATGGCAAAAAGTCAACAGATTTCAGTTGGAGATGGGAGTATACCCATGGATGCCCTCACCCTAGCCAATACTATCACTATGCCTAAGAAGAATCCCATATAATAGAAATGGCTAGAAACCTTAGTTTTGAAGAAACAAAGCATAGTGCCATTATCCTTTCCAATTGATGAGTCAACAAGAAAATGACTAGGTAAATCTTCTAAAGCCAAGAAGGCAAAAATTGAATCTCGGGTTGATTTTGATAAAGACATAGGGCACTGATTGGCCGAGATCACCAAACCACCTCAGGATTAAGTTGAAGATAAGATAACTCCTTAGGAGTACCAAGTATCAAAGGTGGACCTTGAAAAAGGTAGTAGGGAAATTGATATGAAGATATTCAAAGTCTCGAATAAGAAAATTACAGACTAAGTCTAGAAGGACACAAAAGAAAGATAGGATATGAAAGAAACAATGAAGAGTATGACCCAATACATTAATGATATCCTATATCAAGAGCCAAAGCAACTCAATGAAATGTATGCTATCATTTATGTTAAATCACCAATTAACCAAAAGTTTTTAGATAATCTACAAAGGAGAAATATATTTACCAAAACATTCAAAGAATGGATTCAGTTTGTCCAAGATGAGATAATGAAGTAGATAAATCTCTTGAATGAAGCTCGAAAGGAAACTACCAACATGATTAGAAAGATAGAATCAAATGTTGATGTTCATGAAAAAGAAAAGGCTAACTAGATTAGAGAAGTTTCATGGATGAATGAAGTGTAGGAATATGCTTTACAAAATTTCCTTGCAGATCAGCCGATGACAGGGTTGGATAACAAAACACTTTATGTAATCAAAGACTATATGGAATGGAGGAATTAAGCTATCACACAAGGGATTTTAGAAATCAAATATATTCTCAATGGCCTTGATGGAATTGATGACATCATTCAAGAAAACCTAAAATGGTTCCATAAATAATGGACTAAAGAGGGAAAGATCCCACTAAAGAGATTGTCAAAGACATGTAAAAGAAGTTCCTGGAGGTGAAAGAAAAGGAGATGCCAACAAAGCAGGATTTCTCCAACATAGCCTAGGTGGAAGTCATGCTGATAATTAATCAAAAACACCTGGAAATGCATGAAGAAAAGATTGGTGATCTTCGTAAGGAAAAAGAGGTCTGGAAATAGAGGATCACATATCTGGGTCTACCACATTAATCAATTATCTCTTCCTCCACTACCGCATACGAGAGCTAGAAATCAAGAAAACTTGTCACTATTGCTATAGGGAAATCTTAGGATCCTATGACACTTGGAGCCATCTAGCTGGCAAAGATTTCCATATTTTAGTTTCTTTACTTTATTGTGCTTTAAGTTGTTAGCATAGTTAAGTAACTAAAAAATATATTAACTCCTGGTATAGTAATTTTGGATCATGGTTTATCCATCCCTAAAAAGGATATATGTGTAATCACTAACTACTATAAGGAGTCAAATCTCAGTAGATATGAGACATAACTATTTTTTATTAGTATCTATGCTTTGAATTCTAAGTAATACTTTTGGTGATAAGTAATAAAAAATTCTACTAGTTTTTTTGGAGCTTTTTCAGATAGATATTGTTGTCTATTCAAGTTATGATTTATTTTCTTATGGAAATGAGTTACATGTGAAAGTGTTCTTCACTTATTATAGATATAATCTTATTTTGAAATAAGAATAAATTGAGGGAAGAAAATGAAAGTCATAGTTAGTTTTTTTTTTCTAATAAGTAATCATGTGGATGATTATTGTTGTTAATTTTGAATGGTTTTTCAAACTACACATTCTCTTCATATTGATGAATTTATTTTTATAACCTATTCAGTATTTTCTGGTAAAACTACTCATGGGAAGGTATTCCCTCATAAAGAGAAATTAACAAATATCTTTCAATTTGGTAGTTGCACCTTATAATATTAAAAAACAATATTAAGTAGAGAGCCCCATATTGTTTCATGGGAATTGAAATAGTTGGTGTTAATCTGGTATTTTCTCTATTAAGTTTAACTCACTTATGTTAGGAAAAATTGTTCACTAACACCACTCAAGTAATGCAACACATGCTTGGCATTTTTTCAATGCACTCTCTTTGGTTCAATCATGAAATGACTAAGAGAGTTTACTACAAAAGCTATATCTAGGTTAGTGTTTACCAAAAACATAAGCAAAAAATAAACTACCTCTATAAATTGGGATCTACATCCTTCTCCCTAGATGTATCTACCTTCCTCCAATTCATGATCATGGGTGTAGACATGCCTTTGCAATTCTCCATCCCAAATCTCTTCAAGATTTCAGTACAATATTTCTGTTGACCAAGAAAAATCTCTCCATCTCTCTACCACACCTCCATGCCTAGAAAGTAGTGCATAAGTCCCAAATCCTTCATCTCGAACTCTTATGCAAGGTCCCTCTTGCAAACCTCTATGAGCCATAGTGCACCTATAAAAATCAAGTTGTCCACATAAAGAACAAGAATGAGAACCTCACCCCCAACCACCAAGTAGTAGAGGTTAGCATCTGCCTCACTCTTTACAAAGCTCATTTCTTACAAGTATGTATCAATGCTCTCATACCACACCTCTATGAGTCTTCTTGAGTCTGTATAAGGTTTTCTTCAATCTACACACATGGGTCTCTTTATTATGTTCTACAAAGCCTTATTGCTTCTCTATGTATACTTCATCCTTCAATTCACCATTAAGGAAAGTTGTCTTGACATCCATTTGATGGATTTTCCATCCCATCTGTGTTGCAAATAAGATCACAAATCATATAGAAGTCTACTTGGCCACTAGAGAAAATGTATCCTTGTAGTCTATTCCCTCTTTCTGAGAGAACCCCCTTGCCACAAAACTTTCCTTTTATTTCTCAATGCTACCATTTGCACTGTGATTTATCTTATAGATCTAGCATGATCCAGCTACTGCTCTATTTGTTGGTCTAGGAACTACCTCCCACACATCATTTTGCATAATTAAGTTATACTCCTCAACTATAGCATCCTGCCATACTTGATGTCATGTAGCCTCCTGATAGCTGGAAGGTTTACTATCTACCAATTGAGTAACTAATGCCACATAGTCATTGAACTTGATTGTTTGTCTCTGATGTCTAGTACTCTTCAATACCCCTTTGTATCTCTTTAACCTCATGAATCTTTCTGCCAGTTGTAAAGGATGAAATATCAATGTCAAAGTCTTCTAGATGCATTTCATGTTGCACCTATTGCTCCATACTCTGTGAATCTTCATCACATGAGTCTACGCATGTACTAGTAACTGTACTTGAGCTTTACTACCCTTGAATAGGTATTGGAGCTTCTACTGGATGTTCACTCTAATCATTTTCTAACAAATATTTGGACCTTCTAAATGCCTTGTCCTCCATGAACTTAACATCATGTATGGCTATAATTATTTTGGTCCCTAGAATAAAAATCTTATATGCCTTTGAGGTTTTATTGTACCCAAAAAAGTACCCTCTCTTTGTAGTCTAATCTAACTTGGTACATGTATCACCTAGAATATGAAAATATGCCAAACTCCCAAATATTTTGTAGTGACCAACATCTAGCTTCTTTCCTATGAAAGTTTCCTCTAGTGTCATCTTCCCTAGCACCTTGTGTAGAACCCTATTCTGAATGTTTACTGATGTACTACACACCTATGCCCATAAATAATGAGGCATGTCCTAGTCATGTAGCATAGCCCTTTCTACCTCTGATATATAATGTTTCTTCCTCTCAACAACTCCATTCTTCTGTAACAATCCGCTTGCTCTTGATTCCTTCCCTAGTATAAAACTCTTGGAAGTTATTTCCTTTGTACTCACCTCTATTGTCTAACCAAAGAACCTTTATCTTCCTTCCTATTGAGTTCTCCACAAGAGCCTTGAAATCTTGGAACCAATTGAAAACCTCATCCTTGGTCTTCAAGAAGTATATCCAGGTCTTCCTAGAGAAATCATCAATAAAAGTAACATTGTAATCATATCCTCTGAGAGAATTTGTTGGCATTGGTCCACATACATCAAAACATAGTAGATCAAGAACACCCTTAGATTTGGTGTCACTCCTTGGAAAAGATGCTTCCCCAAAATTTGCCAACACACATCCCTTGCATGCATCATCATGCTTTGTGCTTATGTCTAGAACACCTGCCACTGTCTCACAAAGCAACTTAAGTGCTCCATGATGAATATGATCCATCCTCCTATGCCATAGCTCTCTAAGATATCTAGGATTAATGATTCTCATGAGTGTCTTAGGCATATCAAACTACAACCTATAAAGGCAACCACTCCTAACTCCAATAGTTATGGGTGAATTCCAATCCTTATGCTTGATCAATAAAGATGTCCCTCTAAACAACATATTATACCCCCATCCCAAAGAACAAATACATAAATAAAATTCATACCTAATCTTGATACATGCAACACATCATGAAGTGGAATTATATTTCTATTATCCCTTTGAAATTGGATAGTCCCTTTCCTAACTGGGTTGAGTTTAGACAAGTTTCCCTTAGAGATTTGAATATTGGTTTTCTCCTACGTGTAGCTAGAGAAGTAAACTCTAACTCCTATCATATGAAATAATGCCTTGCTATCTATAGACCAAAAACATAATGAGGTTGAGCTAACCATACAAGATATGAGTGCAAACTCATCTTCCATCTACTAAAGAGTTCTTCTACACTTGCTAAAGCTATCACCTGCTTCTTTCCCTTCTTCCTTTCTGGGAAATCACTGACATAGTATGGTCAATCCCAACATAATCCCAACTTGGTAAGGTATCTCATCCACTAAAAACTTGAACAAAGACACCCCATTTCTTAGTAACCCTATTTGGGGCTATTCTCACTAGCTCATCATCACTAGGTCTATCTCCAACAACTACTAGCTCATCCCTAACAAGTCTGAGAATAGTGAGGTAAATTGTGATGTCTTCTCCCTAGTTCATCCATGTATTCTTCAACTTCTCTCTAACAATCATCTGCCTATTGTGGTAGCATTCTAGTACAGATTTAGAATGACATCCCACATCTTCTTCATTGTATCTAGCTCTGAGATATGTGAAAAAATATGCTCCTTCACACCATCAAGATTTATCCTCCTCGCCTTGGCATTGTCCTTCTTGTATGCTGCAAGTTGTGTCACATCTATAGGTACAACTACAACACTAGTAACATAATCCTTACTACCATTCTCTTCCAACAATAAAGAAAGTTTGGCCTTCTAGACATCAAAATTTGAGGCACCATCTAATCTGTCTTGATCTCTCAAACCAACTAAAGCCATCTAAAGGGATTAAAGCAATAATAAATCTCAAGAGATTAATCTAGGTTTTAATAAACCCTCAATTTCTTTCCTCGAGAAAAAATCTTCTACCCTTAACACTACTCTAATACCATGTGAAAATCCCTATTGCAATCACTAATTATTAATCTCCTTTCTTAATTGATTATTTGAGTGCCAAAGACAAATTCATAGCTAATATAAAAAAATAACACAACTAAAACTTCACCAATTGATGCAGGAGCATCAAGCTTGGATTTTGGTGGGGTTATGATTTCATGGTTAGGGATGTTTTGGAGACACATTAGAGAACCTTTCCTCATGATTGCATAGAGATTGGATGGATTGAGTTGAAGTTTGAGCTATTTTTACCTTGTTGTTGGAACTGTGTTTTCTAATTTCTGGGTGCCTATTGCAAGCTACGTAACTAATTTTTCACAATGAATGAGAGGATTTTAATTTCAAGGATTGAAGAGGACCTAAACTAATATCTCTATTTAAAGGTGTAAGTTCTAATTCTTTATAAGTTGGGAGATATGGCAATTTTCTTGGAGTATCAATTTTTGGTAGTTTGCGTGATAGGTTTCTATGCATGACTTTCGGGATGGATGCATAGATATCCTTAATGAATCAGCCTTTATGTATTTCAAGGATTGTAGAGGACCTAAAGTAGTACCTTTATTTTGAATCACAAGTTCTAATTTAATCAGGATTAGGAGATATTGTGATTTTTGTTGGGTATCAATTTTTGGACATTTAATTGTTGTTGGAGGCTGACTTGTGGCTCTTCAAGTATTAGTTATATTTAATTTGTAATTGCTAGGATGACTTGTGGCTTAGTTGGGTATAAGTAGGGGGTCTTGTGGAGTCTTTTATTCATTCATGGATGGAGTGATTATTCATTCGGAGGAGGAATGAGTGTGGAGAGTAGCTGAAGAGCAAGTTTTTCCTAAGACTGTGGATAGAGCGCCAAATGTGAGGCAGTTTACAGTAGGATTGTGATCAATCATCTAACTTGGAGAAGAGCATGGAAGAAAGAGTAGTTGAGTAAGAGAAGATTTTCAAAGCGTGGGGATAGAGTGTTGAATGTGAGGCAGTTTACACTTGGATTTTGGATAAAGTTTGAGAAGGGCTAGTAGTTGTAGCTTGGAAAACAAGGAGATTGCTTGGTGGGCTTGCAAGCACAAGTTAAGATCTTCCTTGGAGGTTTCTACCAGAGTGTGGATCTAAACTAGCTAGTGTATGGCTTGGATCTTGAGGGATCTTATAGAATTGTTATTGTAATTGCTTTGTATTTGGCCATAATTGAGAAGGCCTTATAGCCTAGCACATTGTATGTAATAGTTATTTTATGAATAAATTATTATAATTTGTATTAGATCTTGCATTGTTATTTATCTTCCATTGTGTGGTTATTTTTTGGGGGTTAGGACATCTCCTTTGGGGGTTCTCCTACCTTGCCCTGTGTCATGTGGTATGAGAGTGAAGGTTGTTGTTGAACATGTATACAAATCGTTGAAGCTGAGGCAGTTTGCACCAGGACTTGGGTTGGAGAAGTAGATCTGAGTTGATCTTGATCTGGTGGTGGATTTTCTTTTTGGATTCCTATATCTCTTAGTTATGAGGCGGCATATCATGGTTCTTGCAATTATAGAGGACTTGTAGATGGATCAATGGATGTGAAGATGGAATTTTGATCTTGTCGAGGCATTATCGTAGAGAATTTGTGTATTACAGATCTACGGTCCTGAGCTTGTGATGTGGCTCTTGATTATTCATGCAAGGTGGTAGGTTGCAATCTGACTTGCAAACAATTTGGGTTTGTCACAAGGAGTGTAGGAAGGATTTTTCGCAAAGGGTTTATGAAGATCTTGGAAGATGGCTCCAAGAGGATTGGACCTTGAGATGATTGCAAATCTTTGTGATGTAGTGGAGAGGAATTTTTCTAAGATGTCTACTTGGTTTGAAGCTAGTTTGGTTGATTGAACTAAGGAGGACCTTGCTCAGTTTAAAACTAGTTCAATTGATTGTAAGGATAGGACATTCCATAGATGTTTGTGGAGTTGGAGTCTACCAATCCAGAAGAGAGTTTTCTGGTCAGTTAGGAGACTTGTTCATGAGAGAAGATGGCATTACAAGTTCGAGGTGGAAGAGGTTGGTTTTGTTGATCAGATTATGGAGTCTAATATAGAACTTGTAGATAAACTAGAGGTTGTTACTAAAGATATTCCTATCCTTGTTGATGCTAGGATAGAGGTTGGTTTTCATGATCAGTTGGCGAAGTTTGACATGGAGATTGCAAAGCATTTGGTCATGGATGATTTGGTTGCTATTAGTGGTGAGTTATGTATTGCAAAGCATCTTTTTGTGAGAAATAAGATGGTTGGTGTTGATATTTTGGCATATGTTGCTAAGGAGTTACATATTTTTGCTGATATGGAGTTTGTTGTTGGTGGTGTGGATTCATTAGTTTTTGATGTGGATGAGGGTTTATTGATGAAGCATTATGTTCAGTTTGTTCTTGGGCGTGAGTATGTTGATTGGGTTGCTGATATGTATTTGATTCTAATGTTTTAGTGGATAAAGCATAGATGGTTTATTTTCAGATTTGTTCTATTGACTTTGATGAAGTGGAAGCTTTTGGTAAAGATGAAGTTGGTTGCAGAACTCTCTTTGGGCATCAAAGTGTGGGACATACTTTTCTATTTACCTGGGGAGTCTGATGTAGGAGCATCAAGCTTGGATTTTGGTAGGGTTATGCTTTTCATGGTTAGGGATGTGTTGGATACACATTGGAGAACCTTTCTTCATGATTTCATAGAGATTGGATGGGTTGAGTTGAAGTTTGAGTTGTTTTTACCTTGCTGCTGGAACTGTGTTTTCTAGTTTTTGGGTGCCTGTTGTAGGCCATGTAAATAATTCTTCACAATCAATGAGAGGATAAAAATTTCAAAGTTTGAAGAGGGCCTAGATTACTATCTCTGATTAAAGTTGAAAGTTCTAATTCTTTATAAGTTGGGAGATATGGAAATTCTCCTAGAGTATCAATTTCTGGTAGTTTGCATGAGAGGTTTTTGTGCATGACTTTCGGGATGGATGTGTAGATATCCTTAATGAATCAACCTTTGCAAATTTTAGGGTTTTTAAAGGACCTAAATTAATACCTTTAGTTCAAAATACAAGTTCTAATTCAATTGGGGCTAAGAGATATCACAATTTTTCTTGGGTATCAATTTTTGGACATTTAATTGTTGTTGGAGACCAACTTGTGGTTTTTCAAGTATTTAATGTTAGTTTTATTTAATTTGTAATTGCTAGGGCAACTTTTTTCTTACTTGGGTATAAGTAGGGGGTCTTTTGGAGTCTTTTATTCATTCATGGATGGAGTGATTATTCATTCAGAGGAGGAGTGAGTGTGGAGAGTAACTGAAGAGCGAGCTTTTCCTAAGACTATGGACAAAGCACCGAATGTGAGGCAATTTATAGTAGGACTATGATTAATCATCCAGTTTGGAGAAGAGAATAGAAGATGGAGTATCTGAGTAAGAGAAGATTTCCAGAGTGTGTGGATAGAGTGCTGAATATCAGGCAATTTACACTTGGATCTTGGATAAATTTTGAGAAGTGCTAGTAACTGTTGTTTGGAAAACAAGGAGATTTCTTGGTGGGCTTATGAGCACAAGTTGAGATCTTCCTTAGAGGTTTCTACCAAAGTGTGGATCTGGACTAGCTAGTGTTTGGGTTGGATCTTGAGGGATCTTGCATAATTGTTATTGTAATTTCTTTGTATTTGGTCATAATCAAGAAGGCCTTACAACCTAACACATTGCATGTAACAATTATTTTATGAATAAATTATTGTAATTTGGTACCAGATCTTGCATTGTTTTTTATCTTCCATTTTGTGGTTATTTACTGTGGACTATGACATCTCCTTTGGGGATTCTCCCACCTTTCCTTGCATCACCAATAAAATATGGATAGAAATAAGCAACATAATGACACAATATTTTGGACAAATCGTCCCTAGAAAAACTCCTATGGGAAAACTAGTTCTATAGATGAGGAATTATATTAACTTACACAAATCAAGATAAACAAAATTCTTTACCTCTTACTAGCAGAACATCGACAACCTCCTAATTTCTCTTGTTGATATTCCCCATTGCTATCAATGTGCCCTTGCTAACACTACAAGACTATTTTCTATCACTAAAATTTCATTTGCTAACACTACAAATGCTTCTAAAACTTGTTCTTTGAATTCCTCCCTAAGCCCCTTATATACTACTCCCATTGGAAAACCAACGGTCGAGATTGATTCTCAATCGACGATCAAGATTAAAAACAACTTAAAAACCCTAACCAAGTTGGTTTCTATTTTCTTCTAAAAGGAGTCAATTAATTAACACATGTTGGTCCCTATTCTAACCCATTAGTTAGTAAAATAAGTATTTTCTAATTAATCACATATGGATGAACAGTTGTCTAAAGCTATCTAAACTGACAATACTTGAATCACTCCTAAATCTGAGCAAGTTGTTACTCTCTTCTCTGGATTACTTGGATCACAGTTTTTAGACATGACAATTTCAAAAAGGCTCCTAAATTGGCCTCAACTTTGGAAGTGAATATTTAGAAATAAAGATAGAAAAATTATGGAAGTAAATTGGATCCTAAATTGCCTTTAATTGGATTAGTTTACATTTTTCACTATAATAGTAGCCTGTGTAAAAATGGGACCATTGGAATAGGTTCTAGATATTCGTCAAATGTCAATTATGGGAAACTTTCATCTGATGTAGTTTGAAGTAGTCTCATAGACATGCCTTCAAAATGGAGAACCATAGATAACGCTCCTCAGCTGCTTGACTGAATGATTTAAAGAAATTGTTTGGTTTAAAAGGTTTTAGATACATTCATTTTGAGAAAATGTGATTGATGGGCATGAAGCCAACCTATGACTAATGACAAATTTGTAGAAGCCTATGGGCATTAAGGATAAAGTAAGTTTAGTAAATGTTATAATTGCTACTTCTTTGATAGACTGTATGTAACAAATGTAAGATCCTATAAGTCATGTTAACTATTCGATAAAATGTGGCCTTGTACGATCCTGGCTTCATTCATTTTCAAGGTCAAAACCACACACTTGACAAGACTTGATCCCTATTGGGCTCTTTAAGAACCTTTCAACTTTACTGGTATACCAAAGACCCATTGATAGGTTGAAAATTTTTAGATTCATGATTTCTATATTTCCTACATTCAAAAGAAGCCTTATAGTTCAAAGTTATTTTATAGTTTATAGAGGCTTATTTAATAAACTGTGTGGTGTAATTAAAGTGTAACTTTAAAATTTATAGCTAGAGTCATGAATTTTGTTTCCTTTACAGCACACTATAATAATATAAAATGATATAAAAATAAATATGCTCAATTTTGAAAACCTTCAAATAATAAATAAGTAGCAAACATTCTAATTGTTATGTCCTTCATGAAATGATATAAACAATAAATACAATCAAATTTGAAATCTAAATAATAAATAAATAAGGACCATTCTAATTGTTGTGTGGTTCATGTTTGAAAATTTAACTTGCAAAATTTATAGTTCTTGATTTCATGAATTTTTAATTTTTTTTTATAACAAAGTATAATAATTTAAAATGACAAAAGAATTAGTTGCAAGAGTTTAAAAACTTTAAATGATTGATATGGGATGTAAAAATGTTTGATTAAGAATAATTTCTAATGTTGTCTCAAATCCACTCCCATAAGTTACAAACTAAAAGTATCAGGCTCATATTTATTTGAAAAATATTGTACTCTATCACTTTTTATCTCATAGAACCCACTTTTCCATTACAAAATACATCTTCAAATTGTTCTAGGGGTCCTCAACCTTAGAAGTATTTGAAGTGATAGGTTTTAGTTAAAACAAAAAATGATTAGAACCTCAACCACATATACAAAAAGGATCTATAGATGTAATTGCATTTAAGGCCATAAAAATGGTAAATACATTTTATGTAGGAGACAAATCAAATTAAAAATTAGTTCATGTTTATGCAAAGTTGGAGAAATTGGTTTGGAAATTGAAACTATGAGGGTAATTTCCAAATTCATGACATTCCTTTAATGAAAAGGAGGAAATATAATCCTTCCTCTTCTCAAAAAGTGAAAACTTGGTGATTTCTTATTTTTTGTTTAATCACTAAGAAAAACTATCAGAGTTGTGAAGTAGCTTCTTGAATATGTGTTGATAGCTACACTACTAGGAATCTAATCCTTGCAATCGCTACACAAAAAAATGTTGCAAGGCATGATTTCTCTCCATGATTTGCAATATTTAGATTACTTTTGTTGAGAAAGTAAATGGAATCACACAAAAAAAAATCTTCACACTATAACAATATGCACCATGTCATGTACGTAAGTCCTATATATCAATTTTTAGAAATTTATTTTGCTGTTATTTTTGTTCTAAGAATTTTACATTATAGACTATAGTATTGGCTTCATAAGCATAGGGTGTAATGTAGATCTCTACTATATACTATTGTGCTACCTATCAAAGATAATTTTTCAATAGCATGGATATTTAATTTAATTATTATTATAAAATCAACATAAATATGATTTAAAAAGTTAGAGGTGTTGGACAATGAAATGTCCCTTTCTCTGATTTTATATGATATTTCAAGCCTCAAATCAGATCTTTAATATCAAACAACCAATATTTCAAAGATCCACCAATTTCTCAATAAACCCCAAATCGGGTATGCCAGATATAGTGCCAAAAGCTTCACAGCTTCAGTTATTATTAATAAATCTGAAAGTGGACATTTTTACAGAAATTTGAGCAGCATAACAGCCTATAAAATGACATTTTCATATCTGTATAACATGCACACAATAGCTCCCAAATGGAGGACAAAAACAATGCTCATTGGGCTCTCGAAAATAGCACAAAATAGCCCAGAATCACCACAAAAACTTAATAATATATCAAAAAAGTATAATCATATCCAAATAAATATATTCAGCTCTATTTTAACATTTAAAAGTCTGATATACAACAACAACCCAAACTGATATGAAATACTCAACCGGAAACACCAAACTCTTACAAAAAATACACCCGAAAACCCACAAATCTGCACTATTCAGCACAAAGGAAAACTCTGCATGAGCATACACATGGAATGGCTTCAAACTCCCATCCTTAGCCTTCCTAGAAACCTAAAAACTCTCATTCTTAGGTCTCCTTCTTCACAGGTTTGGCAGCCTCTGAAGAACAACAAAGCAATGCGTAAAAATCAAGTTCTGGAATGAGCCCAAAATGCCTCCAAACCCCTTAAAAGAGGGCATAACCCTAACTCACATCCAAAAGGGGTTAATAAAACATATTTTAATAATAATTTTCATTTATTAGTCCATTAGCTTCCAAAGATTATCCCCTTTTTCTGAAACTTCACCTTTTTGGGCCTGTCTGCCTTAGCAAAGATTATTATTTTTAATTATTTGAAAAGGGGACATGACAAGTCCTCCCCTTCTAAATATTGCTTGTCCTCAAGTAATGGCTGAACAATAGACCAATCAATCCACCTAGATCCCAAATGTAGTCATGAACTATACTATTGTCAATTAACACAGGCTCCTGCAATATCCTCTGCAATATAACCAAGAGGAATCCATAATCAAACTGACAATTACTGCTCAACCAAACTCCAAAGTCACAACTTCCATAGTCAGAAACCCACGGGACACAAACTCTTAGAACATCAAAACTCAAGTAAAGTGGACAAATCAAATTGCCAACATAGTAAATACCATCAACGCATCCCACTGGCCTATATGGAATGTATAATCCAACTCTACAACAATGGTGAACGCTCCCGAATGAAACTGTACCAAGTATAGAGAATCCACACACTATACAACTCCTGCAGTCAACACAACTCTGCAGATCACTAGCCACTGTCTCATAACCATAACTCCCATGCACCCCTGATGGTGAAAAGCCATCACAAGATAAACAACAAGAAATGGAACCCAAACCAAGTTTGTCTACCATCAACTCCTCAGCACAAGGATCAAATGCTAACTGATGTACATACCCTGCAATATAATGTTGATAAAAAAAACCAACCTCAGTCAACATCTCACCATGAACAAGTGATACAACCCACTGTGACTGATCACCAGCTAAGTCAGGAGATGTCATAGCCAAAAGAGTAGAATCAATAACAACACCCGCTAAAGCATCACTCCAAAACTCTTGCTCTAAGTCATGTATTATCAAGCTGTCAACTGCAGGACCTATCGCCATGTTGTGCCCATCACAACTCTCATCCCGAGGCATCAAACTATCCCATAACTGATGATAAGCACTAAGAACCAAAGTACATCTCTGTATCATCATCTCATCAACATGGTCATCAAAGGTGAATTGATGAGCATACCTCACAATGTAATGTCAATAGAATGCGTCAATCTCAGTCAGTGGCTCATACTGCAATCCAGATGTAACTAACTGCAATTGATCACTAGCCAAGTTGGAACTGACTACTACCTCTGAAGACATCACCAAGAGAGTAATATTACTAGCAGGAACCATGCCAACTGTCGGCTCACCAACCTCACACATGGTCTTTGATACATCATCTCTAGTCTTCGTGCCATTAGTACTAGAGGTCACTACCATGTCAGGCATACCACAACAATCTGTTGCAGCACCCAACTCACCCAACTCAACTGAACCTGACTCTAGTGGGGACAAACCCGATATGCCAATGTTAGTATCAAGGATGGATGCATCCCCATCTCCACTGTCTTTGACAATCTCGACCATGGACATCCTCGGATCACCAGACACCATAGCTTGTGACTGTATAGAATCTGGTAAAGACTGTAGTTGCTCTAACTCCATGGTCACCTTAGCCAAATGAAACCGTGACTCCTTGAAAGCCAACTGTGTACTCTCAAGAATCTCAGAAGTCACCTCAAGCTGCTGAGTAAGCTCATTCACCTCATCTTCCTTGGCCAACAATGCATCGTATGTTGTACTACCCCACTCCATAAGATAATCTTTATCGGCTACCAACTACATATAATCTTGTCTCAGAATCTGGATAGCCTCCCATAAAGAGTGGAACTCTGTCAAGGAAAGATAACTGCCTCCCTGCTCATCACTAGTAGGAGAACCCCATCCATAAACTGCTAACAACTGACGAGCAGCATCAAAATGCTGGCAAGCGATAGCAATGTCTCGCTCACTAACTCTTAACTGATTAGACACATGATGGCACTGGCTAGACTTTCTCCTACAAACCTCCTCTGATGCACTGTCTAAAGGAGTATCCTCAAAGTTACTAGTCTCTAGAGTATTACCATCCATATCCTGTGAATCAACTCCAAAGCTCATATCAACATATGGAGTATCAAAAACTGTAGCACTGATGTCTAACTCCTCTGTACCAAAAGAAACTTCCAAGAAAACTAAGTCTTCAAAACTACCCACTGCATCCTCCTGGATGTCATCAATGCTAATATGATCCTGGGACTCATCTGTACACACTGCCAAATATGAAAGATCATCAACACATTCTAGCAAGTATGGTCGACTGGATATATGAACAAAGCCCAACACCGGTGTATAAAAACTAATACCAGCATCGAACAAGCTGCTGGCACAAGAAAAGACAACACCGTGCAATCTGCTAATCAAATCCATGATAGCACCCAAACAAACACTGCTACCAAAAAGTGTTAAAGATCTCCAGTCAACTGAATCCCAAATGCCAATATAACAATCTCGAGTCCATATCTGTAAACTAGAATTAGCTGGTAACTCAAGAAAACTCCTCACCTGAGTAATATGACCAATACCAACTAACTCCACATACCTGTCATGATGAGATAATGAAGTCACAATACTGTCTTTGTTCACTTTTAGCCGACTAGAAAAATCATGTGAAGTACTACCAGCCTCAACCTCATGTGACGAAGCATCTAACTGTGCCTGGTACTCTTTCTCAGAAAAGTCATGAATGCTCAATGTCTACTCATCTCTACCAGGTATCTCACCATCATGCACAACAACATCCTTATAATCATCATTTGAACCCACTATGCTGTAGTCACTACCTGTTGTAACTATACCATCCTGAATACCTATGACATCACCCTTTGACGACCTGTATACAATTGTCTCAATTTGAGTATCAAGTTGACCATTACTATCAATCTGTGTAATATCCTTTCTCACTACCTCCTGTGGCAGAGTAGAATCTGAGACCTCAGCCTGGCTATAAGCTAGTTTCTCAAACTCCTCATGCAAGTTCTTGGTAATTGTGTCATCTACCCTGTGAGAAAATCTGCCAAATAGAAATCCAGTCAACTTATCGACCTTAGCTGGGTCGAACAACATGTCATTCATTATACAGTGGTGCTCAACCAACTGTTCAGACATGTCATGGCTTATTTTCTTAAGTTTATCTCGAATGTCTAAATAACCATCCTTTCTACTGTTCTGACTCTGGATATCAATTGTCCAAGATTGTGTCCTCTGAGACTCTGTACTATACCTATCCATTCTGGATAAAGTAGAGTGTAACCCCAATAGGTTATAACTTCTTCAAACACCAAGAACTAACATGCAATTGATTAGAAGTAGCATGCAACCATAGATTTTGACATGCAGCTGATTAGAAGCAACATGCAACCACCAAATTCACCAAGAACTAACATGCAAATGATTAGAAGTAGCATCCAACCATAGATTTTGACATGCAGCTGATTAGAAGCAACATGCAACCACCAAATTCACCAAGAACTAACATGCAAATGATTAGAAGTAGCATGCAACCATAAATTTTGACATGCAAGATTTGGGTAGTTGTCAAAACTGACATGCAAACTTCTACAAACCCTCAGGCTGGCAAGATCATAGCTCTGATACCACTGAAATGTCCCTTTCTCTAATTTTATGTGATATTTCAAGCCTCAAATAAGATCTTTAAAATCAAACAACCAATATTTCAAAGATCCACCAATTTCTCAATAAACCCCAAATCGGGTATGCCAGAAATAGTGCCAAAAGCTTCACAGCTTCACCTATTATTAATAAATCTAAAAGTGGAAATTTTTACAGAAATTTGAGCAGCATAACAGCCTATAAAATGACATTTTCAAATCTGTATAACATGCACACAATAGCTCCCAAATGGAGGACAAAAACAATGCTCATCGGGCTCCCGAAAATAGCACAAAATAGCCCAGAATCACCACAAAAACTTAATAATCTATCAAAAAAGTATAATCATATCCAAATACATATATTTAGATCTATTTTAACATTTAAAAGTCTGATATACAGCAGCAACCCAAACTGATATGAAATACTCAACCGGAAACACCAAACTCTTACAAAAAATACACCCGAAAACCCACAAATCTGCACTGTTCAGCACAAAGGCAAACTCTGCATGAGCATACACATGGAATGGCTTCAAAATCCTTTCCTTAGCCTTCCTGGAAACCTACAAACTCCCATTCTTTGGTCTCCTTCTTCACAGGTTTGGCAGCCTCTGAAGAACAACAAAGCAATGCACAAAAATCAAGTTCTGGAATGAGCCCAAAATGCCTCCAAACCCCTTAAAAGAGGGCATAACCCTAACTCACGTCCAAGAGGGGTTAATAAAACATATTTTAATAATAATTTTCATTTATTAGTCCATTAGCTTCCAAAGATTATCCCATTTTTTTGAAACTTCACCTTTTTGGGCCTGCCTGCCTTAGCAAAGATTATTATTTTTAATTATTTGAAAAGGGGACATGATAGACAATGAGTGAAAAATAGAAGGTGAAGAACCCTTTAAGTAAATGGAAAGATACTCATCTTGTACAAAATGGGAGAGGGGTGCTCATAATTAATCTTTACATTTTGTATAGTTCTTTGTTTGGGTTAACTATATGTTATTTTATTTCTATGTTAGGTTAACCATTTAATTACAAAAATATATTGGTCCCCTTCAAATAATGACATATATTTTCATTGATCCTTTTCAAAAATATGACATTTTTTCTACATAGTCCATGCAATAATAGATAAATCCTAATCATGACATAGCAAGGGGGAAAATCATAAGAGGTGAGATTGTACATAACACCCTATAAGTCATCATATCAAAGATCTACTAGCTTGTGATCTTAAGATAAATTCTACTTGGTGATCAATGGTCATTCCATATATAAGATATATGGTCCAGAATATTTGATTCACCAAGCCTACATGATAATTATTATGTATTGGATATCCATGATTTATTTGATTTACTAGTACTTTAATTTTTTCCTTTGTTATCTAAAATAAATAGTAGGCAAGGACTGCACTCACCTAATAACTCTAAAATATGTGTAGACTCAATCAATTATTTGATTTACTATCAATGAAATGTCAAATTTTTAATAGGATAATTGTAGGTAAGTTGGATTTATCAAAGTTGAGTGTCAAATGAGGTTGGGACAAGAACAAAGCAACGATAACCTTATGGATGCAAGCAAAGTCATGACACCATTATGCCCCTAGTCCACCTAAGTTGAAAAAGGTAGTTGTTTTAGGTAATAGACAACTTAAGTCAAGATAATACGTACCATATAAAATTCAAATATGTTTTTCCTATGCTTACATCCCAATAAAGTATAGTAGTATGCAAGAACTTCCAAAAGAGAACCAAGTGCCACAAAGAGTGACCATGATTATGAGGGGGGAATTTTGGTATGAGGAAATTCTTTAGTCATTAAAATGAAAGCACATATGGTGTAGGTCAAAATGGTGATCATTACATTTTTCTTTCTTTTCTCTACACTTATTCTAATGTAGATATAAATTTATTGAGCTCTTACGAGTTGATATAAGATGAAATATATGTGAAACTGTAATACTTGATTTATTTTATTTTATTTAAGGCTATTGTATTATTCACCTTGTTGGTACTCAAAATTGAAGCCCTGATTTTGAGTACCATTCAAAAAAAGTCAAGCCCTATAAGCACTTTTTGATGCATGTATACCCAGTTATCCATTTGAGGCCTAAGAGGTGTTTAATGTTTCTAGCAACTTGCATTCAATATATCCACTTATCCTATAAAGATAAATTTCCATTCTGAGTCATTCTGTGAAGTTTTTTTTTGAGCAATGTCCAAATCTACATTTTTGCCTAAATGTCAAACAACGACAAAAGCCTAGTTTGCAATTGAATATCTCACACCCCATTATGTTTCATGAATCACCACTTTGGGAGTGTTAATTATCCATACCAAAGAACCTATGTTTTATATTTTGAGTTATTTATATATGTTTTGGCTAGGTTTTGAATCTCTCAAAGTTGGTTGTTTATTGTTGTCGTGCTTATGCAAATTGTTCATAATTCTAGGAGGCCCTATTTCACTTGTTATAACTTTGACCTAGATGACTAAAATGAGATCATTCCTTTTGTATTGCATTCTAGAGGTTAGAGGCTTGTTATATTTCAATTTTGAGCTTATGAAAAAATTGTTTGGTCAGTTTTCAAATGCAATTTATGATGTTTTACTGGTGTCAAGAAAATGCAGATTGATCGGTACCCTATTCGAGATGTCATAATTATGAATCCATGATAGGTGAGATCAAATGGATTGTGTCACTTCTTTCTACTCTGAATTTTTTTTAAGTATGCTAGTTTGCAAGTTTTGATGAATCCGTCTACACACTTTCCCAAGTCCATTCCATTTGCAAAAAATGTCTTTCTATTAGTGTTTCCAGTTCTGTAAATCTGAGTAGCTCACTTTGACTGCTTGCCAAATTTTTCCAATTATTCATCATGAGCCCTAATCCTAGATTCATACTCTCCTCATGAAAATGAACCAATTCTCAAGTTCTTGTGCCTTCAAGTATTTAACTGACCTTTTTTCAAAGCTAAATCCAAACACAATTTATTGTTTTCTAACATGTTTTCTTGCAGGCAGTTCTGAGAAGGCAACTTTGACAATCAATACCTTTTGAGTAAGAATTCATCATGAGACAAGATTTGGCAGGGTGCAAGAATGTTGAACAAAGAATCAGTATGTTTGATTTCAGAGCCCGGTTAGGTGTTTTTATCAATTTTCAAAGCTAGTCAGATGACCACTTGGCACAAAGTTGATAATTTGCAAAAAGAGGTAGAAATGAGTTTTTAAAATTGAATCCAATGGTTGAATTTGTTTCAAATTGATGTCTGATGGTTGATGGATCAATTTGATGGTTTAGTTGTTTGAAAATGAAAAAAAAAATAGCTAGACCCATTTTGGGGCCTGACTGACTCCATCATATCCATATAATACCATGGATATTAAGGTTATCTCAAAGGTCCTAATGTTTGTGGTTATTAAATATCTTAGTATGTTTATATCTTCATTTGAGATCAAAAAGATGTATGGATTATAAATAGAGTGAATAATAAAGAAATGGGGCCACATTGGTAATCTTTGACAAAGCAAGGGTTATATTGGATAAACACATTTGGGCATTTTCTACCACTCATCTGAGAGGGTTCTTATTACCACAGTGCATAGAGGACCAGTGTGGTTATGAAAATAGAAGTTTCACATTATCTAAAGGCCACATGGAGAGTAAACACCTTCATTCTAGGAGCTTTTGGAAGAGGTGCTTTAACTATCATGCTTTTTATATAATTCAAACAACGTAGGGGATCATTTGCAAATTTCTCTTATTCAAGCGATTTAAAAACAAAAACATTGAAAGTGAGGCAGATATTTGAGGCATCTGATGATTGTTTTCAATCAAAATGGGGGATGTTGCATTTCCTATACATATCAAGATGATTTTAAAGTGTCTCCTTGGCCTGTAGAGTGGTGGATGAGGGTGAGACTAGCATAAAAGAAGCACCATTCTAAAAAAACTTATATGTTTTGTAACTTGTGATGTATGCTATCAATGTTTGTTATGCAAGAAATAGAAGCCATGTGACCATTGATTGAAGGAATTAGATACTGCAAGAAAGACAACAAGCACAAAGAGAGAGGGGATTTGTCATTAACCAAGCATGGTATGGAGTATTTATAAGTTTGGTAAAGGAGGGACATGCTCTATGAGATATGTCAGCAGCCAGCATATAAAGGTGTCACCCACTGTCTTGAAGTTGAAATACGAAAGACTTGTGGAAGCCACTGTTGGAAAATAATGTGAGTGCAGAAGCTGACATTCATGGTTAATTTTCACATTGTGTAGGAGGAGAACCAAGGCATCGTGGTCAAGTGATTGGGATAAAACTCCTTCTACACTTACGTGATTAGCTTGAAAAGTAGCGGCAAAGGAGAATGTACTGGAAATTGTCTTGTGAATGTGTAATGGAGCAACATTGCCGTTGATTTTAAATTTGAAGATGGAGCATCTAGAAACCACAAAAGTGGACCAAAGTACTCGTCATTTGGTATCCTGATTTCAATGCCAGTTTGGCCATGATTGTCTGCCTACTCAATGAAGCAATTGATGGACACAGGGATAAAAGGGACCTTGAACATACTGGAAGCGACCCACAAAGAAAAAGTGAAGCAACTGGTTCTCGCTTCCTCTATTTTTGCTTTTGTTCCCAACCCCAAGTGGCCTGCTAAGACCCCCCTGGATGAGACATCCTGGACTGACATTGACTAATGCAAAGAATGGGTTCTCAACATCCAAGGTTCTACAATGATACTTCCCAGAAATCGATAAGAATGCAAGAAGATTCCATGGTGTCATTTCATCACTAACGAAGGTTTCTAATTTACAATCATTTCCAATCACAGGACAGATACTAAGGTTCCCAAACACTCCAAAGGAGAAGGAGGTTATCGAACCACTACAACAACAGAGGCAGAGCACGATGAAGGAGGAGACCCTACATTAAAATAGAGGAAACATGTAAGAGTTTAATCCCACATTGAGTGGGATGTTATTTTCTTACTCTTAAATGCGTCAACACACACAAACATCTTGACTCAGCCTTTCGAAGGCAAGGAAAATATCTTTCTGTGGGACTTGTTGACCAGTGAGGAAATGAAATTTTTTTGACCAAAGTGTGCTAGTCAAGCCAATGGCGTGGACTGTCAAGACAAACCAAAGACTGAAAAATGGCACCAGCTAGACTGAGTTGGATGAATCAGAGATCGACAAATGGAAGAGGCTTCCAAATGTGGCATGCTTCCCAAGGTGCTGAGGTGGTGAATAGTGCCATGTGTCATGATGTTGCTATGTCGTGATGATATGGTTCCCTAATAAGGTGTCGTGTGACATAGCAACCAATGACGTGATAGGCTAACATGGCACAGTGATAAGGCAATGATGTGTGTGGTGCTTCTAACTAGATGTTGACATGGATTTAGGTGCCACATGTTGTGATATCACTATGTCGCGATGATGTAGCAACATGATGACTAGGATAGTGACATGGCGACCAATGTTGTGGCAAGATGATGTGGCTATCATGTGGTAGAATAAAGGACCAATGAGGCAGTGACATGTGGCACCCAAGTGGCAGGTGTCAAGTGACTGAGCATAAATCAGGCCAATCAGAGCATGACACATGTCAAGGTCAGTCAAACTAGTTTGGCCTAGATTGAAAATAGGAGGGAAAAAACCAAATTCATAAAATTCAATATTTTATTATTTCCTTTACAAAATCACATGCAAGGCCTTTTCAATCAAAATGGTTTATAAGATAAAGTTTTAACTTTAGAAAATGTTTAATATATGCCAAAATGCAGTTTTAAACCCAGTCTAGCAGCCTATTTTTTAATTTGAGATTCTGGGCATTTCTGGTAAACAAACATAGTAGTATTATATATTGTTGAAATTGGGAGAGAATGAACTTTTCATTTTTGGAGTTTGTTTTTACATAGGAGGCTACTAGTTCAAGTTATGCTAGAATTCATCTTAAGTGCCTAATTTTCAATTTTATTCAATTAGGGCAGTTCAAATTTGATTTCCAATGAAATGGTGAACTGAGTGAATGTAAAAGGCAGTAAAAATGTAGTTATGAGAAAATTTTGTCACATCTAAGTCAATTAAATCAAGGTATTATTAGCATTTCATGATGCATTTTAGATATTTTAGTAACACAAGGGTTTTCAACATTAAAGAAGAGATATTTTGAGTTTGTTACAGAATAATGATGAAAATAATATCAGATCTCATGGGTAGAAAGATGAGAGATGCTCTACAATAAAAAAGAATGAGGATTCAAGTGGACACATGTCACTTCCAAATCAGATCTGGGACTTCATCCATCTCCTAACTCTCTCTTTCTAATTCATTGTGGAGGTTCCAATCTTGAGTTTTTCTCAGTTTTTGAGACCATGGGTTCCAGTTTTGAACATATTTCACTACTATGATACCACATTCTTTAGTAATTTCCCTTGTAATGAATAGCAAGAAATCAGAATACAAATAGTTTTGATCTGTTAGGTAGTTTTAAATTTCAAATTTCATGTAGCTTATTGTATTTGCTTCAAAGAAATGAATGAATGTAGCAACAAGTTAATCTCCATTCTGATATCTTGTCTCCCATTCATGTTGTTTGTGATCTTTTGTTTTTTGTAAACAAAGAGTATGAAACTCAATTGCAATTTTTTGGTTGTATATGTTGATTTATTTTTCTTATGACTCAAGGAGTTATGTAAATTATTGATTTATCATCATAGGATTGCAGATCTCATGAAGGGATAGGTCAAGTATGAGATTCAAAAAGATGTAGATGTTTGATTCACAAGGTGAATAGATAGATCATGAAGTCCTGATGTATGGAATATGCCAATGACTTTCAGGGATGTGTGTTAGGTGTTTGTGGGATTTTCCAATAGATAAGGCACTGATCAGCTCCAGGATCAAAGTGTTATGTTTTTCATGTCATATTTTTGTTGAAATCAACATCATTAATCAAACATCTTTCCCTTTAACATTGAAGGAACTAAAAAGGCCCTCACTTAGCTTATCAATTTCTTAGGCCATGTTATTAGCTATTCCATGTCTTAGATCTTTGCATTAGGTGTTAGAAGATTAAGGGTTTTATCTACTTTGTTTAGATTCAATGTATGCTTTTGACAACTACTACCATATGAAGAATCTATAGGTCCACCCGCCTAGGTTTTGTAGAGCCTAAAGTAGAAGAAGGGTCTAGCCTTATAGGTGGCCTGGTGTTTAAAATGGGTATGTTGAAGATGAGAAGTAGCTGCCCCTAAACATACCTTGTTCTCATCGAGGTAATTTGAAATTGTATTGTTTCATAACACCAACACACCTATTGACCCTCGGATATTGGTAAATTATGTAATTTCTACTTCCTTTCAAAACCATTGTTAGGTGTGTTCCTTTGGAAATTAATTTATTCTTGTAATTTTATTACTACCTTTATTTGGTTCTATTCTCCTTTTTTTTCTCCATTTTCTCTATTCACGATAGAATGAATCCATGAAATGTAGTAATAAATCCTCAAAGACTGCTAAGAATAATGGAAGTGATTTCTATAATAGAAATAAAACTAGCAGGTGGGATAGATATTGAAGTTTATGGGTGTTTATTAAAGGTGAGAGATTAGAGGAATCTAAATTAATGAAAGGATATTAGTACTAAAATGAAGGTTAATATTCATGAATAACATTCAAGAGTCTATATTTGTGTCTAGGTATCTTGGGACAGAGATGGTGTATCTATAACTTCTTCAAGCATAAAGTCTTAGGTAGAAGATGTCCTTGATATTCTATCCCACCCTAATGGTAGTGATGTTTTAGATGTAGAGAGCTACACATATCTAGGTCATAGATCTGTAGTTACAAGTCACTTTGACATTCTAATAGTTGGGAATTTAGATATGAAGTTTTAGTTCTCCTAATTATTTCTAGGTGCATTCAAATATTTATCATTTCCTCTTTTATACATTATGTTTTTAGTTGGATTAGATCACAATTGCTCTTATTTAGTTTCTTTTAGGTCAAAATTAAGAAGACAGGTTCATTTGTCATGGGATTTTTACAAAATTCTATGAAGAGAGATGAAGTTATGTGTCTCACCAAAATAAAATTTAACAAGAGAGCCCTTTTTGTGATCAATATTATTAATCCATGGAACTAATATGGCATGATGGGAATTACATACGAAGAATGTTATACAAATAGATAAGGATCTTTAATTTCCACCACCATTTATATATTACCGAATAGTAAAAGAATGAAAGGTTCATGAAATTTGTGAGCTCATGTAGTAATACTCAATGGAGACTTTTCATAGAAAAAGGGAGACTAGATACCCCTTTCATTATGGTACTTTTATTATTCGTCTCTTAGTTTAATTTTTAAGAGAATTTTATATATTAAATAATGTAGTTTAGAGATAAGATATTCCTATAGAAAAATGAATAGGGATCATATGAAAAGTTTTCTAGACATAAAACGACATGACATTGCATGCACAAAGATATAGTTACATTAATTTATGTCTATATGCTTAAGGAGTTAGCTCCATTTGAGTTTGGATCCAACCTTTTGTTTTTGGGAATGTTGACAAAGGATAAAAATTGTTTTTTTTCTACACTTTCCACTTGCATTCTTCTACCTTGCATGGCTTGACCTTAAAATTCTAGATCTAATCTTGTTAGTCACATATTTCACATCATAAAATTTTCTATAATAAGAGTACATGGGACTTTTCTCTGGAATGTTATTTAATAGGGCTATGTTTCTTAGTTGTTTTCTAGAATCTTTTATATTTTATTGCATTAATATATAATATTGTATAAAACTATGGATATAATTAATTAGATAGGCATAAGGGTTCATATATGTGCATTTTAAATAATTTGGAGTAGCATATTACAATATTAAAGTGTCAATTTTTTGGGATGCTCTAATCTCTACAATTCATTGGGTTTCCTCTTTTTGACTTGAACTTAATGAAACATAAATTTTGGATATGGTTGTGGACATCCTTGGAAAATCCACATTTCTTTCATTTTTTATCTATATATTTTTTTGTTCCCTTGGTGATACAAAGATAAATAGTTAGTATTATCGATGATATTACTATTATTTGGGCTGACAACATTTGGTTCCTTCGTTTTTGGTTGACCTCAACTTTTCAAATTTTCCTTGGGAGACGTGTTGTCATGCATTAAAATTTGATTACATGAATTCAAGCATTTATCTAAAACTATTTTTACTTCACAATTCATAATATTTGGATTTAAAGTAATTACTACATGTTTCATCTAAATGTCTTTTTGGAGCCTATTTGATTAATATTTTGAGAGGATGCAAAAGATTCAAAAAGAAGATCAAATTATTTGAGAAGTGTGTTGGTTGAGTCTATTTTGAGGTTGCAAGTAATAAATATAAATTATTTGGAGCAAAAGTGTTAAAAAGAGACTACAACATTAGCATATGAAGGATGCTTCTTCTATAGAAATTTAGTTCATTTTTTTCCTCATCCAATGTTTTATGTATCATGTTGTGAGATATTGTATCTTCTTCATATATCTCTATGTCATTGTATCTTTCTTAGGAAGTCCTCTCCAAGAGTAGTAAGCTTCCTTAGATGATGACCCTTTAAAATAAATATTACAATACCTATTTATTTAGTGGGGCTTTACTCACACTACAATTTTTTCCTCACTGCCTTTTACACATAAAAACCTTGGTATCCCTCTATCAAATGTTGTGACCACCTCCACTTGCACACTTTCCTTTGAAGTTACTCATTTAGTTAATATGGTTTTATGTTTCATTTACAAATGAAATTATTCAAGTTTTAATATATCTTGATTATTCCCCTCTCATCTCTCATCATTTGGTGTGTTCAACACAGACTATAAGTGACAATTCTTAAATATAAGCCCAAAAATTTATCAAATTGTAAAATGATAGAGAAAGAATATTTTCTTGTATAGGAATAGATGCAACTCACAAGACATGGGTATCTTGAAGCGAGAATATGTTAATTTTTATTTGATGTCATAGTGACATTAAACATCTAGGATAAAAGGGTCAAATATGTAATTAAATTATTAAGGAATAGTGGCATATAAGAGTTAAAAGTCGTACAAATCAAGTGTAATGAAAGAGTTAAATTCATAACCAATGTAGAAATGGGTATGGATCACTAGAGGTATTTTACTATGAAAGTAGACATATTTGTTGGAAAAATTTTCTCAACCTTTTATTTACTTGAGGTTTTTTTTTTTATAAGGAAATTTTCATTTGAACATTGTTTTCCTCGGTTCCTAGCTAGAAGGTTCAAAATTGTTAGATAAGCATATTGATGCTTTTTCGTGATAATATCATATTGAATTTGGAAGATCAAATTCATCCTATAAGAGCTAGATTCTAAATCAATAAATTAGCCTTGAAAATATATTTATTACTTTTGTCACGAAAGTATTTACTAATATAAGCTTATTTTCTACTAAATTTTTCATGTAAAACATATTTTCAAGGCTGAATTCTATTGGAAATATAAGAGGAGTAACTAAGAGGGGAGGGGTGAATCAGTTACAACTAAAATAAATCCCAAATCCCTTAGATGTCAGTACATAAATAAACTCTAAAAACTGAACTTTGTTGATGCTCGATAAACACACAAAAAATGTTGTAACTCAGTAAATATTGAGATTGCTCAGAAAACATTAAACATGAAAATATTAAGATGTTATCTATGATTACTTATTACTTTAACTTAGTTGCAAGAACATAAAAGAAATGGCATGAACACATTTGACACCAAGATTTAACGTGGAAACCCAATTTGGGAAAACCCACCAATTGTAACTAGTTATTGGTTTTCACTCTTCTGAAGTGAGCCTTGTTAGGAGTCAACCCTGTTAAAGGTTACAAAACAAACTGTTAGGTGTGATCCTATTAGAGGATTTAATGACCCTTTTAGGAGTGGCCTTGTTAGAGGTCTTTAGACACTTCAATAGAAATGTCATCTTGTTAGAGGATTTACAAATAGTTGTTAAGCCAACTCTGTTAAGAGATTTAGATCACTGCTACAATGGTTAGTGAGTAACAATGACATGACCTGATTTGGAAGCAACTAAATTGCCAATTACGGATCTCAATTCTAGCTTATACTTGATCCTTATTGATCGAATATATCTTTTTAGAATCTCAAGGATATTTTGCTTTTCCTTCTTGTTCACTTCCTCTTAGCATCTTCAATTCTTCATTTTTTTGTCTTCCATTCACACACTTCTAAACCTCAACTTGAACTTATACTTATATCTTTCATATTGTCAAGTCAGCTAGAATACAACTTAGAATAATTAATATTCACCTCCTCAGTAGGCTAGAACTAATAGATAAATTAATTGAACTTAATATGCCAAAACAAT
The DNA here is from genome assembly GCA_028749045.1 of Cupressus sempervirens. Classification (NCBI taxonomy): domain Eukaryota; kingdom Viridiplantae; phylum Streptophyta; class Pinopsida; order Cupressales; family Cupressaceae; genus Cupressus; species Cupressus sempervirens. The sequence continues at coordinate 1,043,511,958 of CM053785.1, read as the reverse complement.
AAAATCCTTCATTAGTCGACCCTGCTTGGTAGACTCTAACTAAGAAATGATTTTCCTATTTTAACCATGTGAACTCGGTCAACACCGCATACTCACAAAGTTCCTTTGGTAACTGAGTGAGCTTGGTTAACTCTAATTCCATCCAACATTTCCTTCATTAACCAAGTGAGCTCAATTAACACTCGACTTCCACAAACTTTCCTTTAGCACCCGAGTGAACTTGGTAGATACTACCTTCTGAACTTGGCAAACTTAGGAACACTTGGTAGTCATAGAAAACTATCTTCGATTCCTGAGTGAGCTCGGTACCCACTGACTAGTAATGATATGACATTTTGTGTAAAATCAAAGACAATAGACAATTATTCAATTTTTTCAACAATCTCCCTCTTTGGCATTGATGGAAACACAACATGTCATAATACAATTTGGAGCAAGAATAAAGTAAGGAACACTTAGTTTTATTCTAATTCTCATCCATGAGAACTCCCCCAATCAGTGTGAACTCTTCTTTAGTTTCTCCCTCCGTCAAAAAGCTTTTGTTTGCTAGAAATTTTGCCAAGTTCATTCTCCCTTGTTGAAATCTCTTTACAATATTTTTATGATAGCAAAATTTTCCCTCTTTTCAACAAAATTTCTATGAGATATGATAGGTAAACTTCTCCCTCTTTGACATCTCATGCCAAAGACAATGATTAGTTAATATCAATGTACCTCAAGTATTGAGTCATTTACAATATGCTCTAGTTGATGCATCACTAAACTTCATTTAGTGAGGTTTAGATAGTGGAATGACCCCTAGCTTACCTCTTAGATAAAAAAAATGCAACCTTAGGTAATGTCTTGGTGAATATGTCTACAATTTGTTCTTTTGTATTTATATATTCTAATCTGACTTCTTTATCTTGTACCAATTCTCTCAAGAAATGATATTTTATAGCAATGTGTTTTGTTTTGGTATGCATCACTAGATTCTTTGATATATTGATTGCATTGGTGTTATCACAATATATAAATATTGGATCCTTGATTTTTATCTTCATACCTACCATCAGTTGTTTGAACCAAACAATATTAGAACAATTGACTGCTACTACCACATATTTTGCCTCTGCTATAGACTAAGAGATACAATTTTACAAAGGAAGAATGCTCCACCACTAGTGTTTTTTTATGTCATCAAGACTTCCTTCCCAATCAACATCGGTAAATACTTTTAAGTCCAAATTGCCTCCTATTTTGTACCATAAGCCATAGTCTTCAGTACCTTTCAAATATCTCATGATTCTCTTGATTGCCATCATGTGATTTTTTTTGGGATTTATTGAGAATCTTGCCACCATACTGACTGCTAATGCAATACCAGGCCTTGTATGTACTGCATACTGCAATTTTTCAATCATTTATCTATATGTGGTTTGATCTAACTCTTTAGAATCATCATTCTTGGAAAGCTTATCTCTAGTAGACAGAAGGGTTCCAACTAGTCTTGAATCTTCCATTCCAAATTTCTTTAATATCTCCTTGATATATTTAGATTGAGTATTGTAGATACCATTTTGGTTTTGTTGAATCTATAATCCAAAAAAGAATTTCATCTCACCAAACACAGACATCTCAAATTATTTACTTATTTCTTATGAAAATACCTTGCACAAGTCATCATTTCCTATGAATAAAGTATCATTAACAAATATTTCTACCAACACAATCATTTTGCCTGGTCCTTCTTTGATATATAGACTATTGTTATTATTAGTTCTTTGAAAACCAATTTGTTCCAAGTAGTTGTGAAGTCTTTCATACCAAGCTCTGGGAGCTTTCTTGAGACCATATAATGCCTTGTCTAATTTGTAGACCATGTCCTTTTTGCTAGGATTTACAAAACCTTTTGGTTGTTCAATGTAGACTTCCTCATCACGAATTCTATTCAAGAATGCAAATTTTACATCCATTTGATAAACTTTAAATCCTCTGTGAGTTGCATATGCTAGTAAAGTTGTAACAGCTTCTAATTTTGCAATAGGAGCCAAAGTTTCACCATAATAAATAGCTTCTTCTTGAGAATATCCTTTACATACCAACCATGCTTTATTTCTAAAAAACTTTTCCATCTTCATTTAGCTTGTTTCTGAATACCCACTTTGTGCCAATTACATTTTTATCCTTGGGTCTAGGAACAAGAGTCCAATTTTTTTTCTTCTCTATCTGTTCTATTTCTTCATTCATTGCTTTAATCCAACTTTCATTATCGAATACATCTTTAACATTTCTAGGTTCAAATTCAGCAAGTAAACATGTACCTTTCAATTTGCTTATTGTCATTGTTCCATCTGATTTGCCTCCAATGATCTGCTCAGGTGCTTGATGCCTTATGATATATCTTGCTAACATAGGTTCTTTGGATTTGGAGTTAGTCTCACTAATTTCATCATGAACTTTAGTGTCTAGCTTGGGTCCCACTATCTGTGACTCGGGTCCATCAAACTCAATTTGCTCTAGCTCGGTAGCCTCTAACTCAGGTCCTTCAGACTATAACTCGGATTGCGATATTTGCACTTAGTAGCTATTGGAGATTTTGGGGACTCAAGAGGTGAAGCCTCCTTTCTTCCAAATATATTTGGCAAGGTATTAGGTTCATAGTAAACAAATCTTTTGTAATCCTCTGGCTCTTTGTTGCTTTCTTCTTCACACTTTTTTGCAAACTCATCAATTCTCACATGTGCACTTTCTATGATTTTATGAGTGGACAAATTCAAACATTTATATGCTTTACTTCTGCAAGAATATCTTAAGAATATGCCTCCATCACCTTTGACATCAAATTTGCCTTTCCTAGATTCTTTCAAGATATAACATTTGCTACCAAATACTTTCAAGTAACTTACATTAGGTTTGTAGTCATGCCATAGTTTGTAAGGAGTTTGATTTGAGTCTCTCTTCAGCTATACTTTGTTCAAAGTATGCACTATAGTGTTGATTTCTTCTTTCCAATATTTGATTGCAACATTCTTTTCTATCATCAATATTCTTACACAATCCATGATGGATCTATTCCTTCTTTTAGCTATGCCATTTTGCTGAGATGTATTAGGAGCTAATACTTGATTTTTAATTCCTTTTTCTATGTAAAATTCATTAAATTCATTAGAGATGAATTCACCACCTCTTTCTGATCTTAAAAATTTTAACTTCTTTCCAGTTTCTTTTTCTACTCTTGCCAAATACCACTTGAATTTTTGAAAAGCTTCTTATTTTTCTTTTATATACATTACAGCCATCATTCTATAATAGTCATCAATGAAAAGAATGAAAAATTTAATCCACTATAACTCTCTATTTCAATAGGTCAACATAAGTCTATATGCACAAACTCTAATATTTTTCAGAATGATAGTTCTTGCTTTTGAAACTAGTCTTTCCCATCTTACCAATTTGGCAATTTTTGCATGGTCCCTTATCAGGTTTCTTCAAGCTAGGAATACCTCTTACTCTTTTATGTTTTCTTACCTTAACCACATTATCAAAGTTTACATGACATAATATTTTGTGTCATAATCAACTTTCTTCTACTTGAGCAATAGAACATGAAATTTCACTTAGATCAAGATAAAATAGGTTATCTTTTCTTTGCTTGCCAGATCCAACCAGATTTCCTTTTCCATCTAGCAGTTTAGCCTTTCCATTCATGCCTTGAATCCAATGTTATTCAATTATGCCACACTCATTAGATTATGCTTTAGTCCTTCAATCTAGTAAGCATAATCACATATAAGTTCATTGATCAAAGAGATACATCCTCTTCCTTTTATCCAACAAGGTTCATTGTTTCCAAATCTCACACTGCCACTATCATAATATTCCATGTGCTCAATTTTTTTTAATCTCTAGTCATATGATGTGAGCAGCCACTATCAATAATCCATCTATCATTTTTTATAACATGAGAGATAAGTGCCATCTTATCTCCTTCATCATCAAATTCATCTTTTACAACAATATATACCATTTCATCTTCACAGTTATCAAAACCTTTAGCCATGAAACAAGATTTCTTACCTTTGTCCTTTTAGTCCTTGTAGTTCTTGAATTCCTTCTTGCCTTTGTACCTTTTACTTTTCTTTTCATCCTTGTTTTCTCTGTTTGGACACCTAGCAACAATGTGACCAACTTCTTCACAAGAGAAATAGATTAGAGGAATCTTACCTTTGTACTTTCCTCTGCCTTTGGAATATTTCCTTGCAAGTAGGGCTTCAACAACTTCAAGATCGCTGTTAGAACTTTCTTCTTTCTCTTCTTCACTTCTTGATTAATTAGTCTTTGATTTCTTGCTCGTTTCTTTGAGTGAGAGTTTGGCTTCAAATGCAAACTCAATACCTTTGGAGCTAAGAACATAGTTATCATAATTATCCAACTCAAAAGCTGTCAATCTTCCAGCTAGAGCATCCAAAGTTATTTTGTTATTTGGATCACATCTCATCTCCTGAATAGAAGACACTCTAATTGCATAGATAGGAAGAAGAGTTCTGAGTACTTTTCTTACAACTATTTTTTCATCAATGTCTCCTCCAGATGCTTTGATTGTACTGACACTTGCTTTGATTCTTTCCAAATATTTTGCAATGTTTTCATCTGATCAAATTGGCCTCTGAGACTTTCTACTTTAGCTCTTTTTACATTGTCATCTCCTCCATAAATGTCTTTCAGTTTGATCCACATTTCATGAGCTATTTTGAAATCTTTTACTTCATCAAATTCAACATAACTAAGAGCAGATGCAATATCAATCATCATGATGTTATGATTTTTATTTTCAGCAGTATCTTCAACTGATAGTGTTCCAAAAGGAGTCTTGTATTCAGTATCAAGATACTTTCAACCTGAATCACTGATATTTACCAAATGTAATCGCATAAGTCCTTGCCATGCTACAAAGTTGTCTCTGTTCAACTTGGGAATCTCTCTTCTGTAAGACATCTTGATCTTTAGTTTAGGTCCTTGAAACCTTTTCTGCAAGCACCAAGAGCTCTAATACCAATTGTTGGAAATATAAGAGGAGTAATTGAGAGGAGAAGGGTGAATTAATTACAACTAAAATAAATCCTAGATCCCTTAGATGTCAGTACACAAATAAAATCTGAAAATTAAATTTTGTTGATGCTCGGTAAATACACAAAAAATATTGTAACTTATTAAATACTGATATTTCTTGACAAACATTTATACGTGTGAATTGTGGGCCTCAAATTCTCTCACACACTTCAACATAGTCTTTACCTGAGAGATCACCCTAGAATAAACATTGAATTGTTCATCTGAGTGATTTAATCAACGCAACCTATTGTCTTCTAACTAGAAGAATTTTGCCTTGCTCTTAGATTGAGAAGTGGGCAACTAAACCTTTTAGTATGAAGGATTTATGCAGCTATATGATAATGCAATTAATCTAGATGAGAGATGAAATTAATCTAATAATAGATAAAGAAAATTAAACTATATTATTACAATTTAATCTATATGATATTAATGCTAAGCAATGACAGTTATGAGAATATTAAGAAAATGAGAATGCAATTCAATAGTAATTTGATACAATTCCAATTCCAACCCCTGTAATGAGGAATTAGAAGCTCCTTAAATAGAATTCCTGAAATCAATCAACGTTTGAGATCAACTCAGATCAACGGTTAGGATTGAAGATGAGATCCAATCAGGATGGAAAATTCCTAGTGTAGGTGGGGTTGACTAACTCAAATCCTGAGTGTGATGGAGAGTTAACTAAAATTTACCTGAGTGTGAGAATATGCGGATTAAGCCAATTCCAATTTGAGAAATAGATCACTTGGAATTCCAATTCCTGAAGTAAAGAGAAGAAATTAGAAGGTTATTTAATTTAATAAAAATGAGATATTACCTCATAAATGTATATTTCAATTAATTGAATAATTATGTTCAATAATTAAAATGAGAGCATTATTAAATTAAATACATTTAATTCCCTAGTACATTAGCTTAAAGGGATAATTTAATTTAAGTATAAACACTTATAATTAAATTAAATCTAATCAATAGCTTTAATGTAGCTAATTCAAGTTTATACTTTAGGAATTAAATAATAGTGTAATTAATGTAGATTAGGGTTTTTTGCATCTGACAATTAAGTCAAGTAGCAAGAACTAGAATGAGAATTTCTTGGTGACATAGGACTTTAGGGTTGATCAAATAGACCAGAATTGGTTGTCATGGCAATGAGCCAATTTTGGGGTATTACATTTGCCCCTCTTTGAATGAATGTGCAAGCAGCATGTTCAATTCAAAGAAAATCAAAAGTATGATGCGAAGACCAAGAAATGAGATTGGTTCCAAAATTGACGATACAAAGACCAATTGATAAGCTTTTAAAGGGTATCTCCAGAATGGAGCTTAACCTTAGGGGATCCAGATATAACACCTAGATACCAAATTGATAAGCTTTTAAAGATTATCTCCAAAATGGAGCTTAACCTTAAGGAATCCAGATAAAATACCTAGATACCAAAATTGATAAGCTTTTAAGGATTATCTCCAGAATGGAGCTTAATCTTAAGGGATCCAGATAGAACATCTCCAGAATGGAGCTTAACCTTAAGGAATCTAGATAGAACACCTAGATACCAAAATTGATAAGCTTTAAAGATTATATCCAAAACAGAGCTTAATCTTAAGGGATCCAGATAGAACACCTATATGCCTAAGTTGACAAGCTTTTAAAGATTATCTACAGAATGGAGCTTAATCTTAAGGAATCTAGATAGAACATCTAGATACCTAGATTGACAAGCTTTTAAAGATTATCTCCAGAATGAAGCTTAATCTTAAGCAATCCAGATAAAACATCTAGAACCTAGATTGATAAGCTTTTAAAGATTATCTCTAGAATGGAGCTTAATCTTAAGGAATCTAGATAGAACACCAAGATACCTAGATTGAAAAAAGATAACAAGATCCAACCATGAGTCGTAGAAACCATGAGTCATAGAATCATCCCTAGAATGAGGCTTGATCCTCAAGAGTCAGGGTTTAGACTGTCCTGATACCTGACCATTGAACTCTAATAAAGACTATTATAAGATTTGATCAGATGATGAAAAGATGAGATAGATGACAAATGACGCCAAATAGAGGGGAACAAGATGCCCCTAGTGATGAGATGCCCTGAGTGATGAGGACATAAGATTCAAATTGAGTTGAAATCCATATTCAATGATGTAATCATCATGCCCCCTTAGGAGCGAAATTGAAAGATGACACACCAAAAATATGATGTAGAGCAGTATATCAATGAATATAGAAGAAATTAGAGATTGAAAAGATTATAGAAGAGATCAAAATGATCAAAATTTGAAGTCAATCCGGAGTGATTTCGAGGTCCAGAAGACCAAGTTTGACCAAAGGTTGACCAAAGTTGACCATAGTTGACTTGATTTGATCTTTTCCAAAAAAATTGAAAAGTTTGAAGGAAACGTGATTTGAAAATATTTCAAGATTCACAAAGTATCAGAAAAATGGACTGCACAAGCATTTGATCGCATCGGTTCCAAAATTTTAAAATGTGATTTTGAGATGTGTAAGTGTGTTAGATTTTGAATTCAATTTCGAAAATGGATTTAGAACGATCAAATTAGCCAGGGAGTGATTTTTACACTAATCGAAGCACTTTGAAAAATTAGGTCAAAACCTATATAAGGGCCCACAAGGTCATTTTCAAATCATTTTCACTTTTGTCTTTAGTGAAGAAAAGAGCTATGAGGTGAAGATGGTGGTCCCCATGTCTTCTCATCAATTTGAGCGCTCTCGATGAAATAGCTGGTCGATGGAGTATGGAACTCTAGTGAGTGTTTGATAACCTTACTTAGCATTAAGTTTTTCATGATTTATGATGTATTTTAACTTAGGGCTTTTAAAGTTTTTTCATGTCAGTTCTCGCACAAAATCTTGAAAAACTAGGTGCGAAAACTAGGAACAGACTGACAACAAAAACTGAATTAGGTTTTAGACTATTCTAGACAGATTGTTGGTTACTTGGATAGATTTCAAATAGATAGCAAGGTTGGTTTTCAAATTGTTAGACAACATTTGGTTTTAAACAAGACAAGTTATTTTTAAAAAGACACAGGAATCAAGCAATAGTTGAATACAATCCAACCAAGGGAAAAGCAACTCGGAGGGACAAGGGAATCTTGACTTTTAGTTTGTTTAGATAGGTTTGGACAAGTTTAAGACTCGATAACAAAAATGCTTTATCCCTGAAACCAAAAATGGTAGAGCAAGCAAAACCTTTGTCCCACAACTTATGTGCATGTGTTCACCTCACACAACCGTGTCACCCCACTAGAGGGCGCTCATATTTTTGGTGTATTCTAAGGGCTCAATAACATATACATTGAATGAACACCCTTGTGGTAGGGTTCAAGTGTGTATACCACCTTCCAATGCCCAGGTACATGCCTATGATGAGTTCTATAGGAGAGATTCTTCCCCCTCCTTGCACAAAGATTATGCCCCCTTTCAGAGGTGTATCAGGTAGCATCTAATTGAAAGATTTTTACTTGGCTTTTGTTCATATTAATCCTCGATGGCTCTATAAGAAAAGTTGAGACCAACAACCCACACCAACATCTAAAAGTGCACACACTTGACTAGCAAGACTAGGGTCAGCACCAGCCAATGCAACAAACAAAGCCTCTTCTTGATATGCAATATCAAAATGAAGAAGAGGAAATTAATATGGCTTTGAAGTCTTTCGATCTACAAAGCTTCTTTATTATAGTGAGTTGGAATCTCCAATGAAAGGAGTGTGCTCACTTGGTTCATTCCCAAAGGTTGGATCACTCTGACAGGCCCTCTAAGGGTTGACTCAAATTGGTGGCTCAGATCTAAGGGTCCAAGTTTCTGATTTTCCTCAAGGGAAAAGAGCATACTCTACCTCATCACCTCACCCAAACACACAAGACATGCTAATCACCGAGTTAGCTTAATCAATCTAGACTTATCCTTTCTCAGGATTTTGATTCCCTAAAAGGAAATCATCATCCCTTCATAGAAGAGGACTAGCACTGGAGAACCTCTAACTTGCTTGCCTCCCTCAAATGCCATCTTTCAGAGGCATCTAGGTTTCTAATTTACCCTTGGTCATGACCTCCAAGTGGTAAAGAGCATATTCTCCTATTCCCATGTCTTGTACTCTACGAAGTTCATAAGCCCTAATTATACTATGTGTGACAGGTAGGAAAAAGACATGACATTTAAAGTGGGTTTAAAATTGGTCTTTGACATGCGTTTCTTTGATAATGTCCTACAATCAGACAATTAGTACATGTTTGAAGTGTTTATATAAAAGGTGTCTTCATCAAAACATCTTGCAAACCATGTTATGCTACAGAAAACCAGAAATCATAAAGAAAATGCTTCAGAGAAAATGTGTTAGTCAAATGAAATGATCAACTGAATTTTGGAAAAAATTGCATTTTTGTATTGTTGTTGCAAAACTTCACGCGAAATCTTGCACAGGCCCACATGAGAAAACTTTGTGTACCATGCAAGAAACCATGCGATTATGCACTTATTTGTGCAAGGAAGTGCGAAGAAAGAGGTGAAATCTTCAAATCTTCACTCAAAAATTGGATTTCTCGCACAAAATTTTGGAAATCTATACGAACGTATGCAACAAAAACATTAAAATAACATAAACTAAAGTAGATGAGGCCAGAAAAATTGATTTTCTCGGCCCCACGGTGGGTGCCAGGAATTTATGTGTGAATTGTGGGCCTCAGATTCTCACACACACTTCAACATAGTCTTTACCTGAGAGATCACCCTAGAATAAACATTGAATTATTCATCTAAGTAATCTAATCAGTGTGACCTATTGCCTTCTAACTAGAAGAATTTTGCCTTGCTCTCAAACCGAAAAGCGAGCAACCAGACCTTTTAGTAGGAAGGATTTATGCAGCTATATGATAATGCCATTAATTTAGATGAGAGATGCAATTAATCTAATAACAGATAAAGAAAATTAAACTATATGATTACAATTTAATCTATATGATATTAATGCTAAACAATGACAATTATGAGAATATTAAGAAAATAAGTATGCAATTTGACAGTAATTTGATACAATTCTAATTCCAACCCCTGTAATGAGGAATTAGATGCTCCTTAAATAGAATTCCTGAAATCAATCAACGATTGAGATCAACTCAAATCAATCGTTAGGATTGAAGATGAGATCCAATAAGGATGGAAAATTAGCAGTATAGGTGGGGTTAACTAACTCAAATCCTGAGTGTGATGGAGAGTTAACTGAAATTCACCTAAGTGTGAGAATAAGTGGATTAAGCCAATTCCAAGAAATGTATGGGTGAATTGTGGGCCTCAGATTCTCACACACACTTCAACATAGTCTTTACCTGAGAGATCATCCTAGAATGAACATTGAATTGTTCATCTAAGTAATCTAATCAACACGACCTTTTTTCCTTCTAACTAGAAGGATTTTGCCTTGCTCTCAGACTAAGAAGTGGGCTACCGGACCTTTTAGTACAAAGGATTTATGTAGCTAAATGATAATGCAATTAATCTAGATGAGAGATGCAATTAATCTAATAATAGACAAAGAAAATTAAACTATATGATTGCATTTTAATCTATATGATAATAAAGCTAAATAATGAAAGCTATGAGAATATTTAAGCAAATGAGTACATAATTCGATAGTAATTCGATGCAATTCAAATTCCAACCTCTATAATGAGGAATTAGAAGCTCCTTAAATAGAATTCCCAAAAATCAATGGTTGAGATCAACTTAGATCAATAGTCAGGATTGAAGATGAGATCCAGTCAGGATGGAAAATTCCCAATGTAGTGTAGGGCCCATTTGTCGTTGCACCAAAAGTCATGACTGTCAGTGAACATGGAACACCACATAATTAACCACCTGTGGGTAGGGGAGCGCGTCGCATCACCCAAAAATCTCCCCCTCGACATGCATACCAGGTGCTTATGCGGGTCGGGAAGGCATCGGGGAGATTTGAACCCATGACCAAGCCAAAACCAAGCTCTAATACCAATTGTAGGGCCCATTTGTCATTGCACCAAAAGCCATGACTATCAATGAACATGGAACGCCACATAATTAACCACCTGTGGGCAGGGGAGCGCGTCGCATCACCCAACATGTAGGTGGGTTTAACTAACTCAAATCATAAGTGTGATGGAGAGTTAACTGAAATTCACCTGAGTGTGAGAATAAGTGGATTAAGCCAGCTCCAATTTGAGATATAGATCACTTGGAATTCCCATTCTTGAACTAAAGAGAATAAATTAGAAGGTTATTTAATTTAATAAAAATGAGATATGACCTCATGAATGTATATTTCAATTAATTGAATAATTACATTCAATAATTAAAATGAGAGCATTATTAAATTAAATACATTTAATTCCCTAGTACATTAGCTTAAAGGGATAATTTAATTTAATTAAAGTATAAACACTTATAATTAAATTAAATCTAATCAATAGGTTTAATGTAGCTAATTTGAGTCTATACTTTAGGAATTAAATAAATAGCATGATTAATGCAGATTAGGGTTTTTTGCATCTGACAATTAAGTCAAGTAGCGAGAACCAGAATGAGAATTGCCTAGTGACATAGGACTTTAGGGTTGATCAAATAGATCAGAATTGGTTGTCATGGCAATGAGCCAATTTTGGGGTATTACAAATTAAACATGAAAATCTTAAGATGTTATCTATGATTACTTATTACTTTAACTTAGTTGCAAGAACATAAAAGAAATAGCATGAACACTTTTGACACCAAGATTTAACGTGGAAACCCAATTTGGAAAAAACCACCAATTGCAACTGGTTACTATTTTTCACTTTTCTGAAGTGAGCCCTATTAGGAGCCAACCCTATTAAAGGTTACAAAATACACTAGTAGGTGTGACTATGTTAGAGGATTTAATCACCCCATTAGGAGTGGCCTTGTTAGAGGTCTTTAGACACTTTAATAGAAATGCCACCTTGTTAGAGGATTTACAAATAGTTGTTAAGCCAACTCTATTAAGAGATTTAGATTACTACTACAATGCTTAGAGACTAACAATTACATGACCTAATTTGGATGCAACTGAATTTCTAATTATAGATCTCAATCATGGCTTATACTTGATCCTTTTTTATCGAATATATCTTTCAGCATCTCAAGGATATTTTTCTTATCCTTCTGATTAGCTTCCTCTTAGTATCTTCGATTCTCCATTATTTTTCTTCCATTCACACACTTCTAAACCTCAACTTGAACTTATACTTATATCTTTCATATTGTCAAGTCAGCTAGAATATGACTTAGAATAATTAACATTCACCTTCTTAGTCAGCTAGAACCAACAGATAAATCAATTGAACTCAACATGCCAAAACAAGAAAATCCTTTGTTAGCCAACCCTGCTCGATAGACTCTAATTGAGAAACATTTTTCCTATGTTAACCAAGTGAACTCAGTCAACACTGCATACTCGCAAAATTTCTTTGGTAATCAAGTCAGCTTGGTTAGCACTGGTTCCATCCAACATTTCCTTCATTAACCAAGTGAGCTTGGTTAACACTCGACTTCTGCAAACTTTCCTTTAGCACCTAAGTGAATGTGGTAGATACTGCCTTCTAAACTTGGAAAACTCAAGAATGTTCGGTAGCCACAGAAAACTATCTTCACTGCTCGAGTGAGCTTGGCATCCATTAATTGGTAATTGTATGACATTTTGTGTAACATCAAAGACAACACACAATTAATCAATTGTTTCAACAAAATTCATCTTGCAAGTGTTATACTTTTAATTGTCATGACATACATGGTAGGAAAAAGGAGACATTTGTAGGTAGAAATGGTAATGGTTAGTTGGTTTATTTAGAAATTTTTTAGGTGGAAATTATGGTAAGCATTAAGTTATAGATTATAGCTATGGTTTTATTGGCATTTGGTTTTCCCAACACTAGCCCCTCCTCACCTCTTACATTCACCACTGTTACTCCTATAAAAGGCTCATCAAAAATACCTAGTATTGTGATTATATTGATGTCTTCATCAATAGGAAGAGCAAAGGTGTTACATCTCAAGAGTCCGCGAGGAACTCGACAAATAGCTCAACTAGGATTGCGAGGAGCCCTGTCTCATTAATTTGAATGGAAAGAATTTTATACAAACAAAGAAGACCACATTAAATGGATCTCCCAAATTCATCAAGTGGCTTAAATGCCCACCTCAGTGAATCACTAGGCAGTGTAGAGCACATCTAAATCTTAAAGGACTCTAAATAATTTTTGGTTAAAGCATTTATCACATTGACCCATGATCATTTAAATCTGTATAAGGAAAGGCAAGGTGATACTAAAATATAGCACAAATATAGAATATTTCTTATTAGATAGATAATATTGGTAGGTAATAGAACACATAAGTGAATCAAAAATTATAGAGAAAGATTGTCTATGTTCATGAATAGGGTCCAAGACCATCCCTGTGATAGAACAAATAGTGATGGAATGATAATGGAAACTACAGTACAACTTCCAAAACACTTTTTATACATGATCTAACTGAAAAATTCTTCAAGCATTTTAAAGAGATAATTATTGTAAGGTTCCTAGCATGTGTTTATACACATTGTTGAAAGCTCCATTCCTAATTTTCTTGTTTTCCATAAGCTTCATTGTGGATTCTTTTAGGTGCTTTTGTAGATTTTTTCCATCACACAAAAAGTACATAATCGTGGTGGAGAGGGATCTCATTGGGGATATAGTTGCTATACCAATACCCCCACCCCCCTACGATGGAGCCAAATACAACCATTTATTATGCGAGATTTGCACCCACTACATATCATGTTGATAATCCAAGCCTACATGGGAAAAGGGTCCAAGGGCTTGAGGGATTTGAATCGATGACTTGTGCTCTGATACCATGTAGATTTTTCCATCACATCAAAAGCACGTACCAGTGGTTGGGAGGGATCCTATCAGGGATATAGTCACTACACCAACACCCCCCACATGATGGGGCTAGATACAACCATTTATCATGTGGGATTCACACCCACTACATACCATGTTGATAATCCAAGCCTACACGAAAGAAGGGTCCAAGGGCTTGAGGGATTTGAACCGATGACCTGTTTCTAATACCATGTAGATTTTGTCATCACACCAAGAGCACATACTGATGATGGAGAGATATCACATCGGGGATTTTTAAATTAATTAATAAATTCAAAAATTGTAAAATCAGGTGCATTGATTTGGTTGCATAGACGTCATCGTTAATCCCAACCACTTGGACTAAGTGAAATCTATCTAGAGATAATTCTATGGTAAAGGCATGATCATCTAGCAAAGTTGAAAGCAATAATGAAGTGAGAAACATTCAAGGCCAACTAGTTGAGAATGAGACAAGCAAGAAATTTGGCCTACAAGGATTAAAATAGACTTTAGTGGCAGAATGAGTGATTGAAGAAGATTAATGTTGATGTGTGAGAATCTCTACTTGACTCTCCTTCAATTTCTTAAAAGTCTTTCTCCAAATATATCACCATCTTCATTATTGGCCTTGTCTTTTGTATACATCTTCCAAGAAATCTACTATTAATTACCCACATACCATCTTTGAAGTATTATTAGCAAGGAGGAAACCAATATTATAAGGGCTATATATAGACACATATTTAAAAATTGTTAATATTCATTAAAAATAAATCAAGATGCCATGTTTACAAGTACAAAATAATGTACATTGGCTAATTTTAGTTTAAATTTCTATTGTATGTATTTTTTATATGTAATGGGATGGATTCTAGATTATTTATTATTTATTATTTATTATTCTTGTTTATTGAAATTAATTATTGTTCTGTGTTAAGTTTGAGTAGACTCAAACTCAAGCCCTTTCAAATGAGAGACTCATAATTTATAGTAGTGTTTTAGGCTCCTGCCAAATTGCTAGTGTATATTATGTACTACATAAAAATGTATATAACCCCCATAATCTACTTCATCTGAATATTTTACATTGATTGCAGTAGATTTCTAATCTATTGATAGATTGTCTAGCTTATTTTAATAGGAAACCTTAAACATTAATGATATTCAAAAGATATTCTGATCCCCATATACTATATCTCAATCATGAATAAATTTTATTACAATAATAAATGATGAACAAGTGATACAAACATTAAAGAAGTTTAGATACTTTGTCACAAAATTTTGTAAGAAACAGAGCTAGCATTCTTATCAGTGGAAAAAATGTGAAAAAATAATAATTATGTTATGTCGAATCAAGGCGATGACCAAAGTATTGGGTATTTTTATTGAAAAAATATAAATCCTACAAAAAATAATTTTAGGATAATAGACATGGGAGTTTTAGTTAAAAGAAAAGAACATCAAAGTACTCTTATGAAAAATAAAATTACGAAAAATTGGTTGCATAGAACAACCAATACAAATACAAAATTAGCTCAAGATGGTACTTAGGGAAATTCTACATCAAGAAGAAATCACAATGCTTGTCAACCAAAAAATAGAGTGAAGAGATTAGAATAAAGGTATGCCAATTTAAAACGACGACTAAACTATTTTCCATTTTTACTTAATCTAACCACTGCCATTTTAAATATGATTTCAGGATAAGATCAACAAGTTGTGTCCCATGAGAAAACCAAGAAGCGTAATAGAGTTTTTGTAAACTAGTAGAATAGAAATATAATAAATTTTGAATTGACATCTTGTTCATAGTCACCTGAAACTAAAATCATGTTGCATATTTATTTTTTGAATAAATGCTCAATAATTACCAAGGGAACAAAGGATCATACCAATATATTATCTAAAAATAGGGCTACAAGAATAATCTTTTCCTAAGAGAGGAAAATGATTGACCTCTTTAATGAAAGCAATAACATTGCATTTGCTACCAATAGTAAAATGATCAACCTCTTTAATGAAAGCAATAACATTGCAATTACATCCAATAGTAAACAATAGTAAACAACAAAACCAATTCATTCTTAAAAATGCATACTTGGAACTTGAATTCCAAAGAAATCCTTGAGTGACTAGTTGAATCATATATAATTTTGGAGGTTTAATATGTTTAATTTACTTGATACATTTTTCATGAAATTGATGTATTAAAATACTTCTAAGGCTAATGTTGAAAGGAAAATCAATGAAAGATCAAGGCCTTTTGAATGTGAAACAGTTAGAGGTATAAAATTAAAAATGTATAAAAAGAAATTATCTCAAAACTTTCTTCCTATATAGAATCGATAAAAGAAATATAATAACAAGATTATAAACACCATGCAACCAAAGGACTTAACAAAGTATCATATACCACTATGATATTTATATGTTGAAATTAAAACTTCGTGATATTCTAATGCTAAATGTTTATTGTTAATGTTTTTGATAAAATAATAAAATAGAACCATGTATTAACACCAAAATAGAAAAGTGTAGTCTGCAAGTAGGATTAATTACTAAGAGGGAGGATGAATCAGTAATCACCAACCCATTAAAATCTCAGGCCCAATAAAACAATCTCATTAATTTTTGGGCTCTTAAACTTCCTATCAACATAATAGGTAAAATAAACTATAAAGTAACATGTAACACATGAAAAACATTTACACGTACCTATAACACCAAATATATCTCATGGAAACCCAATTAGGGTGAAAACCACAGTGTGAGAATGATGCTCACAAATATTTGTACTCTTTTGGAATACACCTTTCTAGGAGCCTTCCCAGTTAAGGGTTACAACAACATTATTAGGTGCTACATGATTTAAGGGATTTCCACCTATTAGTTTCTCGTACATTTTTATCAGTAACCTTGTTAGAGGATTTTAAAAACTCTTTTGAGAAAGTCACCTAGTTAGAGGATTTCACAAAATATCTATTAGGATCACCAGACTAAGGGATTTTTTTGCTATGATGCTTAGAGAGTAACATATAAGAATGATTTTTAATTTGCACTATCTTTTCTAATAAAATTCAATGAATCTCTATAGAACATCAACATACCATGCTTGATCCTTTGTATCGATCACACTACCTTGTGTCTTCCTTTCTGATCACAACTATTGGAGTTCTTTAGAATATGATGGGGACACAACCCAAGAACATAATGGACACAACAGAAAAGGGAAATTGTATTAACTGAAAAATAAGCTAGTACATTCAGTACAGAGAAAATAAACTTCAAAACATGCCCTAAGGGCTTACAATAGCATAAGTGTGGAGATAATTTCTCCTTTCAGTACCTCCTCTCAAACTCCACTTTGAACTGCCTTTTACAATGCCAAGAATCTCCTTAAATAGACCCCAGAGGGTTAAGGACTAGGAATACATTCTAGAAGGTGCTAGTAGGCATCCACCGACCAAATAGAAGGTTCCAAAAGCTGTGTTAGAAGTTGGCGCAAATCTAGAAGAATCCAGAAACGGTAACCGAACTTTCGAGAGGCATAACTTTTGAACCGTAGCTCCGATTGATGAACCGTTTACATTTTTGAAAAGCTCTCAAAGCACTCTATAGCCCTATGGACCAGCTTCTCTCATCCCCCATTTTTTGGCCCTTTTTGAGGTCATTTAATGCCCCTAACCTGACTTTGAAGCATTCTTAGGAGGTCTCCAAAACTTGAAAAATTGCAATAACTTTCAAACCGTGGGGCCTTTTGACTTGATTCTTTTTCTAGAATGCTCTAAATTACAATTACATTCATCTAGCCAATTTACACCTCCTAGCTCACCAAAATGATGGCCCAATTACATGCTCCTATTTTTTCGGGATTTTTTAGCACACTGATAGTGGAACTGTGAGAGTTGGAACCTTTATTTGACCCAAATGGGTGTCCAAAAATGAAAACACATGAAACAGAAACTAAGTCTAAGTACATTTTTTTTGGGTGACACAGGATTGCCCTTATACCTCTGGATGCTCCTGCATCAGAATAACTGAGAGGGGGGGTGAATCAATTATCCAAGGTCCAGATGTACAAATAAAACTTTTTATAGCTTAGTGAACCCATATCCAAAAAACAATTCCATCATGCATACATCCATTAGATTATGCAATCACTCAAACTTGTAGGTTACTGTCAAATCAATTTGCAGAAATGTAAACATGAAACATAACTGATTAAATAACACATTTGACACAATGATTTAATGTGGAAATCTAATTTGGGAAAAACCACTAGTAACATGCTACTCATTCTCACTCTTCTAAAGTGATGCCCTGTGAAAGGCTAACCCTATTAAAGGTTACAATGCACATTATTAAATGTGACCTGGTTAAAGGATTTCAATCACCCTATTAGGAGTGAGCCTTGTTAAAGTCTTTAGATCATTCAATTGGGATGTCACTTAGTTAAAGGATATACAAATGACTGTTATGTCAACCTTAATCCAAAGGATTTACCCTAGACTAATACAATGATTAGAAGGTAACAATAAGGCTTGATCTAATAAAAACTTACAACTCCATTTGCAGATTATAGATCTTTGTTTCATTCCTCCATTATGCTTGGCTTTCACATTCTTTAGCTCTGATAGCTTGTTCATCCTTTAGGAATCCATACCCTTAAGCCTACTTTCTTTCCTTACCAATGCAATCTCTTCTCTTAGATCACTGAATGAAGCAATACCCTAGACTCTTGTCTTCTTTAGGTTCTCAAACTTGACAACCCTTGCTTCTAATTGACCATCTCTATAACTAGAGAATTAAGATATTTTGTCAATCATCCTCCATCATCTATTTTAGGGTTAGTTTAGATTAGGTAGAATCCAATGTATCTACCCCTCATTTCATTTCATTCCCTTCTAGAAACTTCTCCTTCAATCCTATTTGAATTCACCTTAAAATGGTTCATCTTGAATTCTATGCCACCAGCTCAACAATCTTATCTCCAGATAGTTCACACAATCCAAGAAATCAAACTTGTTGGCTCAAACTTAACAAATTTTTTATCTTTCTCATAATTCTAACACTCGACATTAATTGGCTTCTGATGCCCAGAACATACTATGTTACTCAGCATCTACTATCAAAATACTCAGCACAAACTAAAGTTTACTAGTGCTTGACATCAACTAAACTTTACTCGGCTTACACTGAAATTGATATTGCTTGGATCCAACTAATTTTTTGCTCGTCTTGTACTAACTTTTCTCAGCGCCTATTATCCACTTGTTCAAGCTTGGCAAACAAACTCCATTTAACTTGTTCTTCTAAACTTAATCAATGTATCCAACTTTTGCAACCTTAAGTAGATTATCAATGCACTATAATATCACTGTCTTAATTGATCCTTGTACTCTTTTTCATATCATAACTCAACCTTTCCTCTAGGTGCTATTATGACCTCATTTGATCAAATCCTTTCATCAATAAAATAAATTATGGTACTTAAATCATATAAAAAATTGTCTTACCAACAACACAGGTTTGACATCAATGACAAAACAATGGTTGAAACACGTTTATCATACTTATATCAATCTATTTTCAACAATCTCCCTCTTTGGCATTGATGGAAAACTAAACTAACCAGACTTAATTAGTATGACCAACAAAATACCAAAAGAAAAATGATTCCTTGTATTCAAATCTCTCCCTCTATCAGTAACTTACATCTTCAGAATAGGTTACAAAATTTGGTTCTGATAAATAGATAATAAACTCATCCTTATGACTCCCTCTTGATCACTTCTTATATCTCCCTCAACATTATCTCCCCCTTAC
Organism: Cupressus sempervirens; assembly: GCA_028749045.1. Lineage (NCBI taxonomy): Eukaryota > Viridiplantae > Streptophyta > Pinopsida > Cupressales > Cupressaceae > Cupressus > Cupressus sempervirens. Next base: position 1,043,492,105 of record CM053785.1, on the reverse strand, counting down.
TAGGTATTGTACACTTTCTCCTTCTGAGTAGATATTCCATAGTTCTATAACTTCTAATATTTGGATTTCTCCCTTTGTGATTTCTTGAACTCAGTACACTTTTCTTGACAACCAATCTATTTCTCCCTCTTTGATGGCAATGCCAAAGACATGTCATCTTCATATGAATATTTTTAGTTTCTCCCTTGCTCACTTTTCTTATGACTATTTTGAAGTTCCAATTCTTTGATTACTTTAGGTAGCTCCTAAAGTAAGATCCATTACATCAATGTATAACATATGTCAATCAACTTGTTTGATGCAGGGCACACCTCATGCTTCTTAGATAGCCTTTGATAGGGGTATCATCCTTAGTTTACCTCTTATATACTCATGAGTGTCCTTAAGTAATGTTTTTGTGAAGATATCAATAATTTGTTCTTTGGTGTTGACATATTCCATCTTCACCTCTTTATCTTGAACTAATTCTCTTAAGTAATGATACTTGATTGCAATGTGCTTAGTCTTTGTATGCATCATAGGATTCTTTGATATATTTATAGCACTTGTATTATCACAATAAAGTATCATAGGTTTAGTAATTTCCTCCTTCACACCTTTGAGTAGCTATTTGATGCATACAATGTTTGTACAATTTACTGCAATAACAACATATTCAGCTTCAACAATAGATTGAGAAATGCAATTTTATTTCTTGATAGTCCATGTAACCAGCCTTTTGCCTAAGAAAAATGCTCCTCCACTAGTGCTCTTTTTGTCATCAATATTTTCAGCCCAATCATCATCAGTATAGGCTCTCAATTCAAAAAAATTATTTTTCTTGTAGTATAGACCATACTCCTCTATTCCTTTCAGATATCTCATTATTCTCTTTACTACCATCAAGTGATTCTCCCTAGGATTAGCAAAGAATTTTGCAACTATCCCTATAGATAATGCAATATCAGGTCTACTAGGTACAACATATTGTAATTTACTAATCATAGACCTTTATAATGTTTGATTCACCTCAGCTAAATCATCATTCTTTGACGATTTATGTCCTATCATGATAAGTGTGCTTACTATCTTGGAGTCTTCCAATCCAAAAGTTTTTAGTATCTCCTTAACATACTTTGACTGAGTGATGTATATACCATCATCTGATGTACTTGCAAACCCACAAAGAACTTGATCTATCCAAACATAGACATCTCAAATTCTTGCTTCATTTTATTTGCAAAAACATTACATAAAGTATCTTGACCTCCAAATATGATATCATCAACAAAAAATTTAGATAACAAAATACCTTTGCCTTTCTATGTCTTCAAATATAGATTGTTGTTATCATCAGTCCTCTCAAATCCAATCTTCACAAGATAATTATGAAGTCTCTCATACCATGCTCTTGGTGCTTGCCTTAAACCATATAAAGCTTTGTGTAGTCTACATACCATATTTTTGTTGTCAGAGTCATGATGAAGGGTGCTCCCCTTAATACCATAAACTATAACAAAACACAAAGAAACAATAGCAAATGCGAGAATAAAATATGGACTTCTTATTTGCACCGCAAATGTGGAATTACAAAATTCACAAGTACAATATGATAACCCACATCGGTGCCTTTGTTAGAATAATTTACAAGACAAGTTGTGAACTATCACCTAGAGTTGTTCTAGACAATATTCGGGCCTTTCATAAATAGGCAATTTTATTCCACCTAGGAAGGTTCTAGACATTGAAACTTAATTCCTAGAGCCGACAAACCCTAACAATACATATAGAGTCAGCCAAATAAATCTTTAACAATTATTTTAGGTATTTCAGGTAGCCCAACTTTAGAGGGCCATAACTCTCAAACCATTGCTCTAATTCGCTATTATAACCACTTTTTAGAAATGCCAGCTCATTATCTATAGGCTCAAAATGGAGTTAGTGCCCTTCCATCGAGTTTTTGGACCTCATCCAAGCACTCTAAGGCCTCCAACAATGAGCTTGGAGATTTTTCTTCAAATATTTCCATTGAAAATCTACAATAACTTCTCTGATACTTAAGCTGGAGCAATGAGGTTTTTATGGTAGGCTTACAAATCTAAAATTATCCTTCATGTAGAAAATGAGAACATTCTGAGATCATATGACAAACTTACTAAAAATAGCAAGTTCCTATAAACAGTAACCACCCTGTCTACTAGTCCTTATTAAAATAGAAAAGACTAAAAAAGAAAATATTTTTGGGTGATGCAAGATTGCTCTTACACCCAAGATGCTCCTGAATCAAACACCCAAGGTAATTTTAGAAGTGACTCCATCACATCTCATGTGTTCAAAGGAAAACCAAGATGGTGAACCTCTTCCCTTGCTAGCCATGATGAATCCTCTATTGGCCTCCCTTTCCATCTAACCAGGTATTCTTCATTAGTTTTGTTCCTTGTACTTTTTCCAACACAACTATCCAATATCTCCTCAATCTCCTTTGTAGCCAAACTAGCTACTAGAATACTCCACTCTGCTTCTTTAACTTCATCTCCATCACCTCCTTTATAATACTCTATCAAATTGAAAATATTATATAGTGGTGAAATATTCAATTCAGCAGGCAACTCCACTTCATAAGCATTTCCAGAATCGTGCCTTTTCACTATCTTGCATGGTCCAAACTTCTTCATCTTCAACTTATTATATGTACCCACTGGAAAGTGATTTTTTCTCAAATGAACCATTACTTTATCTCTAATATGAAATTCCTTATACATCTTTTTCACATCTACCTTAGCTTTATACTATTTATTCATCTTTATGATGTGTTTCCTCACCTCCTCATGGATGTTCTTCAAATTTTCAACAAATTATTGTGCTTCAACACTACTTATCTTTTTTTTATCCATCGACCTCAATTCATAAGCATTTCTAGGACTACTTCCATATACAATTTGGAATGGCAGTTTACCAATACTCCTATTGTATATGCAAATTCTGCCTATGATAAAATCAAATCCCATCCTTTTGGCTTGTCTCCAACCAAACATCTCAGTAAATTTCCCAAACTATGATTCACAACTTATGTCTATCCATCAGTATTTGGATGATGTGATGAACTGAACTTTAACTCTGTCTTCAATTTCTTCCATAATGTATACTAGAAATACCCAAAAAATTTGGTATCTCAATATAAAACTATACTTTTTGGCAAACCATGTAGTCTCACCACTTCTTTGAAAAACAATTATGCCACATGAACAACATGACTAGTCTTCTTGCAAGGAATAAAATGTACCATCTTTGAAAACCTGTCAACCACCATTAAAATAGAATCATGCCCTCACTATGTCCTCGATAATCTAAGAACAAAATCCATCTTGACATCCTCCCATGATTTCTCTGGTATAGGTAATGGTTGATACAACCCCATATTCTACTTCACTCCTTTCACCATCTAACATACTCTGCAACTTTGTACAAACTTATTCACATCTTGTTGTAACTGTGGCTAGTACTAATTTTCAGCAACCAAAGCTATGTTTTATTTTTGCCAAAATGTCTAGCCAATCCTCCACTATGCTTCTCCTTGATGATATTCTCTCTTTTTGAACTTCTAGGAATGAACAATTGGCTTCATTTAAACAACATACTATTCTGGATCATGAAATCCAACCACTTTGTCTTGTCAAGTGTAATAGGTTCTATGCAAGACTTCCATGCTTCACCAAAATCAAGATAACTTGGATACAAACTATTGAGTTCCTTTATCCCAACCACCTCTATCTATATTTCTGTCAGTAAAATTTGTCTTCTACTAAGAGTATCTTCAACTTTGTTATACTTCCCACTCCTATGTTTCAAAACAAATGTATAACTCTGCAAAAACTCAACCCACTTCAAATGTCTTTGGTTTAATTTTTCTTAACTATTCAAATATTGTAAAGCTTGATGATCAATATACAAAACAAACTCCTTAGGAAGAAGATAGTATCTCCACTTCTTCAATACTTGAACTATAACATAAAATTCCTAATCATAAACAGAATATTTGCTTTTTGAATTATTCAACTTCTTAGTAAAATAAGCAACAGGTCTACCTTCTTGGCTCATAACAACTCCTATTGCAGTACCACTAGCATCACAATCTACTTGAAACACCTTGTTAAAATTAGGAAGTGTTAAAATAGGCTGCTTAGTAACTTTCTATTTCAACGGATTAAAACTCTTATCTTCTCCTACAATCCACTTAAATTATTTTCTATCCCCTCTCATTTTTTTAGTCAAGGGTCCACAAATACTGCTAAAACCTCTTATAAACTTTTTGTGAAAACTAGCTAGTCCATGAAAAGATCTTACGACTGTCACACTCCTTAGAGTAGGCCATTCAAGGGTAGCCTTCATTTTCTTTGGGTCCATTTTCAAACCTTCTACTGAGACTACAAATTCTAGGTACACCAACTCCTTTTTTACAAAATTGTACTTCTTTAGGTTTATTAACAACTTTTCTTCCCTTAATTTATCAAACACCTTGTGAATATGGATCAAATGCTCCTCCAATATCTTACTAAAGATTAAAATATCATCTAGGTAAACAATGAAAAACTTACCCAAAAACTCCTTTAGTACCTCATTCATGAGCCTCATGAAAGTGCTCGATGCATTGGTTAGCCCAAAAGGCATGACTAATCACTTGTATAGTTCTTCTCTTGTCTTGCAAGTAGTCTTCCATTCATCTCCTTCTCTGATATTAATCTCATGGTACCCACTCTTCATATCTATCTTTGTGAAATACTCAACTCCACTCAAATAATCCATAATATCATCCATCCTTGGCAATGGAAATATGTACTTTATTGTGATCTTGTCGATAGCATGTGAATCTTTGTACATCCTCCATCCTCCATTCATCTTTGGTGCTAATACAACTAGTACTGCACATGGACTCAGACTCTCTCGTATCAACCCCTTCTACAACAACTCATGAACTTGTTTGTTCAACTCTTCACTTTCTACTGGTGTCATTATGTGTGCTTCCTTGTTTGGAAAACTAGCTCATGGAACCAAATCTAATTGGTGACTAATCTTCCTCATTGGAGGCAATCCATCAGGTACATTATCTAATACAATATCAGAAAACTCTCCCAACATATCTGCAACTTCTATAGGCACATCCTCTACTTATTATTTAATATCCTTTGGAATTATAGAAAAACACATGTGCTCATGATTCATACCTTTGAGAAACTCTTTTCCATCAACAAAACATATTCTGGCAACACTACATACCTTTTCTTCTTTATCCTTCAATAGCTTCAACTTATGCTTCACTCCATCCTTGATTAGAGTGTAGGTATTTGCTCACCCATCATGTACAACATGCCTATAAAATTGCTACAGCCTACCCACCAACATATGACATACATCCATAGGCCTGATATCACATGATACCTCATCCTGGTAGCTTCCAATCTTGAACTTCACGAAATATTGCTCATTGACCATGACCTTGTTGTCAGGTTGAACCTAAACAATACAGTATGGCTGCAAGTGTTTATGTCTTTTCAGCTTCAACTTGGTGACCATCATTTCTGACACTATATTGTTACTACTTCCACCATCAATGGTCACATCACAACACTTATCTTCACATTTTCACCTTGTGCAAAACAAGCTCCTTCTTTTATCAGGTTCATTCTCACCACTCAATAGGACTCTTCTATTAACTGGGACTTCTCCTCTTCCAACATCTTTAGAATGTGAGCATCTAGCATCTTTATCAACATGTGCAACTCTAGCCTAGCCTTATGTTCTTCAATATGTCCTTCCTTGGCATTGGGAATATTCAAATTCTATATGCCCTTATTCTCTATAGTGAAAACATTTCCCACGGAAGCCTTCTCTTCTAGATCTTTGTCCTCTACCTCTTCCTCTCTGATCTCTATTGTTCTGAACATGGAAATGGTTGGAATTTTTTTCCCTCGAGTTCTGACTGCTACTTCTAGCCTCATCCTTATTCTTTTGATCATCATTATGGCCTCCATAAGATCATTTGCCAGATCTTCGACCATGAACTCTTCCACTATTCTTGTTATCAAACTTTTTGCTTAGTATCTCCTCAACCCTTAGGGCAACTAATATGCCTCCTCAATACTAGTCACTCAAAAAAGACTCATCTCATCCTGAATGCTTGGTCATTTCCCATTAAGATAATGGGCGACTTTCTCCTTATCAGCTTCTAAATGGTTAGTTTTAATGAGAACTCGGTAGAGCTCTTCAATAAAATCTTGAACAGATTTTTCCGCTTGCTTCAACCCTTGCATTTTCTTCAATAAATCAATCTCATAATCCATGGGTATGAACTATCACTTCATTTTAGCTACCATATGATCCCATCTAGTGATTTTGTCCTTTCCTCTTTTACTTTGATCCAACTAGATCTCTTGCCACCAGATCTTTGCATGACCCTTCAGTTTGACCTTTGCAAACTTGACCCTATCTAGATCTTCAATATCTTCATATTCAAAGTAAACTTCCAATTCATTGATCCATTCGATCAATTCCTCTGGGTTAAGATTTCCCAAAAATGTGGGAACATCAAACTTAGGTCTTTTTCCAATATTGGAAATGGCCCTAAAAAGCTTTGCCTCCTTTGGGTTAAGAACTTCCTCTACTACTTTTAGGTTCACATTTCCTTCTTCTTATCTTTCATCCTCACTTTCATTATCTCCTATGGAAAGATTCATTCCTCTACGAATCTATTCTTACATCGCTTGCATTTGCCTCTAGAGGGTTCTAAAATCCTTAGGTGTAATAACTTTGACTCTTCTACTACACTCACTTCATGGAGGCATTTTTGTGCTTTCGCTAAAATCCTAGTGCAAACTACCTCACAATTGGCAATTTGTCTATATGCTTAGCCCAAACCATTGTCTTGGTGTGAACTGCCTCATAGTCGGTGATCTCTCCACACACTCAAGAACTCTAGCTCTGATACCACTTAATGAAGGGTGCTCCCCTTGATAAGAAAATAAAGAAACAACAACAAATGCGAGAACAAAATATGGACTTCTTATTTTTGCTACAAATGTGGAATTATAGAATTCACAAGTACAATATGCAAACCCACGTGGGTGCCTTCATTAGAATAATTTATAAGACAAGCTGCGAACTATCAAGTAGAGCTATTTTAGACAATGTTCGGGTCTTTCTTAAATAGACAATTTTATGCCACCTAGGAAGGTTCTAGACATTGAAACTTAATACCTAGGGTCGACAGACCCAAACAATACATATAGAGTTAGCCAAATAAATATTTGGCAATTATTATAGATATTTCAGGTAGCCCAACTTTGGAAGGCCATAACTCTCAAATTGTTGCTCTAATTGGCTATTGTAACCACTTTTCAAAAATGCTAGCTCCTAATCTACAAGCTTGAAATCGCACTAGTGCCCTTCTATCGAGTTTTTAGACTTCATTCAGGCACTCTAAGGTCTCCAATGGTGAGCCAAAAGATTTTTCTGCAAATATTTCCAACAAAAACCCACAATAACTTCTTTGATACTTAAGTTGGAGCAATGAGATTTTTATGGTAGGCTTATAACTCTAAAATGAACCTTCATGTAGAAAATAAGAACATTTTGAGCTTGTATGCAAAACTTACTAAAAATAGTAAGTTCCCATAAATAGTAACCACTTTGTCTACTAGTCCTTATTAAAATAGAAAAAACTGACAAGAAAATATTTTTGGGTGATGCAAGATTGCTCTTACACCCAGGATTCTCCTGCATCACATCAACAAATCCTTCTAGCTATTCTACATAAACCTCTTCCTCCAATATACCATTTAGAAATGCAAACTTAACATTCATTTGATAAACTTTGAAACCTTTGTATGTAGAGTTCTTACTCCTTCAAGACTTACAATAAGAGTGAATGTCTCTCCATAACCTATCCCTTCTTCTTTTGCATATCTTTTACAAACTAATCTTTCCTTGTTCCTTGTGACTTCACCATTTTCATGTAGCTTGTTTCTATATACGCACTTGGTACCAATCACATTTTTGTCTTCTGGTCCAGGAACTAGAGTCCATGTCTTATTTTTCTCACTTTGTTCAATCTCTTCTTCCATGTATTTACTCCAGTCCACATCTCCTAAGGCGCCTTTCACTATTTTGGGTTCTTGCATGCTCAAAAAACATGTACAATTTCTCAACTTGTTCCTTGTCATTGGTCTAGCATCTTTATCTCCAATGATTTGTATAGCAGGGTGATGTCTCTTGACATGCTTAGACAATCTTGGTTCAGCTATGGCTTCTACATTTGGTCTCTCAACTTCTAAATCACTATATAGCTCTCTGTAAGGTAGTTTAGCATCTCTTTCATGTACACTAATCTTAGAATTAGAATGTGCCTCAACTTCATTCTGTAAATTGACACCTGAATGTATCCCAATTCCTGAATGCAACTCGGCATTCATTGTATGTGACTCAGCAGTCACTGAAACTTATTGTTGGTTTGCAACCTGATTTATAACATCTTCAGTAGGCATACATTCATAAAAGTATGCAAATAATTTTTATTTTTCTAATTCCTTCATAAGTTCAGGTTCGTATACTTCTGTATATTCATCAAATTTCACATTTGCACTTTCCAAAACTTTTTTAGTGTTAGCATTTAAACACTTATAAGCTTTACTTCTTGTGGAATAACCAAGAAATATACCTTCTTCACTTTTTGCATCTAGTATACCATTCCTAAAATCTTTGAGAATGTAACACTTGTTTCTGAATACCTTAAAATATTTTACATTGGGAGTATCCATACCATAGTTCAAAAGGCATTGAATGAGTAACTTTCTTGACTTGTACATGGTTCAAGGTATAAATAGTTGTAATTATAGCTTCTCTCCAATATTTAAAAGCAATATTCTTCTCCATCATGAGTGTCCTAGCACAGTCCATTACAGAGGTTCTAGGAGTAGATGTTTATCTTTTGATTCCTTTGTCATTACAAAACATCTCAAACTCATTTGATGTAAATTCTCCTCCTCTGTCAGATCTCAGACATTTTAGACTTTTACTTGTTTCTTTCTCAACTCCTGCTTAGTACCACTTAAAACATATGGAAAATGTCAGATTTCTATTTCAGAAACATAACTGTCATCATTCTAGAGTAATCATCAACAAGCATCATAATGTACTTGTCTCCTTTGTAGCTTTGCACTTTAATTGGTCCACACAAGTCAGTATGAAAAATCTCTAATATTCTTTTAGAGGTATGAGTCTTACTCTTAAAACTTGACATTGTCATTTTGACTAACAAACATTGTTTGCAAATTATATTGTCAGGCTTTTTCAACTTAGGAAAAACTCTGACTCTTCTCATGTTACTGATACTAACTAGGTTATCAAAATTAACATTACATAACCTCTTGTACCATAGCCACACATCATCAAATTCTAAAACTAAACAAGTAGTGTCCTCTATATCAAGGTAGAATAGATTACCTCTAGTTTGATCACCTTTTCCAATCATTTTTCCATCAATATCATATATCTTAGCAATTTTGTTCTCAAACTCAACCTTACATCCCAAATTATTTAGTTGTGACACACTTAATAGATCATAGTTAAGTCCTTCAACATAGTAAGCATTGCCGCATAAAATCTTTTCTGTGAGCTTGATTAAATGTGTTTCCTTTTACCAGACATGGTGCATCATTACCAAACTTTACACTATTTCCATCGTAATAATTCGAGGTAATCAACTTACTTTTATCTCTAGTCACGTGATGTGAACACCCACCATCAATGATTCGTCTATCATTCTTGTTCACACAAGACACTAGTGCAGTTGCATCATCCTCGTCAGATTCATCCTTCATTACAATATACACAACTTCATCATCATGGTCTTCAGATCCATCTTTTGTTTCCTCTTCAACAATGTAGCAAGACTTCTTGCATTTGTCTTTGTAGTCTTTTTTGTCTTTATCTCTTTTACTTTTGTACTTTTCACCACCTCTATAATTCTTCTTCTCTAGACATTAGCAGCAATATGACCAACCTCATTACAATTGGAATACATGATAGGTAACTTACCTTTAAATTCCCTTTACCTTTGTGAAATCTCCTTGTTAATAGTTCTTCAAGTTAATCTACATTCCTCATTTGTATCACTATCACTGGACACATATTTTTCCTTTTTCTTCTTCTTCTTCTCATTAGGTTCCTTTAATGACAACTTAGATTTGAAAGCATATTCCATATTTTTAGGTTTATAATTATCAAAGTTAGATAGCTCAAAATTAGTGAGCCTACCTACCAGACCTTCAAGACTTCGAGTATTCCCTAGCATACATCTCAGTTCTTGTATTGTAGAAACTCTAACAACATATATAGGCAGTAGTGTTCCCAAAAAATTTCTTAGTACTGTATCATCATCTATTGTACTAGTAACTCCTCTTATTGCATTAACAACATCTTTTATCCTCAAGCAATATTGAGCAATATTTTCACCTTCTTACATTCTCATATCATCGAACTTACCTCTAAGACTCTCAACCCTAGCTCTTCAAACATTCTTGTCAACTCCATAGATAATGTGTAGAGAATCCCACATTTTATTTGTACTTCCAAGGCTTTTGATATCATCAAACTCAGCATAACCAATCTCCAACATTGCCTATTTGTGTTCTTTCTTCTTTTTCAAATTTTCAGCAGTTAGGGCTCCAACTGGATCAATATGCTCAACAGTAATGGTAGGGTTTACATGATCTCCAAGACCTCTTAGGTGTATTTTCATTAGACTTTTCCATGCAGGAAAGTTATCTCTATTAAGCTTGGGTACTTCTCTTTTTGACATCTTGATCTTTGTGCTTCTAGTACCTTCAAACTAGTCCTCTCAAGCAAATGAATCTGATACCAATTTTTGGAATTCTTTAGAATAACTAAGAGGGGGGGTGAATTAGTTGTCGAAGGTCTAAATGTACAAATAAAACTTTTCACATCTTAGTGAACCCATATCCATAAAACAATTTCATCATGCATACATCCATTAGATTATGCAATCACTCAAACTTGTAGGTTAGTGTCAAATCAATCTGCATAAATGTAAACATGAAACATAACATATTCAATAACACATTTGACACAATGATTTAACATGGAAACCCAATTTGGGAAAAACCACCAATGACATGCTACTCATTCTCACTCTTCTTAAGTGATGCCCTATAAAAGGCCAACCCTGTTAAAGGCTATAATGTATACTATTAAATGTGGCCTGGTTAAAGGATTTCAATCACCTTATTAGGAGTGAGCCTTGTTAGAGAACTTTAGATCATTTACTTGGAATGTCACCTAGTTAAAGGATTTACAAATGACTATTAGGTCAACTTTAATCCAAAGGATTTACCCTAGATTGATATAATGATTAGAAGGTAACAGTAAAGCTTGATGTGATATAAACTTACGACTTCATTTGTAAATTACAGATCTCTATTTTAGTCCTCCATTCTGCTTGGCTTTCACACTCTTCATCTCTGATAGCTTGTTCACCCTTCAAGCATCCATACCCTTAAGCTTTCTTGCTTTGCTTGCCAATACAATCTCTTCTCTTAGGTCACTGAATGAAGAAATACCCTAGACTCCTTGTCTTCTTTAGGTTCTTGCACATGACAACCCTTGCTTTTGACTAGCCATCTCTATAAATAGAGAATTAAGATATTTTGTCGTTCATCCTCCGCTGTCCATTTTAGGGTTAGGTTAGATTAGGTAAGATTCAATGAATCTACCCCTCATTTTATTTCAATGTGACCTGGTTAAAGGATTTCAATCACCCTATTAGGAGTGAGCCTTGTTAGAGAACTTTAGATCATTTACTTGGAATGTCACCTAGTTAAAGGATTTACAAATGACTATTAATTCAACCTTAATCCAAAGGATTTACCCTAGATTGATACAATGATTAGAAGGTAACAGTAAAGCTTGATGTGATAAAAACTTACGACTTCAATTGTAAATTACAGATCTTTGTTTTAGTCCTCCATTCTGCTTGGCTTTTACATTCTTCATCTCTGATAGCTTGTTCACCCTTCAAGCATCCATACCCTTAAGCTTTCTTGCTTTACTTGCCAATACAATCTCTTCTCTTAGGTCACTGAATGAAGAAATACCCTAGACTCCTTGTCTTCCTTAGGTTCTCACACATGAGAACCCTTGCTTTTGACTAGCCATCTCTATAAATAGAGAATTAAGATTTTTTTTGTTCATCCTCCATTGTCCATTTTAGGGTTAGGTTATATTATGTAGGATTCAATGAATCTACCCCTCATTTTATTTCATTCCCTTCTATAAATTTATTCTTCAATCCTCTTTGAATTCACCTCGAAATGGTTCATCTTGAATTCTATGCCACCAGCTCATTAATCTTATCTTGCACATGGTGTACACAATCCAAGAAATTAAACTTGTCAGCTTAGACTTATCAAATTCTTGATCTTTCTCATAATGTTGACACTCGTCATTAACTAGCTTCTAATGCTCGATACATACTGTGTTGCTTGGCATCCACTGTTAAAACACTTGGCACAAACTAATATAGCATATTGTGATCTTCGTATCGAAAGATCTCAAGGGTAGAAATAAAGTGTTGTGATGCTACAAGGCCAGTGTGTCGTGAGATTGTGGGGTTGAAAATAGATGCCAGAGATGCTATGATGGAAAGGGTAAGGGTTTCTTGTAATATCGTAAGGGTTTGAAGGATGATTGTCAAAGTTACAAAATGGTCAACTAAACCATGATCTTACAATCTGAGGTAAGGGAAACTAAGATAAGATGTTACACTATGTAGTGTAAAATGCCTATTGGGAGACCATAAAGAATTTAAAGGAAATCTATGATATCACAGTAGCTAGTGTATTGTAAGATCGTAGAGACTTTTTCCAAGCTTTGCAATAGTGTGATAAGGGTTTTGATTTCATGAGATTAGAAGATCGTAGAACAAATGGTTCTCACCTAAGATATTACAAAGGGTTTGACCCTTGGGTCAATAGTAAGATCATAAACCCTAAGTTGACATTGAAAATAAGTTTTCCATTTTCTGAGCTAGAAGCGACAAAGGGCTCTTGACCAATGAGATTCAAGCAATATACAGAAAGTGTAACGTTGGATAGTAATGATGACACTCCCTTGAGGTGATAGAATAAGCTAAGTTTTAAGGCTCAAGCATGTTGAAAATTAATTCAAAGGGATGATGATGATGTACACTAAGTTATAAAGATATTCTGTTGATTAATTATAGTTTACCGTTCACAAAGAAAAGAAAATCTAAATAATTGCAAAGTCTCTAGTGCATGCAAATTATCACTCTCAGTGCCTAGATATAGTTTTGCTCGATGCTTTAAAGTTGTTTTAGAATGTTTGACAAGGAGGTTGAAGAAATTCAGGCAACAAACATGGAAGTTGAAGAAACCTCCACTTGTAAGGGAGGAAAAACAAGATGGAAGAAACCTAATTGGTTTGTTGAAGAATGGATTAAGCTCTTCCCAAGATCTTCAAATGAAAATGCTATAGATGATTGTGATTTCATGGATCCATATGCTCTATGTAGAGATGCTACGTGCCCCAGGGTCATAGGTTCCAAGCTTTTCGAGTATTTTTACCATAACAGAGAGAAGAATATCCCAATGTGTAATCCATGGAAGAATAACTTGGCAAAATTGATTTTTCCAAAGGTTTTCATTGACATTTATTTGATAAAATCCCTAATCAAGTCATAAAATTCAGCCACCAAGTCATTCCGTAGGAGATATGGACCCATTCTTTATACATTGGACCATGTTTCATTCATTGAAGCTTTTGGATTGGATGGTGCCATGGGCCAGCTTGCAGACTTGGAGGATCTATAGAAGAAATTTGAGAGAAATACAAAAGCTTATACAAGGAAATATATGCTACAACATATTCCCATGGACCTAAATAGTGCAGGTGATTACCCTAAGAAGGTGGAAAAATGATTCCTTTGGACAAGTTTAAGAATTAATTTGTAAAAATTGTATATGGTGTCCACAAGGTGGTTAGAAAGGATGGAACAAATATGGTATATGGAGCAGAGTTTATAATAGCTAGAGATGTGCAAGATTCATACCATGGAGGGGACTATGACTATGTTGAATATATCCTGGAGGTGATGAAGGAAAACATTGCACTAGCTTAGAGTGGAGAAATGAAAGATTTCAAGTTCCATCACTACTCATTATTGATGCAGTTGATCTTATACAAAAATGTGGGGTACATAGGCCCTGATTTCATTGATCATACCACTAATGCAAATGGAGAGCTGCCAGTTGAGATGTGGACATGAGTATGGGATAGTTCATACCATTTTTCTCATTTCATTTCTTTCTTCAATAATTTAAGTATTGTTATTATGAAAATGCTAGACCCAGGGTACTTTAGGGCACTTAAAATCTTGAAGAGTCTTTTGAGACCAGCCCTACTCCTAGAGAGTAAGAGATTGGACCATAATGGGGGAGATATCTTCCTATTTCCAACCTTTTCTTTGATGAGAGTGTATGGTTGTCCCCAACCACCCCACATATTATCAAAATTCATCCCTCCCAGACTAGCCATTATTGAATTTATGTGGCAATTGTTTATAGTTAGTAGGGAGTACTTAGGCCCTAAGGTTCATATGGGTGTATGCAAGAAATATGGATCTTGATCTTCACACACACTTCAACATGATCATTATATGCGAAATCATCCCAAAATGAACATTGAGTTGTTCATCTAAAACAATTTGGCAAGCCGATCTGTTGCCTCCTAACTAGATGGGTTATGCTATTGCTCTTAGAATGAGAAGCTAGCAACTAGACCTCTCTTATGAAGGATTTAATTAATGCTAGATGAGATGCAATTATTATACTAGATGGAGTGTAATTAATCTAAGAATAAAGGTGTTAGAATTTGCCTTTGGACAAAATAACACCAAGATCAAGAAGCTCAAACACTAGCACAATATGGACCAATAATGGATGATCAAAATAAAAATAATGATAATATTATATGTACAATACACACTAGAAGTGCCTATATATAAAGGCATCTAGAATGACTAGGAGTTAGCAAAGTGATAAGCCTCACAACTAAGCACATGTCCACCAAGAGTGGATTATCCCTTGTTGAGCATAGACATTAATGTGATGATGAGAGGATAAGCTTACATAGGTGTATCTCATAAAGAGATGTTGTAGACACCATGTACTCAATTGGAGTGCAAACAACTGTGCTATCTACATGACAACTTAGATGGATATGCAAACTCCTGTGTTGTCAACAAGACAACACATATGACTATGCATACTCCTAGGTGGCTACATGACAACTAATATAATAATTCATTAACCTAAGTAAAATTAAGTAAAGTGTAATAATAATTAATTATTTACACTAACACCCCCCCTTAAGTGCAACTTAGGGAAATGCACTTAAGCTCATAAAAGATATGATGAAAATGCATGATGGGTTCCCAACTACTAGGCCATGTTAGGTACCCATGTATAAATGTAATGCTCTACATATAATGTCATGCAATGCAATGCAATGCAATCTCTCTGAAAATGGAGAAAGAGGGAAAACCTCATGGGAAAAACCCTCCCCCAAAACAAGAGATAAGTATAATAAAGAAGGGAAGAGTCATGTGACCCCCCCCTGATGAAATATCTTACACCCCCATGAGATCTAGCAAATGAAGATACTTGACCTCAGTGAAGGGTTTGGTGAAGATATCTAAAACTTTCTTTGTTGTAGGACAATACTACAATGCAATGACCTGCTCATGTATCAGCTCTCTGATGTAGTGCATATGAACCTCAATGTGTTTGGTCCGCTGATACTAAACTGTATATTTTTAGATCTCAATAGCACTCTGATTATCATAATGAATGACTATGGGTTTAGGTATGTCAAATCCAAACTCCTTCAAAATATGTCATAGCCAAATAGCTTTTGTAGCCACAGTGACAGTGCCTCAATACTTAGCCTCAGTCAAAGAAAGAGCAATAGTATTTTGCTCCTTACTCTGCCAACAAATGGGGTTGAAACCAAGATGAAACATGTAACTTGAAGTAGACTTGCAAGAATCAAGATCCCCTACATAGTCTGAGTCTGTATAACCAACCAACTGAAGTCCAATATTTGTTACATAGTGTATCCCATGTGTATGTGTACCCTATATATAGTGCAAGATACGTTTGGTAGCCTTCCAATAAAGCTTGTGTGGCTCTTGCATGAAGCAAGAAACCATGCCAACTACAAAAGTTATGTTAGGGTGTGTATGTATCAAGTAGATGAGACTCCCAACCAATTTTTTGTACAATGTAACATCAACAAGTGGAGAGGAACACTTTGCTTCTAACTCAACACCTTAAGGAAAGGGATTAGGTGTAGGCTTGCAGTCACTCATGTGAAATCAAGAAAGTAAGTCAAGAGCATACTTGGGTTGAGAAAGTGTGATTCCAGCTGAAGACTATGTGATCTCAATACCAAGGAAATAATGAAGTAAACCCAAGTCTATCATCACAAATTTGTCCTCAAAAGAAGTCTTGACACTGGCAATGATGGATGAAGTACTTTACTTCCTATAATGATCAAGTCATCTACATAAAGCACGAGTATCAAGTGTGAGTCATCCCTCTAAAGAATGTAGACATTCGAATTTGAATGACACCTAGTGAGTCCTACTAAGAGTATGAAGGAATCCATCTCGGCATACCAAGCCCTAGGAGCCTACTTAAGACCATAGATAGACTTCTTCAACTTGCAAACCAAAGTAGAATCCTGAATGAAACCATGTGGTTGCTCCATATAAATCCCTCAAGAAGATCACCATTCAAGAATACACTCTTCATATCCATCTGATGTATAACCCAACCATGAGTTGCAGTAATAGGTAGTGTCAAACAAATGAAGTTCATCTTAGCTACAAGTGCAAAGGTCTCAGTATAGTCAATACTAGGAACCAGTGAGAAACCTTTGGCAACAAGTCTAGCCTTATACTTATCTACACTTCCATCTACTACAAACTTGGTCCAATAGATCCACTTACACAAAACCAAATTTCTTCCCTGAGGAAGAGGAACTAAGTCCCATGTGTTTTTTTTCATTAGAGAGTTATATTCTTCCTCCATGGCCTTGTCCCATTCAGGAATCCATGATGCTTTCTTAAATGACTGTGGATCAGAAGCAATGGCAATATAAACATGTGGAAATGATGTGTTGTGACCTTGTCCTCCTAGTATTTGAAGGAGTCCCCACCAATGAGCCTAATAAATCAAGTGTTTGTTGTGCCCAACGAGGTCTAGTGGAAGAAGAAGAAGGAATATCCTCAACTATTTGTGGACCCTACAAAGGTTGTGTCCTACGAGTCAAAGTTGAAGGAATATCATCTTCCAAGTCACTATCATCACTTTCCATGAAGCAAGAAGATGTAGTTGTAGGAGCTAAACTTGGACAAGTTTCTTCAAAGTGAACACTCCTCTCAAAGAAAATTTCATGTGTCTCTAGATCCATGAGCTTATATGCCTTAATGTGGTCAGGATATCCAACAAATATACAAGGTTTGCTTCGAGGTTCCAATGCCTTCTGTCTTTGTGGAGGTATCCTTGCCCATGTTGGACAACCAAAAACTTTAAAGTGTTTTACACTTGGTTTTCTTCCATTCCAAGCCTCAAAAGGTGTAATTCCATCTAAGGCCTTATGGGGACTTCTATTTTGGATGTAACTAGCACAATTCATGGCTTCTGCCCAAAAAAACTTGATCTAGAGACTTATTTTGAAGTATACAAGTGGTAATCTCCTTAAGGGTTCTATTCTTACTTTTAGCAACACCATTTTGTTGTGGAGTGTATGCAATTGAATGTTGAAGATCAATACCCTCATGAGTACAAAAGTCTATAAGCCTTGAGTTCACATATTCTCGTCCATTATTTATTCATAGAATCTTGATGGCTTTCCCTGATTGCTTCTCGACTTGAGCTTTGAAGATTATAAACTTATCAAACACTTCACTCTTATGAGAAAGAAAGAAGACCCAAGTGTAGCATGAAAAGTCATCAATGAAGGTGAGAACATAGCGAGCCTTTCCAAATGATGGTCTAGAAATGAGCCAACTACATCACTATGAACCAATTCAAGAATAATAGTAGCTCTCCAAGACTTCACCTCGTCAAACTTCTCTTCAGGATGCTTGCCTACTTCACAACCTAAACATACACTCTTTTTATACTTGACTTGAGGTAGACCAATGACCATATCCTTGTTGCTAAGTTGTTGATGGTAGTGGTAATTGAGATGTCCAAACCTCTCATGCCATAGTTTACTTTGTGAATTTGAGTGGGTCAACAAGGAAAGGGAAATGGACTTAGGCACAACATAAGAAAAAGAAAAAGATCTTGTCTCATGATTAGCCTTTCCAATTGCCATCGTAGAATCATCTTTTAGATTTTTCACCACAACTGAATCAAGTAGGAATTCCACTTTTTTGCTACATCCATAGTGATTTATTTGATAGATTGAAAGAATGTTGGTGCTAAGGTTGGGAACATGAAGAACATCCTTGAAAACTCCATTGTCCAACTCAACATTTCCTTTTCCTTCAACTTCCACTTATGTGTCATTTCCCATATAGATGTAAAGTACATGTGACAATTTGAAAGAGGAAAAATGATCCCTTGAAGCACCCATATGATGTGTAGCTCCTAAATCAAGAACCCATTCCTCAGAGTTGTTTGTACTTGCTACCAAAGTTTGTTCCTTACCTTTTGAAGTGGTTGAAGATCCCTTATCCTTATAGGCATTTGGTACACCTTTTTTATGTTTCCTCATTAAGTTTAGCAACTCATCAATTTTCTTATCCTTACGCTTGTACACTCAAAAGTGTCCCACTCTAAACCCTTCTATCCAAATGATTCCATGAGTTTGGAATGCTTGG
This sequence comes from Cupressus sempervirens, assembly GCA_028749045.1. NCBI lineage: Eukaryota > Viridiplantae > Streptophyta > Pinopsida > Cupressales > Cupressaceae > Cupressus > Cupressus sempervirens. Next base: position 1,043,473,144 of record CM053785.1, on the reverse strand, counting down.
ATGCTGGCTTAGAGCTCCCTATCCACGAAGTGCAAGAGAGTGTATTTCAAGTTCAAGGGCTCTCAGTTGAGCCTTCAAAATACTCTTCTTGCTAGTAAACCATGCAATGGGAGGTTCCAAAGACAAGATGCAAGAATGCAAATGTCCCAAGGAGTTCCTCAAGAATACAATGCAAGTATGGAAACTAAGCTAAGATGAGAATGCAAAATGAAGCTATGCTAAAACATGTATGAGAGTGTTACAATCCAAATATTAAGCTATGTGAGATAGATTATTGCAAAATAGAAGCTAAACTAACATGCAACATGAATCTAAGCTAAAATTCCATGGTATGAGAGAATGTAGATAAGAAATAGAAGTTCTCCACAAAGCTCCAAAGAAACCTATTAGAAAACCTGCAGCATAACAATGCTCAAAAGATGGATGGTTTGAAGGGGGAAAGCTTTCTCCCTTTTAAAGTTGTATGGACGGTAGAGATCAAGATGAAGATCATGGATGATCAACGGTGGAATTTGAAAAGAGGAGTGATCCATGTGCACAGACAAGTCAACCAATAGAATATAATTTGACTTGTCATATAAGACAAAAGTCACAAAGCCTTTTGTTTTAATTGCAAAATAGAAAAATGACTTTATGTGTGCACTTTAAGTGGGTTAGAAGAATGGGGTCTTTTATTTAACTAAAAGGGGACATGTTATTTTAATCAAATAATGAACTTAAGATAGCATAGTCAAACTATAGGTTATAATCAAATTGATTGATTATTAGCAATTTGGTCTAGGTAGATGATTTAATTTAATTTAGCCAAAATGTTGAGAAGGGAGCTAATAGTCTAGATGACCATTTTTAGGTGATTAAATTTTCCTCTCTTTGACTAATGTGTGATCAATCTGGGAACACATTATGTCAAAGAAAACAAAAGCCAAGAAGGCAAAAAATAGATATAGATATCTGATTCCAAAGAACAAAATGCAGAAAGTGATAGTGAGTCCTAAATGTAAAACCTGATAGCGGTAGTACTGAACACTAGGAAGAGATGATGTTAGAATTCAAGAAGAATGCTAACACTTAGCAAAGTAGATAGATCGAGAACAAGTGAGAAGATCAAACAAATGCTCCTAAGAAATAGATAGCTATAGCAATCAGTGATAGAGTATTTCTGCCCCCTCGGGATCGAAATCGAATGAGGTAAAGGGATGCAAAAACTAGCTAGACATGAGAAAATCAAAATATAGCAATGTCCAAGATGATAGATAGATGATTGAAACCCAAGAATGACTATAAGAAACTGATAAAATGCCCCAATTTGACTAGAGTTGACCTTGAAGGATATAGCATAAAAATTAGGTCAAAATAAGTAGAAAGGTGATTTTAGAAATGAAATGGTGAATTGAAGTAGATATGAAGTATGGAAATGATGAAGAAATGAAGAAATGAAGATGCCCCAGTGATGATTCAGAGATTAGACCTCAAAAGGTCAGCTAACTGCTCAGAAGAAAGTAGAATTATAAAAGACAATTTTGACCATCAAGATGAACTCAGATTTGGATTTCAATCTCAAAAATGAATCTAGGACATCGAAATTATTTAAGAGGTCAAAACTTTATATAATGTAATGATAAGATAGAAAAGAGATGAAGCGATAGATTAAGAAGGTGAAAAGACATGAACAAGAAGAAAGTAAAGAAATATATGAAATGAGTTAGCTAATATGTTTGCGAAAAGATGAAGAGAGAGCTCTCTCCATATGCAAGAATGCAAGACTAAGCTAGAAAATGAACCTAAAATGCAAGCTAATATGCAAAGTGGTTTACCAACAAGAAGTGTATAACATTTAAACTCTTAATTTCATTGTTGAGCATTTATTAGGGACATCATGAGATCATACAACCATCACTATTATAACTATGAGGATATGAATATGATCGATATCAGATAGGTATGTGGAAATCCAATCTAAGCATCAGAGACATGTAAGTCAAGATAACTACGCGATTAGATTCCCTAAGTTTAATTTAGCAAGATTACACCTGTATCAAGGCATAAGCGCCAGGATAAACCCCAAGTGTAGTCTTGCGAAATAGTCAAGGATGATACATTTGTAAGTCAAAATGTTGAATAGGTCAAGCATACATGCTTACAACACTATAGACAAACAAAGTATACCCACAAGTAGAGATCAAGAAAACATGCCCCATGCCCCCAGTCTTCTAGTCAATGACATCCTTGAAAGACTATTAGGGATGGAAAATATAGTAAATAAATCATCATAGACATCACACAAAGTAGATAAAGATCAGCATAGCTCAGTTGTTTAAGTGTTTAAGTGCGTGTGTATAAGTCACTTGGCCATTTCTTCAAGACTTGATTCTAATAGTGAGAAATATCATGACATCGAAGACCGTAGGTAAACTATCTGAAAAGTGTTGAAAAACACTTGATGTCAAGGTGGGGGAAGTGCTGAATAACACTAGTTTGTAAGTTGTCAAAGAAACCCTAATGCACAAGAATACCTCAATAGGCTAAGCAGTAGTGTCCCTGAGATGAGGACAAGAAACAATTGCAAGCTAGGAAATGTGTAGCAAAAGGGGTGGTTGAGACTGATAGACATAGGTGCAAGGGTATCAAGTAGCGCTTGTTTCCAGGTTTTCACCACTTGACAGATTTTTTCAGGACTTTTTCCAAGAAAAAAAAAATTGAATTTTTTTATTTTTTTGGTGATGCATCAAAGTGCCTATTGTTAGGTTTTCACTAAGATGATCATTTTTTTAGGATCCTTTTTTTATTTTTAGAATTTTTTTGAGCATCATATATGATTTTTTGGAATTTTTAGAAGGTTTTAGAGATCACTAGTTCTCAAGCAAGATCACATCATTTTCTCCCAATGTCTAGCAAGGTGTAGGACATGATGGAGAAGAAAGTTGGTGGATAGACAAAGATGGATAAGATAGGAGTATGAAGCAAGTGAAAGTGATCCTTAAGGACACACTCCTCGAGAGTACCCAAGCTAGGGAAAGATAGCCATATAAAGTAGGTTTTGGATAAGCAATGGAAGAAATGAGCAAGATAGCATGTAGGATAAGCGGTGAAACCAACAAGTGTGATAGCATATAAGATAAATAATGAAATCCAATGAGTAAGATAGCATGAAAGCGTGCAATCCAAGAGAGTAGACATGTCAAGAGGCCTATGAGAACTGTGTTTTATTTATTGTGATCAAGACTCATGGGGTCAACTAGATAGGATAGCGATGGGATAGAGCAATAAGAATAAAACTCAAGATGGAGGCTATGAGTGAATGAGAAAGCACAACAGAGAATCTCGTGGATAAGATAGCCAATATGCAAAGATAAGTCAACATTGTCAAGATCAAAGAGAGAAGAGGGGATAGATGGATGGTGGAAGAATTATACATGATGCCTATTTGCCAAGTTTTTATCATGGTACTAATCCAAGGTGCCACAAGAAGTAGTTTTCACCATAGGATAAATTTATTTCTCTTTACTTTTGCTACCAAGGTGCCACAAGAAGTAGTTTTCACCAAGGCACATTTTCATTTTTTTTCATTTTTTTTTGTTTTCATTTTTTGAATTTTTAGAAAGAGCTCAAGCTTTTTGAATGTAGATAGTGCTCCTATAGGAAAGATAAATCATGATAAGCCAAGACCATAGAAAGGTATGCTCAAAGATGTTGATAGGGCGATGAAAGAGAAATGGTAGTAGGAAGAATATATTGAGGATAAGAGTTCATGTATAGAAAGTAAGTGTAAGCTTTAGAGGATTTCATGAGGGTAGTTGAAATATTGGACACGATCAACATTGACACACACCTTGAAGGGTATTGGAACAATGGAGGAATCATGGATTAAATAGCTTGAGATTTAGATGTATGAGGTGGTAGAAGAGATTTGGAAAAAAGTGGAGTGGAAGGCTTTCGAATATTTTTAGAAATATTTTTGGAAGAAGATGGAATGGAAGCCTTTGGAAGCTTGAATGTCAACTTTGAAGTATTTTCAATATTCAAGTTTTTTAAAAGAGACTTGGGAATCCATATAGCTTTAGATTTTCCTTTGGATACTTCAAAACACATTTCTTCAATAATGGGTTTAGGAACCCATATTTTCTTTGATTTAGCTTTTTTAATAGTGGACCTTTGCAGTCTCTTTTGTGCATTCTCCTTCTTAGCATTCACATGTCGATTAGATGGGACATAGTGATCTTTCTTTTTCAATGGATTCTTATGTTTATTCTCACTTCCAAAGAACTTGGGATTTGTGGATGAATAAGGATGATATGACTAGTTTAGATGTATAGATGGGTGAAAATTCATCAAGGATGAGTGTCTTTGTTGATCTTGAGGTATTATAGGAGAGCTAGGGAATGAGCTAGGAGTGAATGTAGGAGATGGAGGAACATAAGGCCCCAATATGGATGGAAGGTTTGAATGCTTTAGCATAGATGGATAAGGACCAAGGATAGATTTAGAAGATGCAAAGGGATAGTGGGAAGGGATATCAACATCTTTAGAGTGAGCAACATGGTCAAAGCCATCAATAGACTCATGAGTAGCTTTGATAGGAACAACACTTTTAATAGGAGCAATTGAAGCTTGAGCACAATTTTGAAGTGGATATGGAGAAGTAGAACATGAGGGGATGCTTTGATCTTGACAAGTAGCTTTAGATAGCATAGGAAGAGAATTTTTCTCATAATTTTTAGTAAGATCAAGGGAAATGGTGTCTTCATTATATTTAGGAGGTGGATAAGACATAGGATATGGAGGAAAAAAATCTTGAAAGAGATGAACGGGTGCTTGGTCTTGATCTTTCTTGACATTTATAGATTTAGCTTTTTGAGAGTCCTCTTGACATGGAACCACTTCTAAGGACAAGGGAATATGAAGAGATAATGGAGTATCACATGAAGATTGAGGATTTTTAGTTGTAGTAGCGTGGAAGAGGTTTGCAGCCAAGTGAAGGTTAGCTTGAGTTTCTTTTGGAGGTAGCCCTTGAGGGTATGCATAGTCAATGTGAGAAGCATTAGATTCCTTTCTTAATAGAGGCATGTTGGAAAGCTTTGAAGTGTTGGGAGATGCATGAGTGTTGGAAGAAGTGGAAGATGTAATGGTGTCACTACTAAACATAGGGTCATCAACATAATCTTGCTGAAGAGAAGTATCTTCAACACATGAGTCACTAGAGGTTCTAAGATCAACAATCTCATCATCAATGAGATCTTGCACTTTATGTTTCAGCTCTATGCAATCTGAAGTACTATGCTCATTGTGTTGATGATAAGCACAATAGATATCCAAGAATGGGTTTCCATATGAGCTAGACTTAGGTAACACGATGATCTTATTGCCAAGAAGTTTTTGCAAAGTGTCATCATAAGAATCTTCCAAGGGAGCAAAATTTCTATTAGAAGTATGTCTAGAGTCCTTTTGTTGTTTCTCAAGTGAATGGTATGCATCCATGTCTTCATCATTATCTTGGTCAAAGATAGGTCCATCATGAAATTTTAGCATAGGCTCAAAGGAGATATCACTTGCTTGTTCTCTAAAGAGGTCTTTAGATCTAGAAGATGAAGACATTTGATGTCTTGAAGTAGAGCATGTAGACCTAGAAGAAGAGGATGACCTCAAAGAAGGTGACTCACATGCATGTAAAGACCTTAAGGAAGATTCATGTAATGATTTAATCTTCTCCTCTAACCTTTTCTCAAGTTTAGACTTCATTTATGTCATGTGCTTAGAGAGATGAAGGTAAGAAAGATCATTTGTCTCTTCTAGTTCTTTGTATTGCACATATAGATCTTGAAACTCTTTAGTGACATGGAGGATATCATGATCATCTAGATTTGGTTGAGGTTTGGTAGCACAAGCTTTGAATTCCATAGTGGTAGATAGATAATCAAGCATGAAGGAGACTAGAGGAAGCTAATAAGGTGACACAAGATAACTTGATGTCCAAACTAGAGAGGTAGCTTATTCACTTGCCAATATAGTAAAGAGAGATTAAATTGACTTTTCAAGCAAGGTGTCCAAGCAACTTAGGACACTAGCAACTCAAGCCAAGAGCTAGGCAAGAAACCAAATAGCCAAATAGATAGAGCAAGCAGGGTGACAAGTGAACAACTTTCCCAACCCAAGAGTGTTGTCAAGAAATCAAGGTAACCATTTCAGCGAAAAGATAACTAGCAAGCAAAAATAGACCATGAAATTAGGAAGACCATGAGCACTAAGACCAAAGAGTCACTTTAAGCATGTTCAAGCACTAGAGACATATAAAAGAAAAGTCAAATGATGAGAATCCTCTTAGCAAGCAACACAAGAAAATGTTTGCACTTGATGTTTTGACTTGGTTGACAAAGTTTGACAATAATTGATAGCATAGCAAGTTTGATGTTCAAAAGCAATTTCTTTCCAAGCAAGATAGTGACACATGGAGTAGTCTTCAAAAAATCAAGCAAGATACAAAGCAACCTTGCATGATACAAGCATATCTGAGGTCTCAAAAGAAATCCCTAGAATTATCGTCATGTGTATGTTCAAAAGATTTTCACAAGTATACCACATTCGAGAACACATCAAGCAATATCTACCTAAAGGACATGGTTCATTACTCAATAATTTGGCCCACACTTGATGCTCCTTTGCCTCACACCAAGTGGTTTCCCACAAGAGATATTGGCTTTGTCATAGAAATGCCATAAGCATAACCAAGGGAACATAGATGGTGAGTGTAAAATCTTGGGGTGATCCGGGTAGTCCACTAGGATCGATCCTTGCACCAGGAAGTTGAGTGGCTAAAAAAGGTAGTTACTAACTTAGGGTGTTTAGATAGGGCTTCCGTTCATAGTGTTCCTCTTGCTCCTAATTATAGGACACCTCACCTTGCGATGAGTAACCGATCTCACGACCACAAGAGTACCTTAAGCATTCTTGCCTAGTGATCTCCATATGGTCAAAATCCCATAAACGATCACACTAGACAAAGACAAACACTACGTCTACCAAGGTTTTGTGTCCTTGATAGCCTTGAGTTTATAGTGGGTTGGAAGAGCCAGGTAATATGCTTGTCCCCACTTGGGTCATTCCTCTCAGGTTGTCCACGAGCAGGCCCTCTAAAGGATTTTAAACTACACAAAGAGTGGATCAACTTTTGGAAGTCAAGATTTCTGATTCACCACAAGGGTGAAGAGCATACTCTCCTATTCCAATCATTTTCTCTCAAACACGCCAAGAAGATTCAATTGCCTCTTACTCTTGAAACCAAATGGTAAGTCAAGATTTCTGATTCACCATAAGGGTGAAGAGCATACTCTCCTATCACCAAAAGATCCCAATCATAATTTTTAATGTGCCTAAAAATAAACAACTAGTATATGCCGCACATGTAAAAGTAAAAAACAAAAAAAAAAAATTGGGTTTTTATGCGTTGGGTAGCCTTGCAAACAATCGTTAGTAGCCCTTGTGCATTTGAAGCTTTGACATGCGTTCTTTTTATGCAATGTTTCAGTTTTTTCACAAGGATGACAACTTGCAATCACAACTTGTTAGAACCACAAGTTAGTGTGAAATAACATAAAAAATTGCAATAAAAAGTGGTTAGTTTCCTCAAATATCCAAATTATCTTCCAACCAAGTGTATGCAAAGAAAGTGCAAACTAATCACAAATGCTCTCATTTTCTCTTTGCTTTTAACCTAGTCAACATGATTATATTTTTTTTGCTATAATTTCAAACCCAAAAATAGAAATGGAAAGAAGAGACCCCTACTAAATACCAGAGAGCTTTTCAAAAATGCAAGAAATTCAAAAAAAATCTCTTCATTTGTGCCCTAGGGACCCATTTTGTCAAAACAGGTCAGATTTATCAAATCGGATTGTTTATCCCTAATATGACCTCAAAAGTCAAAACACAAAGAAAGAACCCCCCTTAGAATTTAAAAAAAATTCTAAATATGTAAGTTATTCTGAAAAATATGCTGATTTGCGATCAAAAATGGCTTTTTATGAAAAATAAAGAAAAAATCATAACTCCCATAAATCACATCAAAATGCTCTAAAAATTATACTGAGACATGTTGGACACATATCCAACCTACAAAAAAAATTTCAGAATCAAAATCCAAGCGATTTAAAAGATATGACTAAATCTTTAAACCAACTAGATTTTTGGCCTTCAAACCAATCTACGTATGGGTTGGCTTTAAAAGCAAAGTGATAATTCTAAAAAAGCACTTTATTAGATCCAATATGTTGTTGTAAAAAATCAGAGATAAAAAATAAAAGCAAATGGAGCTAGAAACTTGATTCAAGCCCCACAGTGGGCGCCAAAAATGTACACTTGAATTGTATCACACTCTAAACCCTTCTATCCAAATGATTCCATGAGTTTGGAATGTTTGGATGCTGGCTTAGAGCTCCCTATCCACTGAGTGCAAGATAGTGTATTTCAAGTTCAAGCACTCTCAGTTGAGCCTTCAAAATACTCTTCTTGCTAGTAAACCATGCAATGGGAGGTTCCAAAGACAAGATGCAAAAATGCAAATGTCCCAAGGAGTTCCTCAAGAATGCAATGCAAATATGGAAACTAAGCTAAGATGAGAATGCAAAATACAGCTATGCTAAAACATGTATGAGAGTGTTACAATCCAAATATTAAGCTATGTGAGATAGATTATTGCAAAATAAAAGCTAAACTAACATGCAACATGAATCTAAGCTAAAATTCCATGGTATCAGAGAATGTAGATAAGAAATAGAAGTTCTCCGCAAAGCTCCAAAGAAACTTGTTAGAAAACCTGCAGCATAACAATACTCAAAAGATGGATGGTTTGAGGGGGAAAGCTCTCTCCCTTTTAAAGTCGTATGGATGGTAGAGATCAAGATGCAGATGGTGGATGATCAACAGTGGAATTTGAAATGAGGAGTGATCCATGTGCACACACAAGTCAACCAATAGAATATAAGTTGACTTGTCATATAAGACAAAAGTCACAAAGCCTTTTTTTTTAATTGCAAAATAGAAAAAGGACTTTATGTGTGCACTTTAAGTGGGTTAGAAGAATGGGGTCTTTTATTTAATTAAAAGGGGACATGTTCTTTTAATGAAATATTGAACTTAGGATAGCATAGTCAAACTATAGGTTATAATCAAATTGATTGATTATTAGCAATTTGGACTAGGTAAATGATTTAATTAATTTAGCCAAAATGTTGAGAAGGGAGCTAATAGTCTAGATGACCATTTTTAGGTGATTACAATAGTCATGTTCATCATGACCATTCTTCTTAAAATATGCACAAGTTTTCTTCTCCCTTTTGTTGAAGTTGTTTCCCTTCTTATTATTTCTTGAAAAAGACTTTCCTTGTGAAGAACATTGTTGTGTGGAGGAAGATTGTTGCATAGAGAAAGATTGTTGTGTGTCATCTCATGGCTTAGCCTTCCAATGCTTTTACTTCTTGTTGGAATTTTTACCACTTTGATTCCCTTGATTAGCTACCAAGGCTTTGGTCTTTGAAGACTACAAAATTGTCATACTCACTAACTTTTCATGTTCTAAGACCAACTTTCTTGAAAATGACTCGAATGAAGGCTTAGTGAAGGCACTACCCATTGTTAACTTGTGAGTATTATAACTTCAAAAAAAAGTGACATATTTAGGAGGAAGATGAGTCATCACATGTTTGATCAACTTTCCATCCTTGATGGGTTCACCACAATCCTTAAGTTGTGCCCTCTACATGTCTACTTGGGTAAGATAATCTTTAATCGTGTCAAAATTCCTAGGATCCAAATTGAGAAGATTGTCCTCAATGGTGTAGGCCATATCCTCATCTACTATCCCATACAATGCTTCAATTTTATCCCAGACTTCTATTAGATTTTTAAGGTTCTTGATGTGATATTTGACAGGATTTGAGATATTCTTTAACAAGGTTCCTAGGGCCATTTCTTGTTTTGATGCCCAATCTTCTTTACAAGACTCATTAGCATCATCATTAGGTTTCTTTTCTGCACCAGTTAAATAATGTAGTAAACCTTTTTCAACTAATGGTTCCTCTATCTTTTCTTTCCAAGTAGTATAATTATGTGGTGTTAACTTAGAGAAAGAACCCATAATCCAAAAGAAAGAGCACAATATGAAGGAGACACAAGAACACAAGACACACCCCCCCTTTTCACCCAATCAAAGACCCCCCTCCCCCCAAATGAATGCTTTAGGCACTTTATATGTAGTGCATTTACAACAGGCTACTTGTTAAGATAGACAAAAGTGGACTTCTAATTTTGTTGTTTACAACCTCCTCTTGGAGTTCAAATCTGGTACTTAAACAATGTAGCTTAGATATATAACAAATTTGAAGTTTAATCAAAGCAATACAATGCAAAAAAAGATCTATTTCTGAAAGTGGTATTTCTGTCCACACAAGCCTATAATTTGATTGCAAATCTAGAAAGTAGATGAAAAATTATGCACTTTCAAAAAAAAGTGGAACCTGAATATGTGTCTAGATGAGCCTGAACTAAGCCTTTGAAGTTGCAAAAAATGAGATTTGTGATTTGTAGAAAAATAAAGGAACATAGATCTCAAACATCCTGCACGAATGTGTAAATCACGAAATTCTATCCCAAAACAAAAAAAACTTGCTCGGAAAAAGCAATCCGTATGAGGGAGATATCGTTGTTTGAAAATCACCTCTACAATTATTTTTCCTGAATCATTGTCATTGCACCTCCAAAAATTAATTAACTATAGATTTCACTTCAAAAGTTTGATTTTGATGAAACAAAAGTCGATTTGGGGGTTTTTTGACCTTCTGAATATGATGCCAATATTTGATTTGCACCAAAAAGCTCCAATCTTGTCCTGCAAAAAAAAAATCTTTCGTACTGGCCTAAAAGGCCAATTTTTTCACAAAATTTCGGAAATAAAATGCAAATCTAAAAAGAAAAATGCAAAGATGCAAAAATATTTAGATTTGAAAAATTAATTGCACAAATCTAAAGAGATAATATCAATTTCGCAAAAATCGAGCCTTTGGGTTCCAGTTTGCAAAAAAAAATTGCCTCAAATTTGACTATGGCCTAGGGTAGGCAAATTTATAGTCAAATTTCACCAAATTGATCCTTTAGGCACAATGGTGAGGTCTACTTTGGCTCTAGATGCTCCTAATAACTGCAAATACTCTAGATCTGAATCATGGTCCTCTGAGAGGTGAAGTAAAAATGGTCTTCAATGGCTATGTGAAGAGAAGCTCCCTTAACTCTGATACCATTTAAGAATTCACCTTAGGGCAAAATAACACCAAGATCAAAAAGTTCAAACACTAGCACAATATGGACCAATAATAGATTATCAAAATAACAATAATAAGAATATCATATGTACAATACACACTAGAAGTGCCTATATATAAAGGCATCTAGAATGACTAGGAGTTAATAAAGTGATAAGCCTCACAACTAAGCACATGTCCACCAAGAGTGGATTATCCTCCATTGAGCACATAAGTTAGTGTGATGATGAGAGGATAAGCTTACATAGGTGTATCTCATAAAGAGATGTTGTAGACACCATGTGCTCAATTGGAGTGCAAACAACTGTGTTGTCTACATGACAACTCAGATGAATATGCAAACTCTTGTGTTTCAACAAGACAACTCATATGACTATGCATACTCCTAAGTGTCTACATAACAATTATGTAATAATGCATTAACCTAAGTAAACTTAAGTAAAGTATAATAATAATTAATTATTTACACTAACAGAAGGAAAGTAGATTATACTCTATGTATGTATTTTAAAATCTAAATGATATTAATATGCTAGAAAATGTAAAAGCTATGAATGTATGAGCAAGTGAATATTTTAGCATAAGTTTGATGCAAAATCAATTCAACCTCCTTAATGGAGAATTGAAAGCTCCTTAAATAGAATTCCATAATTGATCTATGGTCAAGATCAACTGGAATGAATGGTCAAGATTGAAGATGAGATTTAGTTAGAATGGAAAATTCCCTGTACAGGTGAGATTGACTGATTCAGATCTGAGTGTTATGAAGAATTAACCGACTCTCTTCTGAGTGTGAGAAAGAGTTAACTAAGTTACTTCCATTTCCAATTCTAGTTCACTTAGAGTTTCCATTTCTGAACTGAAGAGAGAATTTGGAGAGAGTATTTAATTTAATAACATAGAATATGACCTTATACATGCACAATCTTAATTAATTGAATAATTAAATTCAATAAATTAAAATGAGGATATATCTTATTAAATCAAATACATTTAATTCTCTTGTACATTAGCTAAAAGGATAATTTTAATTTAATTAAAGTATGAAGACTTAAAATTAAATTAAATGTAATTAATAGGTTTAATGTAGCTAATTTGAGACAATATTTAGGAGTTAAATAAAGAGTGTAATTAATACAGATTAGGGTTTTCTACATTTGACACTTAGGTCAAGCAGCAATTATGAGAATCATAATTACCTACTAAAATAGGACTTAGGATTGATCAAATAGACCAGAATTGGTTTAGCATAGCAATGTGCTGATTTTGAGGTATTACAAGGGGCACATTTTTATGTAAATGTTTTAAGGTGGGGGACTTTTCAATGGGAAAAGAGGCCCTAGATCAAATCCATTCTTTCCTCCACCACTTCAACCTGTTAACTGGTCCCTACAGGATGTATGATCTCGATAATTGGATGAAGAACACCCTTAAAGAAATAAGGAATTATGTATTGCCTAACACCAAAGAGTTACCCCACGAGGATGTTATTCCTAATATTGTTGCAGAGGGAGGAAGTAGATAAGTTGATCAAGCTTGATGATGTTTTAAGGGTAGAGAGGGAAATGAAGAGAGTAGATCCCAATTTCATGGGATTTTATATGGATATCCCCTATCCTCAAAGGATTAGGAAGATGGTCACCGACCATGCTGAAATTATGACCAAAATGCCAGAGGGCCCTAGGGAAGAAGAAGAGAGGGTATGTCCTGATAGACCTGAACCTGATGTAACTTCTGATGAAGAAGAAGAGGAAGATGAGCATGTTGAGGCATCATGGGCCATCAAGGAAACAAGAGACAAAAAGTTGTCCATATCCCTGTAGAGGTTAAACGGAGGACACTACAAATTCTACCAGGCAAGAGTCAGTACTTTGTTGACTTAAGAAAAAATTATCTACAAGATAGGATCAATGCAACTAAGAACACACTCATTGATCTAGAACTAGCTGTAGCAAGGCTGGATGATAAGATCATCCAAGCCTAAGAATTTATAAAAGATGATGAATTCATCAAATTAATAGAGTTTAAAAGGCTTTTGTATAAGGTAAAACAAAGTAAATTAATGCTCAAGATGAAACGAGGAGAATCAGATGAACAAAAACTAGAACTGGTTGAGAAGTTGCAAGCCTATGATCTTGAGAGTGAAATCATGACTCTAGAGGAGGCAAGAGATCTTGTACAAAGAAGTGGGATGTTTCTGGTGCCCAGATGGGATTTGGAGCAAGCATTTATGCTTGATCAGATCAAAAGACAAAAAAAAATGTCATTTCATATGAGGCATATGGTGGTGATGGACTATAGAGAGGAACAAGATTCAACATTGACAACAAGTCTCTAGAAAGCAGTACCATGGCTCCTGCATCAAATAAGCCTAAGTTGATGGATGTGCAAAGTATAGAACAGGAAAACATGGTTGTGTGGGCTCTGTAAGGCACTTCAGGCACATAGATTTCAAAGGCCATGAAACATTTTTTATTCATGAATGAGGCCAAGGTAGAGGAGATAGAGACAAGGCTTGCGAAGTCTGTGCATGACTATATTGATGTAAGAAACCTCTATAAAGATGAACTTAGGAAAAGCCATGTCTATAAGGAAAAGATTGAAGAGCTTGAGGCTAAGGTCTAAGTACTAGAGGCTAAGGTTGCATCTCTCAGAGAGTAGCTTGCAAATGTAGAGCAAGTGGTTACTGCAGAGCAAAGCCAAGAACAAGACAATCAAGAGCAACTAGCTAAGGACATAACTAAGGCCTCGACATAAACATATGAGCTAGAGGCAAAGGCTACATTAGAGCCTAGTAGAATGAGCATTGATGCTCCACTAACTCAGCAAGGAGATGAGGTAAGGATATCATTGAGAAATTTTGTAATGGGGTACTTTCATGGCTATCACCTACATTCAATCTATGGGGGCCATATACTCAGTTTTTAGAAAGGCTTAAAATGATGATGGATAAAAAGCCAGATTTGTGTGATAAGATAATCACAGTGAAGGAGAGCCTAGAAATAGTTAAGGAGCTAATTGGTTTCTTCACTGGAAAATTGCAAATTATTCAAGGTAGGCTAAAAGTTTTATCTTAAAGAATCGAGCCCTGCATACCACCAATTTTGGATGATAGTAATGTGGTGAAAGAATGGTAATTGGTTTGATGCATTCAGTGCAATATTGACTCAAGAGGCCACAGCGAAAAATTTTGAAGACATCAGTGCTTCCCTTTTCCATAATTTTATTGACTCCTTATTTAGAGTAGAAATAGACTTGAACAAATTCATAGTTGTTTCTAAAGCCATAAGTGATGCCAGGTGGACAAAAGTCATGAAGGACCTAGAAGAGGTTAAAACCACATAGTGGCTTACCAAGCGAGAAATCTATGTTTGGGAAGCGGTGGGAGAAATAAAGGCCTTACCAGCATGAAGCAACTAAGAAATTATTAAGGTTAAAGGAAAATGAGAGATTAAAGGATAAGATGAGATACACTGAGCACTTTATCAAAAGAATAAAACTCTCATAAATATTCATATCAAATTTTGAAACTTTTGAGGAAGTAGATGATAGAAGAAGACAAAATGGATTAAAGTAAAAGTTTCTGTAATGAAGTGCCACCTACTAACTTTTCAACTACCTTCCTGATTTTGGATCAAGCGTAGGAGAATGTTTTGATTATTATTTTTTTTATGTCTTGCCTTTTTATTTTTCACTAAGGTAATGAATGTGTCCTCCTATTTCTAGCTTGTTGCAATCCTATATAAGGATTTCCTGGATGTGGAGTTGTGGTCGGAAGTCTATATAATTGTCAGTCTTATGTTATTTTACAGTTTGTCTAGATTTGTGATTGTATTAACGTGTATAGTATTGTATACTTGAGAATACAATGATCAAACTGCCAAGTTTTGAGATATACTATGAGTCTATATTAGTATTGTGTTCATTTTCAAAGAAAGTAATACAAAATGAAATTCTACATACATATGTATCTGAATTTTGTCTCCTCCATTGCATATCTATTATCTTGAGATTGAAATGAGCAATGTTCTTTCAGTTTAATACAATTTGGATTAGTTGTATATCTCTTAGTGATTGCTTTTGGTTCAAAGAATTAAGTAATTGCTTTCAGTAAGTGGTAGGGTTTTGTGTTTATAAGGAGGATATGATAAGAATGAGATTCGGAGTCCACTGTTGACAAATTTAATTGCAAGTCAATTGAATAGGTCTAAAGATTGTTGGTTTTGACTCTATATAACAATGTATAAGGCACTGACCAACTAATTTTAGTTGCAAGTAGATGGTTTATACAATTGCAAAATATATATCAATCAAAATCAATTTACCATTTTTATGTAATGAAGAACTAAAACTGTTGGTCGTTACTTATTTGCTCATACCTTTTGGTTATAGTTAGCTACTGTGATTAGGGAGTTTATGAGAAAATTATAGAAGAACATTGACCATTTTCTACTACAAGGGATAAGGCTAGAAAGAAGAAATATCAATGAGCAAGTGTTTTAAAGAAGAAGATCAAATAACCTATTATATTTATATCCCTAAGGTTTTCCCACCTTGGCCCTGTAGAGCCTAAAGTGAAGGGAGTCCTAGTAACTCTGTTGAAGTTGGCCTAGTGTCAAGATAAATCTAGCTTAATATAGGTTTAAGCTATTCCCTAGGCTTGGTCTTTGTCTTGTGCATCCTATTATTGGGTTTAAATCAACCTAGTATTTTCCTTACCAGAAAGGACACCAACAAGACCTTTGTTTGTGTGACTAAGATGATTGATATCCACAATTCTTTCTTTTGGTCCTAGTCTTAGAGATGGTTCAACTACATTAAGGTATACACAAATGTCATGGTCAATGTCAAAGTTGGGAATGTAATGACACTTGGTTGTATCCTAATCAATAAGCTTGGGATGGATCAAGGATAATGGCTCAGGATATAGATATGATTTGGCTTGGTTTAAGGACATGACTTCGTTGGTGACGTATACATTGTATCTGTTAAGTTATAATGTGCACCTCTTCTAGGTTGTTTAGGAAACTAGAGGTGTCGAACTAATCATTGTCCTCATGATAAATTTCTACCAAAAAGAAATCCAGAAATAAGGTCTAGAACTATAATTCTAGGGAACGAGACTATGTGTATGTTTCATATCTACTTCTAAATTACTCGGTCATGAATTGGCTCTGTGTGGTGAAGGGGAGTCTAAGCTAGAGGCAAACTCTTGTGCTATGATAGTGCTTTATGTAGGAATGTGAATTACATCACATTCTTTATTGTAAGTAGATTTCTTAGATAGCGAATCAAATTCCCATTTGGTAGAGTCATCATCATCTTCATCATTAATGGCATCCATGAATGTTTCTTCTGCAATATGCAGATCGAGGATCAATAGGTTTATATTCTTTAGATGGGATGCACTCTAATCTACAATGTCCTTCTCTTTTGGTACCCAAACCAAAGTGGAGGATGAGGAATCTCTATGTCTATGTTGTGGCCTATCAAGGTGTGGGGGCTTAAGATAAGGTGGAAAACCTTCCTCTTCTTGTCTGAATAGCCCACTCCTATTTTCAATTTGTTGGGGTGGTTCCACAATACCTTTGCCTTTTCCCAAATGACAATCCCCCTGGTAACCCATTTTTTCATCAACTCATAATCTTTTCCAAAAAGGTGGGGGGGTATATCAACATGTCATATTTTCTCATCTTCTTTTTTTGTTGTCCTTATAGACATACCACTTTCTTTAACAAAGTGTCCATTGTAAGTGTTCTTTGTAGGTGGTTTGTCATGTGATTTAGGAGATGATGGTGGGTCAAATAATGAAATTGAATATTCGCCTATTCCCTTGCATTTTAGTTTGTATTTTCGGTCAAACTCCCTCATTAAATGACTCATTTCCTCATAATGTGTTTGATTTGAGTCTATAGGTATCAATGATGACGAGGTAGAAGAATTAGAACAACCCACTTTCTCTTTTCCCTTAGCTATTGTGGAAAAGTGGTTGTTGCTTTGGCTAGTAGAGCTTGAGGCTTCTGCTGATGTAGATTGGCTGGCAGTACTTGCTGAGATGGGGACTTCTTCCCTGTTGTGAGGAACAAGGAGTTATAAAATTGTTTATAGGTTTGGTCCCTGTGTATGGTTACCTCCTAGCCCATGTATGGAAATTTTAGACATTGCTGATAAGTGGAAGGGATTGTTTGCATGTCATGGATCCATGATCTGTCTAATAAGATGTTGTAGGTTAGCTTCAAGTCCAGGACTTGATAGATGGTTTCTTTTATGACCAGGCCAACCCTTATGGGTACAATTACCATGTCTTTGGAGGATCTCTCTTATCATCATAAGATTTAATTGTGATCTTTTTCTTAGGATCAACATCATCCTCTGTATATCCTAGTGCTTTTACTAGGCTTAGTGTGCAAGTATTTAGACCGACCCTGCCATCAACCAAGGCTCTCTTCACTCTGTTCCTGTGTATGAAGACTTTAATGTGTAATGAAGAGTTTTGCAGATGAGTGAAGGACGTGTCATCTTGCGCTAAGAAAGATACACATTGAGGGGCAACAAGGTTGCTCACCGTGTTTTGGAATCTATGTATGTCAAGATCATTGCGCACTAAAGCTTTGGTGAGTATCTCCTTGTGCTCTGGAGATATTTGTGGTAGTTCAAAGATGAAAATATGGGTGAGAGTTTTCAATAGTTGGTTGACCAGACTATATTTGGGTATGGTGGAACTTGTTGTGGCTTGGTCTAAACTAGGGGTTGTCCCTGACCTCAAGTGATGTCATTCAAGGCTTGTTTCTTATGTTTATCTTTGACCATGATTACATTGACAATGTTATTGAATCCTAAGATCACGTTAATTGTGTTGTCATAATTATGAGCATAGTTGACTTTGTCATTGGAGGATGTGGGCTAGTTGCTTTTGAAAGAGTCACTTTTCTCATGATTCATGAAAGATTTTTAAAAGTT
The DNA here is from genome assembly GCA_028749045.1 of Cupressus sempervirens. Classification (NCBI taxonomy): domain Eukaryota; kingdom Viridiplantae; phylum Streptophyta; class Pinopsida; order Cupressales; family Cupressaceae; genus Cupressus; species Cupressus sempervirens. Next base: position 1,043,454,878 of record CM053785.1, on the reverse strand, counting down.
GTGTGATCCTCATTATTCTGAAGATGGTGTACTTCAATCGTCTCAACATTAATTAATTTTTGGATGGCTCCTTTAAGAGCACAGTAGTTATTTGTGAAGTGCCCTTAGTTCCAATGATAAGTGCAAAAATGTTTTTCATTCCACTATCGTGGTTTGACTTGTGGCTCATAAGGTTTAGCTTTTGGTAGTACAATGAGCTCATTGGCTAAGAGCATTTGTAAAGCTCTTTTGCAGGTCTCACCTATGGGTGTGTATATTTTGGGTATGTTGGTAGACTTGTATCCTCTCAGGGGAGGAGCTTGGTTATATGCTACTTATTGATTGGAATTGTTTAGTGTTGGACGAGTCATTATATTTTGTCGGTAGAATGGACGAATGTTATCTTGTTTTGGTGAGTTTTGGTGAGTATGTACATTGGTGTTATTGACAATTGGGTATGGTTGATTTGGATAGGGGTGAGGTTGTGGTTTAACATGACTGGCTTTTACCATCCCATCATTTACCATGTTTTTATTATTGTTCCTCCACCATGATTTTTATTTGTCATTTGACAAGTCAGATGAGTCATGTGGTTGTGAGGAGCTATTTGAGAAACCTTTTCCATCTTTTGATAGCTTGATGATGTCATTGCTTGGCAAGGTCTCTTCTACTTTAATTGCATTTTCTAAAATGGTTTTATAGTCTTTTGGACCTTGTAGTTGTAGCCAGTAGTTCATAGGTTTGGAAAGGCTATTGATGAAGACATCCATCTTCTCTTTGTCCAAAATGTCTCGATGATATTTAGCAAAGGTATGCCTCCACATTTGTAAAAAACACCTTGAAGGACTCTCTTGGGAGTTGTTTTGTATTGCATAAGTCGATCATGGTAACCTCCATTTTAATGTTGTATGAGTATTGTGCGATGAAAATTGAAGCTAGTTGGTTGAATCACTTGATATTGGAGGGGAGTTTTGAGAACTATTCCATGAATTTACACCCCCCCCCCCCCTCCCCCCCTTCCCAACTCCTAGGGGATAACCACATAATGTAGGTCGTATCATGAATGAATTCCATACTTATAGAATTGTCAGAGATGATCTTGAGGATTTGACATGCCAAAATATTTATTATATTTTGGTATTTGCATATTCAGTGGAAAAGGTGTCAAGGTGATGTTTCTGTCAAATGAGAGAGGGCATACTTTATCGAGACTAAATTCAGCTAGTTGGACTTTTTCGAATTTCATTCTCTCCATTTCCAATTGTAGGTCTTGAAGTTTTTGAGTGATAACCTCTAGTAGTGATTCTTCTTGGTCCCTCCTAAGGCTTGATATATCGAAGTTAGATGGTAATTTTGCACATTATTGTGCCAATGATAGCAAGTAACGTTCTTTAGGTCATTTGAGTATCTTTTCTATTATGTCAACAAGTTCAAGATTTTGTTAGAAATCCCCAATCTTAGTTTCAAGACTATTTTCACTCCATATTAGAGATGAACCCATTTGTTGGAGGGTTTTGAGTTCTATTGTTTGAACAAGGGTGATTTGTTGGCAATGGTGGTTGATAAGTAGTCAATGGTTAAAATAGGCTCAATAATAATTGGAGATTGTGCACATTTGATAGTTCATTTTGCTATTCTAGCACTTACCCATATGGACGATCTTTTAGGTTCCTTTTGTTTTGCAACTATACTAGTTTTACACAGTGGCATGAGACACAGATGATACCCCTTTAATTCTTCTACATTTCAATGGTATGATGATTGTTTATAGACCAAAATGTGTTGGAACATCAAGCTATGTTTCAAAATGTTGTTCAGTGATGTTGATGATTATAAGACTCAATTCCGTAAAGTCAGGTAAGAGACAAATGTGCACGTTTCCATTCATGTTTGACTTGATGACGAAGTTGAGGTGACAATGAATACTAGATACTTGAGTCCCCATGCAGGGTTGGAACATTGCTTTCTTTAAAGATGTTGATCATTTTCAAGATTCCTCAGTTTTGTAGAATGTTAATGAAGGAAAAAGGTATCCAAATCTGGTGTCTATTTATGGATAATCTGTACACAGATAGCCTTTGTTTTAATTTTTTTCTCAGATGCATTGCAAGAATCTTTAAATGCATTATTTAAGTGCTTATATGTGTCATTTCATGGCATGTTAGGTGTTATTCTGTAGTGTGAAAGTGTTGTTTTAAACTCATATGTGTTACAGGGATGTTCATATGTGTTGTTCGATCCTTCAAATACAATTTTTGTTCAGTCAGATGCACTATTAGAGGATGCAAGTGCATTGAACAATTGATTGCACATGCTATTTTAGGCTTCAAATGCACTATTTTAAGGTGTTTTGTAGCATTTATGTTCGATCCAAGGTCAATTTGTTGTCATGTTTGAATTGGGTTGGAAGAACTGTAATATGGAGTTCATTAACATGTATTAAACAAACACATCCAATCATAGTAATGAAAATAAAATAAAATATTCAATGCACAAACCTATAAAAAAAGAAACGGCTTCCTAACAATGGTTAATTAAGGCTAGTGACTATGAGGTTTTAGTGTTCAACCAATAGTGTCTAAATTTACCTCTTTGGTGATAGAGAGCTTCTTACCAATGAAAAGGAGGCTTGGCACAATGTCTTGCGAGACTACTAGAGGAAGGCTATATTTCAAACACACTTGACTTGCATTTGATTAGGAATACAAGATGAAAGGCTTTCCCTCTCACCGATCTTGCTAAAGCAAATCTTTGGAGGTAGCCTTTCTATGGTTGAATAAATAACCTAGTGAAAAGCAAAAGAAATAGAAATTGGAAGTAGGTTTGAGAATTTGATCACCTTAAAAGAGTGAGAGCATATCCCTACTACTCTGACCTTTCAACCATGACAAACATGATTGTTTAGTTATGAGCCTTTAACTATGGAAGATAAGAGACTCCTATTTAATCTACGTGTTTGTTCGTTCCTAGATTAATTCCTACTGAACCATTTCAAAAGGTTTGCCATTTTGATCAACTCAGTGAGCTGAGAGAACAGGCCTATTCCTGAACAGATTAGAGGAATCAAACTCCTTACTTAAGCTAGGTTATAAACTTTGAAATGCCACAATCTAATTGACAAGGGTTTATGCCTACCTGATTTGATGCTAGCAAAGGCTAGGTGAATTTTTGTTTGTCTTCATTCCTTTCTCACAATTTCAATGGCCCGAAAGTTTCTATCTAGTCCAGAAGAGACCTGTAAACAACCATCAATCATATTTGCAAGTTAGATATGATAGTTTATAGCTTTGATCAGATTTGCTACCAACAATGGCATGCGTGTTACAAAAATGTGCAAATGCATTATAATATTACTCAAAAGTGCTAATTGATCATGTAAATATGCTACAAGATATGGTAGATGTGCTATAAAATAATGCAGATGCATTACATAACACTTCAAATATGTTACAAAACACTTCAAATGCGTTAGAAAACAATTTGAAAGTGTTAAAACAATGTTCAGAAGTGCCAACACTTCGAAGAAATCTCAGATCCAGTATTTGTGAGCTTGGGAATGTCTTCAAAAGGTTGTTGCTCCTGTTATGAGTCTTCCAAAGCATTGTAAACCTGTAACAATTCAGATCTGCACAAGAAACCAAAGTAATACACAGATCTACAAGAAAAATCAAAGATTAGAAAAAAAAGTTAAAGAATAAATGAGGCTCCAAAAAGAAGCCCCACGGTGGGCGCCAATTTGTAGATGGTGGAATTGCATATTCATGAGACCTTAATGTAGAGTATAATCAAAATAACAATGAACTAATCGAGACCCAAGAAATCATTATCAAGTAAAGACTCTACGAACATCTCATGTTTCCCTAACTACAACTTCTAAAATTGCTCTTAGACTAGCATCTTAGTGACAGTTCTAGAATGAGAGCATGCTATGAATGCAAATCTACCAAAGTCATATAAGATCTATACGAAAATGCGGATTATGTAAAGATAATAACACTAGAATGCTAAAATATGTACATGCATAAGACTAAAATAATGCTAACTAGATATCAAAATGATGCTAAAATGGAGCTAACATGACATTAATTCTCAACAGCAATAATGTTAAATGATAACTCTAAATGCCTATGGTATGGATGCCTAAAAACTTGGGTCCCTTTGCTTTTGATTTTCCCTTCTATTTATAGGATTTTAGGAGGGGGTTGGGGTAAGGTTTAAGATTTTACTTTTCACCAGAGGGTAATGGTAAAATTGGAAATATCTCATAAGGCACCAAGAGGAAAAGTCCAACAGACTTTTGTGAGGATAAATGAGTGTTAAATTCATGGATCTTCTACAAATGTATATTCAAAATTTGATTGAAGAAGATACTACTAATGTTTACTATAGGTCCAATCCTCTATATTCGATCTTGGATGATTAATAAAATCTTTGCTATGTAATTTGGAGGAAGTAAAATTCTTGGAAGATCAGACTGTTGTGTATGTGTATCTTCCAAACTGCATTCACAACCTGTACATATATCCTATCTAGAGGGTATGTCCCTCAAGGAACATAACCCTTGGCATTAACAAACAACTTGTTATCCCTAAGCCAACGATCTTTAGTAAACAAATTAGTTGTGACTAACTAAGTTAACCAAGAACAAATAATGTCTTTGTCTAGAAATTGTCGGCACCTTTAGAGACAATATATATTAAATTGAATGTCATTCATTAGGAATATATGTATAGAAGAGCAAGTATGATCTATACCATCAGACCTGTAGGTTTATCTAGGTTATATTCTTAACACTCCCTCTTAACCTCATAATCCTACAGAGAGATATCATATCTAGCAACATCAATACAGATGTTTAAGCAAGAATTAATACTCTATATCTGTCTATCTCTTCTTAGTATGTGATATCATAGAACACATGATACAAAGTCATATTACTAAATCTATGATATGATAAATCACTGCTACTAGTGATAAGACACATGTTGTGACTCATAGAAACTGGTATTTCTATATCACAACGAGATCCTGAGTTTAAGATCTACCAGAATACTAGATAAACCTGGAGAATTCTAAGATTCTTCCTTTATCCAATTTGTGACCCATGAACATAGAAATGTCAATGTCACAACGCGATCTAAAACTCATCTGAATCTTACAGTAAAATCTACTATTTAGTACATTATCTAAGAGATCGTCATCTCTCATAATGCCTTTTACACAAGTATTCATTATTTCAGAGATCGTCACCTCTTTAAATAATGATTACACATGGTGGAGCCCATAACAATCAATAGCTTGACAAAAATAAAATTATCATAAGAATACAAAATAATTCAATCATACCTAGATCTTTCCTGAGATGATCACTCTCAGAGAGGTTTGATAAGAATATTTGCTTTCCAATTTCCAGTACTTAAGGATGAAGTCTAGAGAATAATTAAATTCTCTCTTTATCCAAGTTGTGATTCATAGACATTGAAATGTCTCTTTCACAACACAATCTTGAATCTATTCAAGGTTTGCCAGTAGTCCTCTACTGACTAAAAACACCATAAGATCATTTGATATCACATCAAATTCGTGCTAGAAGATTTTTTTTAAAACAATTATTATTGCAAACTGATGCTGGAAGACTGTTTGCTGAAAAATGCTTCCACACCATGATGTTTATAAAGGTAGGCCCATCAGATGGTTTCTCACTTTAGATTTTCAAGACTTCTACTGGATATCAAATCTTTCGAGCTCCTTATTCAAGGTTGCCTTGATGAGATGTTGGATTCCCTTTGAATCCAAACTTCTTTCCTACAGGAACATTCTTTAGAAAGAAAAAATCAAGGCATATACTCTTCTTATAAGAAATACAAATGAAAGACATTATAGACATTAGGTAAAAGAGGAGCTCAAGTACAATAGATACTTATCTTTCCATCATAACCTTGATGAAAGCTTTTGTACTTTATGAGTATACACCATCTTGACATGGTACACTTAGTCTGAGTTTGTATAACCTAGATCTTGGGGAGTCAACTTGATCTTCTAAGTACTCTCTCTAACATATAACCTTCTTATAAGTTGATACTTATGATTTTTGCTACAAATTCTTTATTCCTCGGGAATAAATAAAGCATGGTCTACTCCCTCTTGAACTTGAGGAAAGATAAAAAATGCCTTGAGTAAAATGTTTTGATATCGCATAGAATATCAATGATATTTACCAAATACTCTTTGAGTAATGGCCTTCAAGAATGGTAGATAGTCACCAAATATTACAATGAATTTTGTGCTTGACTATAGTTTCTAGTAGCCTAATGTATCCTCCTTTAATATTCCCCACTTGACAAAGCCTTACCAGAAGTATCTCCCATCTAGAGATCACAACCTTCATTTCTGGCCAATTCCATAGAATTAAATATGCTAGAATCTAGTTTAGCTAATTTCAATACTCCCTCTTAGCTAGGGAGGATTCAAAACATTCAAAATATTCACATAATCACTATGACATTCTAAGAGGGTGATATTGAACATTAAGGACTTTCTGTGATACCATCTTGCATACTCGCAAAGGATGGATCTACCTAGCATTGCCCACAGAGGGTGGGAGATACAACTAAATGTATCAATGAAGTAGTCTGCATATCTCTCATCTTCCCATTGCATTCCTCTTAGGAAAAGTAATTTCTCCTTGGTAGAAGAATACTTAGATACATCTGGTACTCTAACCTTGGTGCCATCCTGATAGCTTTTCACAGAGATTAATAATAGTCCAAGAGAAATATCAATGCTTGAATCATTCATGACTCATTATCCAAATAATATAGCATGAATTAATAACAACATGAAGTATTGAAGAGCATTATTCAACCATAAAGAATACTTATCTCTTTGTACTTCTTGGTCCATCCACAATCAACAGATATAAGCATTCAACAACATAGAAGTCAGACTAGATCACAAGCTCTAGTCCATAGTATATTTTGAAACCCTTTACTCTTATTGATCTTGAAGTCATTTCAAGTGCAAACCCATCTCAGTTCATTATGTTTCCATTAAAATGTAAAGTGTTGCTAGTTAGAGTACTGAGACTTCCAAGAATATCGAAGGTGTAAAAAATACGACTTCCACTGTTTCAAGCTAAAGGACTTTCACACTATGCACTTTATTAGGATTTGGAATTATCTCCATTAAAACATCAACATCCTTAAGCCTTTTAATGGCCATTATAACTCTTGCTATGCCTTTTGCAGTCTTCTGCCAATCAACTCTGTACTGCTTGGAATCATGTGGAGTTGTTCTGACAACACTCTTGTTCAATATTTCCCTTCATGGCCAATTCCATAAAAACTTCACAGGCTTCCTTAGTGTCTGCCGATTATAGACTCGAAGTGCAGAAGTCTACTATCTTATTTTCTGACCAAGTTGTTTCATCCAATTACAACTTTGAGGGTTTCAACCCTAATGAGAAACAATCCCTACTTAGAAAAACTCTTTCAAAATTATAGTACCCATTCAATCAATTTGATCACCAACCCAATGCCAACTTACAAATGATTTGAGGAACCAATTGCATTAAGTCTGAAGTCATATTAATCCAATAATATTGCTATAACTTCCATTATAATCAAACTGAAATTCTAATATAGTAAACTGTTTATGAACAACTTTTCAGAACAAGAAATTTAACTTGGGATATATGGAGCTTCCTTGCAAATTAAATCAGATATTATAGGGAAATGTCTTAGCAAAATTGAAGCATGTATTAGAGAATATCACAATTATTTCATACATGAACTGAGCATTGATCTGTTCAACTTATTCTTTAAAGTCTGAACTGTATTACTAAATCTTCTTTCTGTATTACATCAATGATCACAACTTATCCTGTCACTTACATCAGCATTGAGTCCACATCACCCTTCAGCAGACATATTGTGAATATATATATTTTATTTCAGACATAGTCAATCTATCTCTCAGTCTGTTTATGTGTTATATTTGATAAAACTGATCAACAAGATGAGTTTTATTTTCTATTGAGTGTCGGATCTTTAAACTTTATCACTCATATCAACCTGCTCTGCATGTGGATTGGCCCATGTGACCCGTCCCAAGGACAAAGTTTTTTTTACAATGGATTTGGTCAGATCATATCTTATAAGCCCCAAGCACACCATCAAGGGTGTTGATAGTCATATCAGTGTATAAGAAAAAATCCCTGCACCGGAACTGCCACATGGCCCCATCTGTGGCACATTGGTGAAGACACATGGGTTCCTTGGCATCATAGAGCATGAGCCAATATGCAAGTAGATCTACACTCCTACATACAAGATCTTTACAACATGAGTGATTTTGTACATCGACTACGATCCAAGAATCAAATCTTCTCCAAATCTAGATGCCCAACATCCCATGGATCGCGTGATCGATGGTGGAAAGCAATTTTTGATCAAAGATGCATCATTGGTTGTGAATACGAGCTTGATTCATCTTCATTGATATATCCAGCGAGTTGAGTTTGCTAAGCTTGAAAATTATTGGTCTGATTTCACTAGCGAACCTTCCAAAACTCTGTTGAGTTCGATGTGTTCAATACTTGACAAAACTCTTATCGATATTATTATGAATCTTTACTATTTCCTGCATGATTAAGTTCATACATTTGTACAGGAGGTTTCTACAATTCAACAACACTTGTAGATGATTGCGCCTAATAACCTTATTGCCTGTCAATAATTAAAGTTTATTATCATCGAACCCCGATGACAACAAGAAGTCTTTGCAGTAAACAGAAATAAAACTCTAGTTTTTCTCTAATGCTATTATGTCTAGATTATAGATGTAATACTGTCATGATGAATTTGGTTCCAAACCTTACATTTGCAGTTGGCTCTGATACCATGTTAAATTCATGGATCTTCTACAAATGTATATTCAAAATTTGATTGAGGCAGATACTACTATTGTTTATTGCAGGTCCAGTCCTCTATATTTGATCTTGGATGATTAATAATATCTTTGCTATGTAATTTGGAGGAAGTAAAATGCTTGGAAGATCAAACTATTGTGTATGTGTATCTTCCAAACTGCATTCACAACCTGTACATATATGCTATGTAGAGGGTATGTCCCTCAAGGAACATAACCCTTGGCATTAACAAACAACTTGTTATCCCTAAGCCAACGATCTTTAGTAAACAAATTAGTTATGACTAACTAAGTTAACCAAGAACAAATAATGTATTTGTCTAGAAATCGCCGACACCTTTAGAGACAATATATATTAAATTGAATGCCATTCATTAGGAATATATGTATAGAAGAGCAGGTATGATCTATACCATCAGATCTGTAGGTTTATCTAGGTTATATTCTTAACAATGAGGATTTTTTAAATTTTCAAATTAAAAAAAGGAGGATTTTCACTTTTGAGAGGATAAATGGCTTTTGTTGATTTATTAAAATGCTGCATTTACTTTCAACTTTTGTCTTTATCTTTTTCCCTTTTTATTTTGTTTTATGATTTTATGAATTGTTTTTCCTCTTTTAAAAGTGATTTAGGTCCTTTTGGATTTGATAGGTGATTGATTGATTAATCGCTCGAATGACTTGATATTATCGTTGATTTGAAAGTCTGTTGTTTTCCTCCGTTATCTGATTTTATCCTTAAATTTCATTGTTTGATCGAAATTCTTGTTGTTTTAGGTCTTGCCAATTTTAGGGTGTCTACAACACCTATACAAACTATTGGATGAGAAGCACTCAACAAGGCCAAATAAGATACGTATAGATACACAACAAAACATTTAACAAGGCCAAACAAGAAGCATATAGATATATAACAAAGCATCTGGCAAGGAAGTAAAGAACCCCATTTACTTTAGCATATAACATCATTGTGAAAAGGGGGAAGTAGTGAACACTCACTATGCTTGAACATTGATTTGGCTCAAGAATGTGGAATATGGTGCAAAGTTGAGCTTGTATAAGTGCATAATTAAATGAGCACAAAGTAAGCTTGAGCATGTAGTGGTGCCTATTGAAATAAACATTTGTGTGTAGGTAGTGAAGTATGAGTGAGCAAGATAAATAAAGTTCTAAAACATTCAATGCTCAAATGCTTCAAAAGTTGGTGCTATTATAAACGAGGAAATAATAAGGGAACACAATTAACTATGTCAGGGTTGAAATGAAAGAGTAAACTATATGATAAATCAAGGAAGTGGATGTTGTGTAGTAGCGATTTACTTGCTCACATGATATGACATATATGCATCAATATTAGGACACACAATTTTTTAGGGCACACAATGATTAGAGATGGTTCTCATTAATCAACCATCCAAACAAACCATTATTTATCCATTCAACAATGGCAAATTGGATGCACATGGACAAATATTTTTTTTGTTAGATCCACAATTCCTTTCCCTTAACTAGAAATATACTCATATCAATTAAAATGATTTTGAAAGGGAGATAAGTGCAAGGTACAATTTTCACGTCACATTGGGAAAAAGCACAAATTGGGCAGATTGAATTGAGAGTTTGCAAGAACCTCCAACTCAAAGAGCACATAATAGGCGCCATTTTAGGGTTCAGTATTAGCCGTGTTGTAGCCTTGGATTCGCTATCTACAAACTCCCATACGGCCAGAGATCGGCGACGGAGCTCTAACCTGGGTATTCCATCGGACGGTCCAAAGCTGTCCAAATAACAACACGTATTCTGTACACATAAAAAAATAGTGTCATACCAAACGAGTAGTCAAGTGGTTTACTTCTCATTATTTTTGTTATCACCATCATAATTCTTAACTAAACCAAATCTACTCGTTATTCGATGCCCGGTACTGTTAATTTTGCGTCGTCTTCTACAGGTTAAATAAAATTCCAGAAATTAACAAGTCTTATTTCAGGAGGGAGGTTTTGTTGAGGGTTTGAAGGAGGGGTTTTTGAATTATAGTAATAGCAAGAAGATGATGCAAGCAGGACCCCCTGCTCCTTCTCAGCCTTCCAATAATTCCATTCCTAATAATAATGTTGTGGTAGATCCTTCACAACAGCAGTGGATGGCGATGCAGCAGTACCAGGCGACCATGCACTCCCAGCCGCAATCTGTTGATGAGATTAAGACACTTTGGATTGGGGATTTGCAATACTGGATGGACGAAAATTATCTATATACTTGCTTTGCACAGTCTGGAGAGGTATGTGGTGTGAACTTGCTAAAAGGATTATCTCAAACCACATTGCTAATTTCAGGAATACTCAACAGTCTCTTTCTTCCTGCGCTTCATCTTTATTTTTGTTTGATATAATTTAATATCTCCTATTAGCAATGGCCATTTAGTTTTTGGATTCCCATTTAGGAGAAGGTCAGTTATTTGCAGTACAAATGTTTTGTCTGGTATACCCATATAAAGCCATCGAACTGTTGGAATTGTGTGCAAGCAGTTTTGTTGTTTTCAAACTACGCTTTTAAGAGAAAATCAATAGATTTGAACAGTTCATATATTCTTTTTATAATACTTCACTCTAATTTTAATTGTACAGAAGAGTTTTTTTGAAATATCCATTTAGGATAACCACAATTAATTGTTAACAGTTTACATATTTTTTCTACCATATCCGTTTGAAGCAACTCAGTATTTGACAGGATTTGACATCGTTGAGGGGATACTTTTCTAATTTCACCAACCTCGTTTGAGAGAAATACGATTCTTTATTTATATTTGTATAACACTCATCTTAAGCACACTTGCTGTTGGATAGATTTTAAGCCTTTGAAACAGTTCTTCTTTACCTTTTGAAATGTTCGTTTAGAATAAGTGTAACAATTAACAAACTGTTGTGAATATTTACTGCCCTGATTCTGTCATTTTCGAAGAACTTAACCCTGCAACAGTTCAAATGTTTTTTAACCATGGCCACAGTTTCTAAAATCATCACATTAGATAAGTGCAGTTGTTCACAATTCGAACAGCATTTTTACTAACCCATCTCGAGTAATTCAACTGTTGAGTAATTTAATTTCCTTGAATTGTGTTTTATAAATTTTCTATAAAAGAAATTCAGCTATTAACAGTTGAAATATTGTTGTAAATACTAAATACTATATCCATTATAGTATTTCAACTTTTCAAAGATTATAAAGTTCTCGATCCAAGATGGCAGGAGAGTGCAATTGTGCAAGTTCGGGCAAGAGGTGTAGTGTGAGGGAATCATCGCTGGGGCAGAAGTGATCAGATAGTGTTTTTTCAAGCTGTGAACTAGAACTCTTCAACACCAATGAGGAAGGCAGTGAACTTTCTCGTAGTAGGCATTTTGATGGCAATTAGGAAGCTGCCCTGTTTTCACAAAATGCTGAGGATCCAATTTGCTGAGCTAGGCTGGGGGCTTGCATTCCATGGCTACTGGAGCTGATGCCATCCCTCTTGGGCCTCGATCAAAAGGGGCCTTCTTTGCAGGAAATTAGTGAGTTTTCTTCAAAGCATATAGGTTTTTTAGATTCATATGTCGAATCAAAGTCCTGATAGTTAAGGAGAAAGACCTTGTTGGTAAATTTGCTGGGCTAGGGCATGCTATAATTTTTTCTGGAAAGATAGATCTTTGTACTCAGGGTGCTAATTTCTTTGTTTGAGCCTTCCCTAAAGGCTGCTTCTTCGGTGTCAGTCTGAATAAAGAATCTAAATACAGGCTTTGGTATGGTGTGACTCTTTTCCTTTTAGAACTGGTAAACTCATTCAATTTCATTCCATGCTCTTTGGTTTCTACTTTGATGTGGTTATGACTTTACAATCTTCCTTCTGATTCATGTGTTCAATTCTATGTTAGCCCAATTTTTTGAGACAGGTATAGTGGGAAGCGATTTGGGCTTGAAGATGGGATGAGAGTGGATGGGAGATTTTAAATTTCAGACTTAAAATCTCTGCATTAATCCATGAATTTTATGCCCAAACTTAGTAATTCTATCCAATGCAAGCTTTAGCTAAAACAAGCATCTGGATTAGAATCCTAAGACAAAATTTGATCAATAGTTAGCCATTAGAAATCAGACTCTAAAGACTTATGATTTTTCTGCAGGCAGCTCATAGCAAGTCTGAAGACAATATAAAATTGGTCCTAACATCCCATTAAGTTCATCTCAAATCATTATCCATGGATTTATATGCAAGTTATGAGTTAAAATATAAATCTTCCATGATCAAAATCCATCTTTCTCCATAATGACAAACTTTGACTTCCTGAGGAGAAGTCTGAAAATTACCCTCTGGATAAATTTAGTCCTTAGTCTTGTTGATCCTTGCACAAAAATACCCCTCAAAAACTCAGAAACAGCTCCCTTGAAGAGTGCGTAAGTTAGTGAATTATGGAAAATTTCCCTGTTTCAGACCTTTTCAGATTTAAGTCTTAGGACACATGCTGTATCAGACTCATGATGACTTCAAAATGGGCTTAGAACAATGCCCAAAAGTCTGCAATACGTTTAGGATCAGATTGGAATAAAAAGCAAACCCAGACTTAGACAAGAAAAATGGTTTTCAGAGCTAGCCTTCAGATATTTGTTGATAACATCATTATGTCAACCTCCCAATGGCTCAATTTGGTTGCAAATGGTTGGTTTTTGACCAAGGAAGACCGGACAGACAATTTTGGGTTGCCGTAGTGTTTGATTTATTTTCTATGATTTTTCAAAGAAATTGCTCAGTCTGAGGAAAACTTTAGATTTGGGTCTGCAAGTATGAAATTTGCAGATTTCCCATGGCTCAAGATGAGTCCCAAGATGCTGCAAAAGGCTTGCCAAAGGTCTCAAATCTGGTTGTGTTCGTAGAGCAAACTCAGATATAAGTGATTTTTTTTGATTTTGAGAGGAGTTTTCAGACTTTTGCATTCAACTTACTTACCTCAGCTCTTTAATGCCTCAAATTGGTTGCAAAACATGTGTTTTTCCCTGTGAATCAATCTGCAAACAAGCCTTGGTGTGTTTGAGGCTTTAATGATTTATCATTTTCTAAAAGATCGCCCCTGCTGCTGCTAATCCTTACTTTATTCAGAAAAGTGATATTTTCAGCCTCTTATGCTCTTTAAGAGTTGTGGTTTTCCCATAACCAAGGTGTGCAATAAATCCCACTAATGCTTCAAGACATGGATGCCTGTAGATGATGCCTCTTTCTCCTCTTGAATCAATTTCCAGCCTTCCCTTTGCTGGATTGAACTTTACTCCAGCTCTTTTTTCATCACCTTGTGATTTGACTTAGCTGCCAGCCCCTTCGGGCCTTCTATTGCAGCTGCCATTGTCTTGTTAAACGTAATTTGGCCTCACATATACCTCTCACAAGCTTCCTCTTTTATTTAAGTAATTTCCCACCTTTAATTTATTTATAAAAAAATTCCATCATGGAGAATATCAATCCATGTATGGATCTCTCAGAAATTGGCTTAAGTCCTAATTATCTTTACAAACTTGCCATCCATGGATCAAAAGGGTGACATCCACACATTATTTCCACTTATCCCAAATACGAAAATTGATCCATGTGAGGATAATATCCATTTTCACACTTAAAAAAGGTTCATCTTGTTTTCTCTTAATGGGGAAATCTGACCCTTGTCCAGATAATTGTCTTACATAGAAAAGTTGTCAATTTCCATAATCATTCTTAAGGGAGAAACAACTTGTTTGTGGATGGATGAATTCCACACTTGATTTTTTTTTATCAATTTCTATAGCCACTCTTAAGGGAACGACCCATGTGTGGATAATTACAAAAATTTTCACCTTCCGAATTCCTCTCAAGGGAAGAATGAATTGGGTCTGGATAATTCCAACCACACTCTCAAAACTTTGGCTAAGTACAACATCAAATAGAAATTGGCCTTGTGTTTGGACTCTTCATTTTTATTTTTTGTCTTTGGATTCCAGTATGTGGTTTTTAGACCATTCTAAGAGTTTAGCATTAGTATCAGTGTCTTCATTAGTGATCTTTTCCACTAAATCTGATAGTTGTTCTAGTAGTGGCTTGGTCTCTTTAGGTATTGGCAGACTAAATGCATCCAAAAAAATGTCTTTAATGTCTTGAAGTGCTTGCCTCTGCCTGTGTTCTCTCATAAGCATTTCTTGATGCTTTTTCTTCTCTAAAGCTTGTTGCAAAATGCTTATTTGATCTAGTGTCATTGTATCGTAATCAAACTTGGGAATGACAATCTCTTCATCAAGAGTGATATCTCCATAGTAAATTACCTTTTCAACTTTTGAAGAGCTAGATCTAGCCTAGCACTGAGATTTGCAATGGTATAGCTTCTGTGCTTGGCTTCTGAAGAACTTTTGTAGGAGAAGTGCCGGATGTTGGTAGAGTTACCAATGCCTGGATGGCTTCTTGCTCCTTTACCTTAGGTGTTTGCTCACTCTCTTCAGATTTGCTCTTGTCTAACACAATGACATGAACAACACCTTGTTCTTGTGCTTTAGATATAGATACAGAAGACTCTATCTGTCCTGCTTCCTGCTGTTCAGTAGTATGTCTTTTTCTTCTTCTCCAGTCTCCCTTTGCTCAATTGTGTCAACTTTAACAAATGTATTATTCTTAGTAGATGTATCTACTGTTGTTTGAGTCAAAGGTTGTACTTGAGTAACTGAAGGGATGATCGAAGGTGGTTCTTGTGGATGCACCTTGTCCTTGTGGCATCAATTACTGCCTTTTGGAGCTCATCTATACTAACCAAAACTGGATTATCACATAACTTGGCCTGTAGTGTAGATTGGTCCAATATTTTCTTGAAGTCTTCTACAGTCAAGGGATTGATGTTCTGAGCTGAAAGGTCAGAGACATCCTTTACAATAGTGGTTTCAGTAGACTTGATTGTGTCAAGTGGGAGACTGACACTCGACACTTGTGTGTTTCACACACTTTGTTCATCTTGCTGCTGTTCAGCTGTTGCCTTGTCATCAGTTTGTTTTTCAGTTTCCTTCCCCATCGTATCATCTTCCTTATCATCCTTTTCTTTGTCATCATCATCATCATTGTCATCCAATTTTTTAGCAAGTTTACCTTCAGAGGAATCAACTTCTCCTTGTTTAATAGTGGTCAACCCATAGATAAGTTTCCATATTTGGGTAGATTTCTTGATCACATCTTCAATATTGTTTTGAAGTATGTTGAAGGCTCTGTATTTAGGTGTAAACCTAACTTCATTTTTCATAGCAGCCTTAAGCAATCTACCCTTTTGTCAGTTTTGGCATTACTTGGGCTAAAGTGGTTTCCCTTATTTGTTTTTCCAAATTTAAACAATAATGCCATTTTGGCTCAACTAAGTCATATAGTTTCTTGGGTATTGAGTTGGCAAATTCTAATGGTGTTGTCTTAGATTTTGACATCATTGTATATAGGGCTTCTTCCACTAGATTTTGTTCTTTCTCAAGTTTCTCAAAATCAATATGCTTTAAACCAGACAAATTTGCATTATTTTTGACATTTTCACACAAATTTTCAATATCAGAGAGTGGTTTGTGACTTACCACTTTGAATTGGCTTATATCATCCGATGCAGTCGTTTCTTCATCTGAATCTGGTTGTGCAACATATTTTCTTCTTTGTTTCTTTTGCACTCGGCCACCTTGCTTTGTTTGCTTGGATTTCTCCTTGGCCTTCTGTGTTGTGGCTCGTGTGCTGGCTTTGGTAGTAGGTGCTGTTGGCTTGGCTTGGCTAGGTTTGACAATTTTCTTTGCCTTAGTCACTGGCTGTGTCTTAGCCTTTTTCTTCTTTGGTTCGACATGTGTGGGTGCTTCCTTGGCTTCTTCTTCCTTGGCACCTTCTGTTTCTTCCTCTTCCTTATCCTCTCCCATGCCTTGAGTCAATGCAAGAGGTCCTTGTGTTTGTGCTTGTTCTTCCTCTTCATCCTCTCCATCTTCTTCCTCTTCTTCCTCATCTGCACCTTCACCAAATTTGGCCTTTAGCTTCTTTACTAGCTTATCTTTCTTCTTAAGTGTAGAGGCAATTTTCAACTCCATGGTAATCTTTGATCTTACCATTTCATAGTTACCAAATATCTTTGCACTTTTATTAATTTCCTCTGCTAGGAGTGCTGTGATGGCTGCTGAAGCTTCATCAACATTAATCTCATACCCAAGTGGCCTTAACCATTTGACCCTTGGTGTGGTAGCCTATACAAAGGTGTAATCAGCATCAACTAGAAAGCATATATCATTGTAATGTTGCTCAACCAATGAAACGGGTATCCTCATTCTTTCCTTCATTGATTTCTTAAAATCTTAAAAATAACTTGTCATTAATGATTCAAAAATTTCTCCCATTTGTTCAATAAACTCATTTATTTGCACTGCTATTGACCTGTTTGTTTTCCAACTTATAGAACCAAAGGAAGGAAATGTATTCTGCACATAAAAGAATATACAGACAAGAATTGAACCAAATTTACATTGAGCACTCTTGGTCTTTTTGATTGCTCCAAGATTTTCCATTAGTTGTTGAAGTTCAACTAGATCATAAGTATGATCTTTCTTCACAATTTTGTAACCAACATCCACTGCAATACAGGGTACACTATAGATTGATAGAATTTGTGAGAGATCACCCTAACAACAAAGTTCAACAATGGAACAATAACAGTATCTATTGTCATGCCTCGTTTATTCCATTTTGCTCTGGTCTTTTTCTCTATCACTTCCTTGGAATCACTCCTCAGAGTCTTGGGCCAATCTAGGGTTGGGTAGCCAGTAACCCTTTGAATTATTCTCTTGGTAATCTTAATTGGTCCACCCTCCAGCCATAAAGATCCATCATGTATTCGACTCAACGCAATTTTAATCCATTCAGTTTTAAATACACTGGGAAAATCTAGGGCACGTGTCAAACCCTTGTTCTCAACTATTTTATACTCTTCCTTCAGAATACCATTTTCACATAACCTATCATATGCTTCTCTGATTTCTAAGTCCCTAATGCTACCAATTTTGCAATTATAACATCTTACATCTTGCACCATTATAACATTCGGCAAGATCATGGATAAAGCGCTAGAAGGATCTTGTTTGTAAGCTATGTCACAAATGGCCTTAAATATGGGTTGTTTAACTTCGTTACTGACAAGCTGAACTTCTACATTCTTCAAACTAGATGCCATTTGTCAAACTAGGGTTTATGCAAAGTAAAACTACGTCACTCGGCTTGTGATAAATACCTTGTAAAATCTGTAGAATTGGTATGAGATTGCTGTCAAATTCTCTGCAAATGCCGTGAACAAGTTTCTAAATCGCCTTTCACTCTGCTCGCTCTTTGCTCGAATTTGAAATGATGAATAATGAGTAAAATCGATCATATATCCTTTGAAAAAACCCTTGCATTTAATGCTTAGTGCTTGTATAGCTGTAAACTCAACATCAACTCGATTTCAGAATCACTCGGCATCCATTAATATTACCATCACTCGGCAGCTACTACAGACTTGACATCAACTAGATAGTCTGGCAGTTCGTCATCAACTACCATTCCACTCAACATACACAGAAAACATTTCATGTTCGGCGACAACATGAAAACTTTAAAGATTTAACTTGAATTTATAATAGCATCTTGCATCTTCATTCATGCTAATGCAGTCTTTTCAGTACTATCTCCCTTGGAACTAATGTATGATATTGCACTGGAATATCAGTTCCACATACCTCTTGATTGTCTAGTTTGATGAGGTGTGATCACTTGACCCATTGGGCAAAGTGATCCCTTCTGCATTTGATGTGTTGCAATCATTCTTCTTTTTCCATGTCTTGTTCATCTCATCTCTAATGTGTTCAACATCATGCCTTGCCTTTGCCTTTATCAAATTCACAACTTAGTGCCTTTGACCTAGTTGGACAATGCTTACTAATGTGACCAGTCTTCAAACAGCTAAAACATGTAGTTTGACTCAACCATCTTTTGTAGTTACCACTGAAGTGTGTTTTAATACAATTCTCAGGAACATGTCCATATTCTTGACAATAGTGATAGCTATATCTTTTATCGTAATCCCAATTATAAAGGTTTTCATAGCTTCTTACCTTTGCTGGCTTGTTTGATGACCACATGGATTTGGATCTGCATTTAAAGGGTCTATGTCCATACTTTTGACAGTTGTAGCAATATCCTTCAAATCTTTATTTATGCATGGTCCTGGTTCTGCATTCATGTGCCTGATGACCTTGTTTGTTGCACTTATGACAATTAGTCATGTTCTTAGGCTTGACATTCTGATTTGTATTCTTGCTCTTGCACATATTAGCAGTATGTCCTTTCTTACCACAATTATGACAAGTAGGTTTGGAGTTCTTACCTTTGATGTTCCTTTCTTCAGCGACTTTGGATGATTCTCCTTCTTCAATGCTTGTGTAGCCTAATTCTGATGTATCTTTGTTGGATCTAGGGGATCTTAGTAATTGTTAAAGTATTTGTTGCTTCATTTGGCTTATTGAAACTTTCAGCAAATTCCTTTTCTCTTTTCAAGTCATTTTGCAACTTTAATATGGTTATGTCAATGTCCTTGACATTCAGTTCATAGTTGGCATTCGTCATTTGACTTAGAGTATCCAATTGCATGTTGGAGATCTTGGTCAGCTCTGTTGACTTCTCTTCCAATTTGTTTGCCAAAATTCTTTTGTCTTCTTCAATCATGGCTTTGTCTTCCATGGCTTTCTTCTTTTGTTTAGTCACCTCACAAAGTAGTATAGCTTGTGATTTTTGCTCTAATTTGAGATTTCTGATTTCCTCAGCTTGGATTTTGTTCTTTTCGATGAGATCTACAATTGCTGCATCAAATTCACTGGAGTTACCATCTGCAAATAGCTTGGTGGTGTCTATTTCTTTGTATAGTGTGTCATTCTTTGCAATAGCAATCTCTTTCCTTCTCTTTAAGGATTTCTTTAGTTCCTCTCTTGCCTCATTCAGTTGATGTAGTATGAGATGTATTTCAATCTCTTGGTTCTCAATAGTCTTTCCCAGCTTGTAGATTTCCATTTCAAGATCTTTCCTCTAAGCTGCAAAGCTTCTCTTTCAGAGAACTTGGCTCTGATACCAATTGTTGGAATTACAAGTGGGAAGAGAGTAAACTTCTAGGGGGGGGAGGGGTGTGAATTAGGAGTTTAAACTTGGACCTATAAAACTTTCACCATTCATATATCACATGCATTAATATATTGAAATAACATGTAAAGCATATGCATCAATCATGTAAACATGTAATCAAACACACACATAACACCAGATATGATTACCCAGAAACCCTCCAAGTGAGAAGGTAAAACTGGGATGGGGATGACATGCACAAATCTTCATTACTGCAGCAATAAAGTGTATCCAATTAAGGTTACAATGTTTTGACCATGAATCATGGTCTGCCTTGTGAAAGGCTTACAAAGACTGTTAAGTCCCACCTTGTTAGAGGATTTCAACACCTTGTTAGAGGTGTGCCTGGTTAGAGGACTTCAATTTACAATTAAGTAAGCACCCTGTTAAAGGATTTCATACAGCTTGTTAGGACTACTCTGTTAAGAGATTTAATTGAAATCACTTGTTAAAATGTCCTAGCATAGAGCCTGCGGTTGGCACTAGCTTGCCTGATAACAAATCACCTCTATACAATCTTTGATTGATCCTTCACGATCTAATATATCAATGCTGTATCCTTCTCTATCCTCTGTTCTTCACTTAACTAATTTTGCAATTCACTCTTACTGCTAAGTTATCTTGAATGCTCTGCAAACTGTCTTGTTCGCGCTTCCAATTTGATCATTCACCCCTTGTACACTGTTCTCTTCATTGTTAAAAATTTAGGGCTTCGTCCTCCTTAAGAAGACTTTGGTGGCTTAGGGTTAGGTATGAATCTACGGCTAAGATTCATCCATTTTGCCGCTTAAACCTTCCCATTTTCTGATTGGCTACATGCAATATAGATTCGTCATTATCTCCAAAAGGTCGAAATCTATCCTTACGTCGGCTCAAAAACGGTTTACATAGTTGTTTGTGCCATTTCAAACAAATATGTCAAAACTGTTTCACTCGGTATATAAAGTTTTTGATGCTCGGCATACATTTTATTACTGCTTTTGACTAGGCATCTGAACTGCTTAGCATCCATTGTTTACTCGGCACTTGAATTCATTCGGCATTGTCTATCTGTTTGGCACTTGAGTGACTCGGCACATGAGTGACTCGACACTCATTGGAACTCAGCATGGTCTAATATTTACATGTTGTGCTCAGCATGTATTACTAGGTCAGCATGAACTAAGTAAATGGTTTAAGTGTGTTGACACTCACTTGTCAAAACCAATCTGAGATCAATAGGAATTACATTAAGATGCTTCAAAAATAAACAAATGTAAAATAAGTCTGAAAATAGAAACCGACTTAAAGAACTAATCTTTTATAAATGTCATGTTGTTTTTGTTATTGTAGCTATGGTCGGATTCCTTCAAGCGGACATAAATAACATGAAGGTTGTGATAATATAATTATTGTGATATAATGATTATATTAATAATATTATTGTGTTCTAATAATTATATTGATGATATAATTATTATATTGTTATATTATATTTATATTCAATTATTGGGGTAATATAATTATATTTATAATATAATATAATATTATTATAGTATAATTAAATGGGGCACCTTGAAGGGATACCACCAACAAATATAAAGGAAGAGTAAATCTTCCTTTCTTGAAGATGAAATGAGTATACACAATCTGCCATATTGAAAATAAGCAGTGCTTTGGGGAGACAGTAACAGGTTATAGTCTTAATGGTTGGGAGGGCAATAATGGAGTCATTGGCTGTGGTTCAACAGGCATACAGTAAAATCAACACAATTGGCCATTGATAACTAAAATCTTACTTTAATAAATCTGACAATTTTTTTGAGAGTTTAAAACTCTGTGCGATGTTCCTTTCCTATATTTTTTTCTTATTTGCTACATGGAACTCAATGGAGCTCAGTGTGTTTGCTATCCATTTTGCACACAATTCAGGTATTTTGCCTGCTCTGTTAAAGGGTATGTTTTTCACTTAAGCTTGATTATTTTGTATTTGTCATATGCAGAATTGTGAATTCAAGTGATTTTAGTAATTCCTACATTCTTGTTACTCTGTTTCCATGACACCGTTTGATTAGTTCAATTGATTATAGTTAAACTTCTTTGTATTCCATAACTTTTTACATACATATCTAAGCTGATTTCTATAGGGTGGTTCTGTCATTTAAATTTATTAGTGTTTGGATATGGATCTGTTTTGGTAACCACTATATTCAAAACCATATCTATTTCTAGCTCCCATGTGCTTATAGATAACTTGAACAATGAGGGAGTTATCCTGTATGTCCAGTGTTAACTTTCTACTGCATTGCATAATCATTATGTGTGTGGAAAATTCTGATGTGCCTTCTGCATAGTGGCATATTTTGACATTTCTTCTATCTTTTGTATATGGAAAATATTAGGGAAATCCACTTGGAGTCAAGTGGCTTGCTGTTTTTTTAATTAAGATAGAGACAGACAATACTAGCATTACGTTGAAATTAATTTGTTCCTTTTGGATCAGGTTATTTCTGCCAAAGTCATCCGGAATAAGCAAACTGGACAACCAGATGGCTATGGTTTTGTGGAGTTTGTTTCCCGTGCATCTGCAGATAGAGTTTTGCAAACCTATAATGGTACACCAATGCCTAATGCCCAACAGGCTTTTAGATTAAATTGGGCATCTCTAGGAGCTGGAGAGAGACGTGCTGATACTAGTGGTGGCCATTCCATATTTGTTGGAGATTTGGCTCCTGAGGTGAATGATGTTCTTCTGCAGGAAACTTTCCAAAGTCGATATCCATCAGTTAAGAGTGCAAAGGTTGTAGTAGACACAATTACAGGGCGTTCCAAAGGTTATGGATTTGTCAAGTTCGGTGAGGAGAACGAAAAAACTCGAGCTATGTCTGAAATGAATGGTGCTTATTGCTCATCAAGACCTATGCGTATTAGTGAAGCTACACCAAAGAAGTCTGTGGGTTTTCAACAGCAGTATTCTATGAAAGGTACGCTCTTCTGGATTGTTAGATTGTACATCAGTTTTTGACAAATATAGATGTCACATATGACGATGTTTATTAAGATCATTCAGATGTTTGAGGTTGACATTAATATGTGCTATATAACTTAATATATCTGAAGATATTTATCCCAAACTAATCCTTGTTAAGTGAATTTTGGCACTCAATTCCTTATGATGCTTCATGGAATTAACAGTACTTTTATCCCTTCATAAGTACATTTAGTCCAATGAAGCTTATGGGCTTCTTTGTCTGGCTTTCATAGTGGTTGCCTTCAGATGTGTTACAAAGTAATTCATCTCTCGGGCTCATGAGTTCTTTTGTCTATCTTTGATGGTAACTGCCTTACCAATGCTTAATTTGGCCTTGTTATTTTGATGCTTACATTTGACCTTGTGCTTCATATGTTTTGCTAGTATTAAGTTTGCATGGCATACTTGAAATCTAGTTGCAATCTGTACACAAGCTACAACTTTTTATATATTCCTGGAGACGATCAGACTATCAGACTTCTTAGTTATTGGAAATAGCTCCAAAGTTCCCACAAACCAGACTTATTAAGCTAGGGAGCTTTCTACTGAATTACCTACTGAATCTTTGAAGAAAAGCTAGCGTGGTTGCTTTTCAGTTGATCTGCAAAATCGTTTGCTTCCTACTGTTTTCCTTTCCTCTTGAAATCGGCAAAGTTTGAATGGAGTTGTAAGGTTTTAAACGCTTATGAAACTTATGTTGTCTCAAAGCAGGATGCCGAGAGGCTCTCTCCACTTAGGGGCCTGGAACTGAAATTCGGCAGAAAAAGCACCCTAATTAGTGGTGGCCCCATTTAGGTCAGTTTCTGTGATTATGTAATTTAACTAAATTCTCCTTATTATAATTTTATAGCATTTTTCCTGCTCCTATCAAACAACTAGATATTTTTATGAAACATGATTTGTCCGTAACATCAGTTTTTTCTGTATGTTTGTAACACAATACTTTCTAGGCCAAATATATTGTATATAGAGGTAGGTGTCTACATAAACAATGTTCCTTTTCATATTCAGTGAAGTATTTTCCTTGTTTTCTGACTGTTCCATTTTGGTTCCTACATCAAATTTCTATGCTAATTATATCATTAAAGTTTTAAAGTTTTCATATTGATCAAAGATATGCTAAATGCCTGATGTAGAGTGGCTTTATGTTGTGGTGTGGTTAAAAATGTATTCTTGTTGGCAAGTGACACCTGGCAATATATACATGGCGCAGCAAGAACCAATCCTTTCAGTCTACATAAAATATTAGAACGTTAAGGGGAATAGAGTTTGAGGCTCTATGCCTAAGAATCAACATAGCAGTAGGAGCTTAATTGGAACAGGCAATGCCAGTTTCTGCTTGGTGCTGGCTATTGGCTGTACAAGATTGCATTGTTCTGTTTCTCTTTGCAAGAGGTGTCTAACTTGATATATGATTTTATAGACATATAATGTATTACTTTTTTGTTGGCAATGGTGGTATATGGAAGATTCTCAAAACTCATGCACTGCGTAACTGGGTTTCCTTCATTTTATTTGTCTAAGCTTCTTGGACTGAGATGTATTTTTTCTTTGGGACTTGCAATGTGCCAAATTCCTTTGTGCTCAACCAAAAGAGATAAAATCTGAGCCCTTGTTGACAATTTGAATGAAACTTATTGATGTCTACCAGTATAGATCATATATTTTGACTTATTGTATTAATGTATGTTGCTTTTCTTAAACTATCTTGCAGCTGAGCCTTGATTTATAATATTATCATTACGGTGAATTCCATTTGCTTCATAGCATAAGCCTAAGTTGCTGGTTCAGGAAATTTTTAAATGGGGTTCTGATTTGTTAATACGAAAACAATGTAAGTTATATATATATAAGCATGGATTAAGTTTAGAATGCCACATAGTATCATATAAACAACAAAAGCACCATAAACTTGTAATCATAGCATCATGCCATACATTTATCTACAGAAATAGGAATACTAATATCTTTCATGGTTTGACTGGTTGGTTGGATCTGTAAGTGTACTAAACTAGGACTGGTACTGGGTTCATATATATATATATAGGCATGGATTAAGTTTAGAATGCCACATAGTATCATATAAACAACAAAAGCACCATAAACTTGTAATCATAGCATCATGCCATACATTTATCTACAGAAATAGGAATACTAATATCTTTCATGGTTTGACTGGTTGGTTGGATCTGTAAGTGTACTAAACTAGGACTGGTACTGGGTTCAGACCAGACTGATACCGGGGGTACTAGTGGTTGAACCATGCAAATTAGACATAAACCAATCATTAGATAGAACATGGTAATGATTGTAATAGTTAATTCCATTATTTTGATAAAATAGTATGAAAGTTATTTGTAATACAAGACTTGCCTAGACTCGGCCAGTGACTATGGGTGAGTCCAGGAGACTTGGTTGTTGAGTACTTGCCAAACCAATTCTAGGTGAGTCTCATAGGGTAGATTTGACTATATTACTTACTTGAAAAAACAAAGTAGAATTTATAACTTTTCAGTGCTTGTTTGTTTTATGACATGCCCATCTATGATTTACGTAGTTATATGAAAATGGTGTGCCCCACGAAGCTCTCTCTGGTTTGAAAGGCCTTAATTTGGGCTTGCTGGCAGTGGTCCACCGCTCGAACCTGCCCAATATTTCTGCCCCCAGAGCTTGCTAGAGATGTTGCCACTGGACCTCCACAAGAAGTGTTGCTCCAAATTCTCATCAATGTACAATACTAACCAAGTAATAGGCCGAAGATGAATCATGATTATTAAATGTACAAAATGCATATCTCTTGTTGCAAATCTTTGCAGTTGAAGCCATAATGAAGGATTATGTTGTTCCATACATTGGACAATTGTTTAGTATACAAAAACTGCCATGCAGTTATTGTACTACTGAATACCCATTAAGTCATTGTTGGCAAACAATGCCGTTTTCATAATGCAAAAAATTAATTAATTGTTGAATATGTTATCAAATGTCTATGATCAAGGTTGTATAAACTTCAGAGAATCACTCAAAGTAATAGAGAAGTGGAATGATCTGCCTGCTTGTTTGCTTGAGCTGCTTGGTTGTGTATTTGAGCTACTTGGTTGCCTACTTGAGTTGTTTGGTTGTCTGGTTGAGCAACTTGGTTGCGTGTTCAGCTTAGTTGTCTGCTATTGCTAGTTGGGCTTTTTAAAGCTGCTTACTTGTCTACTTTCACTTACTGATGTATGCGAAGTCAGAATGTTATGGCATAATTGAATATTCAAAAGTGTCCATGTTGGAGGTGTGCATACAACTATCATAGTTGATGCTTTTGTTTGGGAATCAAACTTATTACTTCTTCCTATCTATAGTCAATGTCTTGAGGTTTTTGTTGCATAAGAGTTGGGCAGTTCCATTTAACACCTCCTCTTGAGCTTTAATGGGCCATTTCTAAATAAGTCAATTGATTTTGCTGCCATATGCGTAAGGAGATAGTCATTCTATTTTTAGAGATTTGATGAATTATTTTTGTTGTGTGCGCAAGTTATGTTGAGCCTGCATGTTTTGAATTTGAATTTATTAAAAAAATATTCTAGCCATTTTAGAACAAGTCATGCGTATTATTAAGGATGGTGTTAAAACTTGAAACTCAAGTGTTGTATGTGTTGAGCAAGAGTTGAGAAATAATGGGGCTAGCAAAGGCCATATTGTTTTTCTGAAGATTGTATAAAATGAAGGTTGAAAGAGAGTAAATGTGATATGATTATTATAGATTTTGATCGGGCTTGATTTTTTGTATTGGATTTTAAGCTAACGTTCCTTCTTTGATCTTCTTTTCTTTTTGCCAATTTAATAAAATGTAAAACTTTTTCTATATTAATACACTCTATATATAATTTTCATTCTTAGACTTGTGTCCTTTCATTACTAATAATTATATTATATTAATAATAAAAGTAGTATCCATTATATTAATAATAATAATATATATATCATATCAATTATATTTGTTATTTACGTTGATAATGTAATTAATTAATAAATCTATTTATTGTCATTTTAAGAATTTATATTAATGTAATAGTATGATAATATTAAATATATGATCACATATAACATTTGTATTATATTTATATCAAATTTATGATTATATATGATATTTGTATTATTATTACTATTACTATTTATTGTTTATTAAATATATTCCTAAAAGGAGTCTATTGTAAACTGGGTTCTAAATGGGGGACATGATGGTTAATGATTGACAATTCATGATATTTAAGTGGTACGATGGAGATCTTTTTAAAAAAAAATTGGTCAAGTGTGGACGAGTCGTCTATACAATATCTATTGGCAATTTGGCTAAGAGGATATATGAGGATGATATAGAGTTGTCATTTATGGCAACATACACCTACTATGAAGAGGGCAAAATATGATATGGAGTTTCAGATACTTGGACTTGAAAATTGTTTAAGTGCTATTCAGCAAAACAATGAACAATTGGAGTATTTTGTTTAGCGCACTTTATAGGATGTATATCAGCATGTGCGTAGTTGAGGAAAGGTAGTACAAGATGTATAGAACATGTGTCTAAAAGTGCTAAAGCTTTGGATATGTACAGGTGAAGTTATGGACATTTTACCAGGTACAAGCTATGACGGTTAGGACAAAGCAAATGATAGAGTAAAGGCATTTTGGTTAAGGGATTGTTCAACCAAAACAATGACTTAACAAGGTTGGGATAACATCCTAGATGTTAACCCTCACTTAGCAAAAAGTAATTTCAAGTTTTGGGAAAGATGCAATCTATTGAAGGTCATCTAGTTAAGCAGTTTGGTATAAATGAAGATGATTTTGTTTGTAATAAGTATGGCATTGTATTGTAATGATATCATGTTTAAATGCACACATTGTATGATAAGTATTGATGCGAAATTAATGATAGTACAATACAGTACAAATGTATGATCAATTTTGGAGACAAAGCTACAAGGACAGATTAGATATTGAAGATATCAACATAGTGTAAAAGGTTTTTGTATCTAGACCTTTTGTATACAAATTGTACTATTGTATATGCATGTTTGAGTAGTGGGCTCAACTTGCTACTTTTGTATTGTAATACCAACTCCTAAGAGGGTTGAGGCTTCTAACAAGGCCTAGTTCTCCAACAAGTACATATAAACTATACGGATGTAATAGACTCCTAACATGGTCAATATCTTTCACAAGATACTTTTGATTAGTGGATCATTTTGTGGGTGCCATCCTCACCGGGGTTTTCCCTTGGCCAGGGTTTACCTAGTTAACAGATAATGGTGTTATGAGTTGCATTGTGTTATGTTTACTTTTGAGTTTGATCATATATGCGTGTATAAAGATTGTTAATGATATCCATAGTTGGGCAAAAAATTATGGAACACTGATTCACCCCCTCTCAGTATTCCTCATTTCTAACAATTGGTATCAGAGCATAGTTACTCAGAGGAGGCGTAACAGCTTGAGTAAGATCTCTGTGGATATGGATTTGTTATGGAAGAATCTTGAGTTGAGGAAGCTCTTGAAGAACTTGATAGAGTTATAGAGGAAAGAAACAATTTGAAAATCAAACTTAGGGATGCACAAGATATCATTTAAAAGTTGAAAGAGCAGATTGAAACATCTAAATCTTAAGAAGAAAGAGTCACATGATCAGGTCAAGGATGGTAATGAAGTTTCTAAGCTTAAGAAGGAGAATGAAATTCTAAATCATGAACTTGAGATCACCAATCTTCAAATTTGATATTTGATAATGCGGAATCCAAACTTACCAAGGTGACATTTGAATTTGAGACTACAAAGCGACAATGTATAGAACTCAAGAAGCTCAACACTATTGTTAAAGGAGAAATTAGACAAAGCAACATCTTGAGAAGTTATATTCTAGCACTAAGAAGCTTGATGAGTAGATTATTGCACAAAGACTTGTTTATGACAAGACATGGATTGGATATGTTGAAGGTGAAACATCTAAAGGATCTGAAGATATTGAGGAACAAGATCTAGTGAACCATCAACCTGATCAACAAGAAGATCTGTACAAAGAAGAATTTAATCAAACTAAGCAACTTGAAGAAGTGAAGGAACAATTTAGTGGAAGATGCTTTGCACGTAATCAACTTGGACATATGAAGGACTGTATAGGTAAGTATTCTAAACCCTTTTATGGTTATTATTATAAATTATAATTGCTTTTCTTATGGACATACATCTAATGAATGTTGGAAACCTAGATATAATAATAATGCAATGTATGAAAGTACTAACCGTGTAGCTAGTAGACCTTTGGGAGTCACAAATGTCATAAGAAATGGACTTATGTGTTAATATAAGTGCAACAATCTTGGACATATTGCTAGGGATTGCAAATTATAGACTAATCAATTTGGACCTAGATATGGAAACAATGTTATAGCATGACAAATTTGCAACAATTTGGGACACACAAGGAGGTTTTGTAGAATGAACAACATGAGAACACCAAATATGAACTTTAGAAGGAATGCAAACAAGAATGTAAGAAGGAATGAAGACAGTGGTGAAAGGAAGAAAGAAAAAGTGAAAGAACAAGCATAAAACTTCAATGAAACATTTGTTAATGCAAGAACTCCTACAAGTACTCAAATATGGGTAGAGAACATAAATGACACGTTTGAGCAAAAGTTGAAATCAGTTGAAGTAGCTAAAAACATCTTGTCAACTTAAGCAATCAATTCATTAAGAGAAACTAGGGGATGATACACCAGAAATTTATTAGACCCTGATGGTAACATAATGTTTTGTGTATTTAGGAGAAGCATGGAAATGATGTTTAAAAGCTACAATTAAGAGCAAATATGGATCTGAGGTCATATGTGAGCATGAAGTAAAAATTTAGTCTACTGGATACAGGATCAGCTTCTTGAGTTGTATGTACATGAACAATTAATGCAAACTGTATTTGTGGTAGATATATGGACTAAAATCGAAGTAATTAACCACCATTCAAGCATTTGGAGCCAAGAAAATTTGTGGAGGAGATTGGAGAGTGAATTAAAGGAGATTTGAAGAATTTGAGAAGCAAATTCAAGCCAGTTTATGTCAATCCTTTATTTTGCGATATTAAGGTATTAATCCACATCTTTAAGATTGAATTGTGAAGTCATTTGAAATTTAAGACAATGGATCCCTCTTTACTGCATGATTTAATGGAAAAACCGAGGTATAAGTTCAAGAGAAATTCAATTGGGAATTTTGAAGATGACCTTGCGGAGGCATTTTCGCAAATTTCGGACGGAGTGGTAATTGTGGAAGATGTGCAATCATACGTACACTGCAAATTCGAAACCCTAGGAGACACTGACATTTCAAGTGAATTTAACAAGGTTTATAAACAAGACATGAGCTTTAAAGATGAACTTAAATACTTAGGGCAATTAAAGATTGTGCAATTTCTGTTTCACCACAAATTTGATAATGAAGAATGGGCAAGAATCATCTTAAGCAGAGTCCATGACAACAAATTTTGGATAGGAGATCAAATCATTGAAATAACTAGTGACATAATTCATGAGGTAACAGGTTTAAGTCAGAAGGGCAGAATACCTATCAATGAGGAAAATGATAAGAAATTTGTATTGGATAACACCAAGACTAAGTGGAATGGAATAGGTATGATGCTAAGCTTGATACAACAAGATGATGTCAGATTCATTAGTAAAATCTTGGCATACAAGATGAGTTCCATCTCTTGAGAAGATGAAGTCTCAATAGGCTTCATAAATGCAGCATATAAAGATCTGTGTTGATAAAGTAGAAGTTAACCTATGTGAGATATTGAAGCAACAACTTTTTGACAACTTGGAGAGAATTAAGAAGAATAAGTATGGTACATTTAGATTTGGAACTCTGATAACATATCTATTATTTCATGTCATGAAGAGATTTCCAAATATGCCACAGTTAGAATGGAAATCATGCAAATGCACAATGGAATTGATTAGCCACTACTATAGGAAAACATTTGAGGACTACATGACTGGCAACATAAACAACTTGATGAGAACATTTCAATCTGAAATGAAGAAAAGAGTAAGGATACCTAGAACAGTTGTGGAGAAGCATAAGGAGACCATATGCCTTATGATGGAAATTGATAAAACTTGTATGGAAGCAATTGAACCAAGGTTGATGTTTGTGGATCCTTTGGGTTATGAAGTGACTAAAGATGTAATTGATGAATATGCTAAAGAAGTTTTGAAGGCTGAAAAGGATGAAGACAGTGATAGATGGGGAACTGTAGAGGAAAGATTGGCAGAAGCTCAATAATTACAGATCTCAAAAGGAACCAAGAAGAAGGTAGAAAATGCTGTAAAGAAGATGCTAAGAGATACAGGTCTGACAAGAGAAGAATATATTGAAGCTAAACAATCTGCAGCAGAAATGAGAGCAATTGGACCAAGCAATATCTTGTTAGTACAACCACTATCAGTTGCACCTAGCTCTCCACCACTAGCAATCAGTTCACCAGAAACACCTACCCCTGCAATACTAAGTCTATTAGTGTCACACCAACAACAACAAAAGAACATGAGTCAGAAGAAGATGTAACAATAATTATTGAGAAGAGTACTCTTGCAGTTTCTAGGAGGTCTACAAGGACCTCACCATCAGTGGTATTAGGCTTTAGCTCCTGTCAAGCACGAAAAGGAGGAGGAGGAAAAGGAGGAAGTACCACCAAAAAGATTGAAAAGAATAAAGGAGATGGCTAGTGGTCCAGGACCCAAGAAGAAAACAAAAATATTGATGA
This sequence comes from Cupressus sempervirens, assembly GCA_028749045.1. NCBI lineage: Eukaryota > Viridiplantae > Streptophyta > Pinopsida > Cupressales > Cupressaceae > Cupressus > Cupressus sempervirens. The sequence goes on along the minus strand of CM053785.1, from coordinate 1,043,422,964 downwards.
TCTATGTTGGGAAAAAGACTGCAGAAGAGAAAAAGATAGACTCCACCTAGGAAGATGAGAGGACAAATCACTGCACCATCAGTTGAAAAACCACAAACATAGCCACAACAAGCAGTGAGCAATGAGAAGAAAAAGAAATCTTGGAAACCTGAAATTGGAAGAATGAACCAAATGATAATCAAAGATGGAAACCTTACCCAATTAAATAAGTATTATGATTTGTATGACTCCTTGCAGAAGAGACAGTTAGAAAATGCAGTTATTAGGTATATGATTGATTTTAAGCAACATACACATACATGGAAATATACCGGATGAACTATAAGAAAGGTCGAAAATAAGGAAGAAGAGAGCTAATGAGAAAGAGAAGTAGGTTAGAGAGAATGCAATTCTAAAACTCCGTACTTTGGGTAATGATAACCAACTTGAAGACATCAAGAAGTTGGAGCCCCTATTAAGAAAGAAAACAAGAGCATTACTAATAATGGGAGGACAATATGAGCTAGTCATTAAGGAAACTGAGTTGGCAGTTGTAAAAGCTATGACATAAATGCCATCTACACCAGCAACAACAACAAAGCCACAAGATAATGCAAATGATGGATACTGATAATGCAGGTGTGGACACACAAGATGACAATTTGATGATAGGGGGAGCTACAATTATCAGACACTAGTGAAGATCCCTTTGCTAGTACTACTGAAGATCCCTTTGCAATGCAACAAGACTACAATATTGGCAATTTGGTCAGAGACAACATTGCTGATCACTCCATCTCTGAAGAAGAAGAGGATAAAAAGAAGAAACATGATTCTATCAGTGTGCGTGGAAAGGAATCACCAAAAGAGATACTATTGATACCTAGGTCAGTGAGAGCGAAATTTGATTTCACTCCACACTTGTCAAACATAGTGGATGAAGCCACATCCAAAACTATTCATTTGAAGAAGACAGAGAAAGACGAGAAGAAAGAAGAAGAGAGGAAAGAAGAAGAAAAGAATGATCAAATGGATGCCCAGACATCACAGCCACAAGAGGAACAAAGGACTATAGTCGAGGAGAGGCAGATAGCAGTTGCTTAGACATCTGCTAAGGCAGCAGAGACTCCATCAGCAAGTACTTCAGGGTCACCTCTTGAAGCACTTTTTACAGGTCTGCCATAGGACATTACCAAAATGTTTGATGGTAACATGGATGTATAAAAATACATTCAGTTGATTTGATGGTAACATGGATGTACAAAAATACATTCAGTTGACAACATTTTCTATTGGAAAGATTGTGCTGAAGAATCTGGTAAGATGAGCAAGAGTGAATTGGGCATACTTGAAAGAATGACAAAGAAAATGCAAAATACCATTCAAGTGCAGATCAATGAGCTTGATGTAGAGAAGAGAGCTCAGAAAACAATGGAAGAATTTGATAAGAAGTGCTCTACATTAGTAGAAGTTGCAGTTGCAGCAGTAAAGGCACAAACTATACATGATGCAAATCTATTTAGCAGAGTCTGCAACAACATTACAAGTGACTTGTTGGTTTTTGATACTTGTACCAAGGAATTAAGGAGATGCTCGCAAGAAGGCAAGGATTTATATGGTAAGTGTGCATTATATTTTGAGTACACCAAAGGCATTCAAAAATAGATCTAAAATAAGGAAACAAATTGAAAGCATTTTGGATGAATTGCGAAATCCTAATACACAGATCACAGATGTGGAAACAAGAATAAGCAATGCCTATGATGAGCTGAGGCTACTAGTGCTACAAAAGGAGTGTAATGAGCCCTGCTGGTTCTCAAACAATTTGTGCTGAAGAATTGTTTTTTGATTTTGTCTTTGAGGTTTTGCAATTTTTGACACAACAATATAGCAGCAAAATAGAAGATATTGCAATAATAATTTCAGCTCAAATATTTTGAAATTACATATGGAATATACAGCTAAAAATTTCAGATTTTAATATCAATTTAAATACTGAGTATTTTCACAAAATACCAGCAACCAGTTGATAAAATGTCCCCTATTATCTAAATCAACAATACCCAGAAAAATTAGAAGTTACAATCCTTGAACTTATGGGTAAAACATGCCTTGAAACCCTCTGAAATAAAGACTGTCAGCAGCAAAATAATTTTTCAACAAACAAATACGCATCCACATCCCCCCTCCAAAAAAAATCCTGCATCCCGTATCTGCTTCCTGCATACGCTTTGGAATCGTCACCCGAATTGGTAAATTAGATATAAAGCATGATACTTGCAACATAGAATAGAAAAGTGTGTTCAAACATTACAAATCAAATATCAATGAACAAAATTGTAAAAATCAGACCTAACAATTAATTTGCACACCTTATATAGTCTTCAAAAACATCAATAAGAAAGCTAAATAATTATCCATAGTCCAAAACTTAGGCACAAATGGACATGGGTGATTCGTATGGCCCATCACCAAGCCTCCAAACAACTCAAAGTCTGCTCCTGCACTATTAAATCTCTACCAGCAATATCAAGTGCCCAAGGATGACACCCAAAAGCCACCAAAATACAGATTTTAAACCTGCTACAAGTCCCAGGTGCCAAGGATGAATGGTACGGACCTCCTGGAAGGACAAAAGCCTCTAAATTTCAATATCTCACCAAGTTTGTCAAAATACATGCTTTATCTGCAGCACCCAGTGAAGAGGAACACTCGGAAATAATAGCCCATATGTTTTCTATCAAAATCAAGGAGATAGAACAGAAAGCTAATATCGATTATTTCAGAGAAGCGCTCCAAAATCTCACACCAACGCTTTGAAAATGCTTGTGAACTTTACACTAAAAACACCTCCAAATAAGCACACATCACCTCAAAATCATTAAAACCCATGTGACAAAACTGAATATATCTTCATCTTACTCAAACCAAAAGAATCACCCACAAAGCCAAAATCACTGAATAACTCCAACCCCAAAAGCACCAACCAGCTAGGGTGGATATTTCACCACTGATGCCAGCTACCCAAAAGAGGGATTTTGTTCTCTATCCAACAAAGACGAACTTCAGAAATCAATCTTTCAACATAACATTAATCTGTCAAAACAAGCATAGCCAAATCAGAGTTCAAATTGGTAGCCATAGAGGGAAGAATTATGCCAACCTCAATTGAACTTGAAATGCAATCTGAAGTATTAATTGGCAAGCAAACTTCATTGGTTCATAAACTTGCATACACATACTTCAAGAAACTATCAGGGGTGGTTACTATAGATAGCTGTGTGTTGTATGGTAGCACCGCAGCAGTACTTCCACAGGTAGAGGAATTTGATCCATGTTTTTTTCTGTCCTGATATATAGTTCCTAAAATATCCTTCAGCAAACATAACTGATTGGTTCATAAACTTGCATACATAATCAGGGGTGGATATCATAGATAGTCATGCATTGTATTCTAGCAGTACTCCCATAGATAGAGGAATTTGAGCCATGCCTTTTTCTGTCCTGAAACACAGCTCCTAAAATATCCTTCTACACATTCGTTAACTATTTCCGTTTGCCATTTATAATGGATGGTAGCTTGTGCTTGGAGTGAGTGCAGGGCTGACTAACCAAAACAATTCTTGCCAAAATAGAATTATAGATTTGTTGTCACATTAACTTGCAATTGTTTTTGGCAGTCCATGGAGTTTGAAAATTTCTCTGTAAAATAAATTTGTTACCTGTGGTGCCTTGTAGTCAGCTGCGATAGGGAAGAAAGGTGCATATTTTGTTAACCAGTTTATCATCACATATATGCAATCCTTACCCAGTGTCTTTGAAAGTCGTGTGCTAAAGCCCCCCAATACACTCTCCTACTTTTGTTCAGGAATGGGTAAGGAGGGAAGCAACCCAACTGGAAATGTTTTCTTTGGCTTGTTTATCTAAGAAGTGGAACATTCATGTACATGCTTGAGCACTTCGTCTTGCACGCCTGTCCAAGAATACCTTTCTTTGATGCTTTTATATCTTGAATCTTGGGTGTCTTGCTACGAGAGAATCATGAATTGCCTATAGGATTTTTATAACTTTATTTTAAGGAGCAAGAGTATTCTTCCCTAATACCTCATAAGTCTATCGAGTACCTTAAACCTTTTATCAGTGAATTTGTTGTCAAAAATTTAATTGGAAAAATCATATTTGGCACGTACAACTATTAAGTTACCCTCTTTTGTTGTCAGTCATTAAGGTCTCATTGGTCTGGAAAGAAATTTTGACTTATGATCTCTGTCTGTACACTAGGTAGTGCTTGAATTTTCCCAAGGCATTCATGATGGCAAGCATGTCTTTAGTGTAATCGGTCTTCTTTCTAGTTACTTGTGCTTCCAACTCTTAAAGGCTATAGTATGATTGTTTTGCATTAGCACTGCTCCAGTTCTGTCTCCACATGCACCACATTCAAGTACACAAGTAAGTGAGAAATCCAATATTGCAAGTACATGGCAAGTATGCATTACCTCTTGAGCCACTCAAATATGCCTTGTGCATTGCTATATCAAGATAATGCCCCCTTTTTGGTTAGATTAGTCAATGGTGCAGCCAACCGAGAATCCACGCTCAAATCTTGCGTAGTACCTGCAAAGACCCATAAATCGCTTTAACCGTGCCAATCTCTTAGGAATCTGCTAATTGATGATGGCTTGGATCTTTTGCCAATCCTTCTCATTTCCTTGCACACTTGTAACATGTCCTAAGTACAGAATTTCAATCAATCCAAACTCACATTTGGATTCCTTAGCATACAAGTATTGCTGTTCCAGAATCCCAAGTACCTCATCCAACTGTCCCAAATGTTCCTCCATTTCTTGCTATTATCATAAAAAATACTAAAAGAAAATTCTTGAGCTGCTTACTAAATTGCAATTCATACATGATTGAAAGATGGTGGGAACATTAGTGAGACCAAATGGTGTGACTAGGAATTCAAAATGTATGTAGGGAAAACAAAAAGGTTTTCTCGCTGCATCTTCCTTATGGAACTGAATTTGCTAATAACTTTTTCTTATGTTGATTTAAAGAAAATACTAATTAATGGAGTTCATTTTCTAATTAATCAATTGAAGTAATTGATACCTATGTTTTATAGTTCTCTTGTTCAGTGAGCTACAATTGATGCACATTCTCATACTGCCATCTTTTTTATTCACTAGGACCACTAAGGAGGCAAATTGACTAGAGCTCGGTCTAATGTGTATTGTTACTAATAATTCTCTGATTGCCTTCTCTATTTCTTTGTGCGTTCGTGAATGTCTGTAAGGGGTAGTAATGACAAGCTTAGCCCTTGTCTCCAACTCTACGATATTTTGAAAATCATAATCTGGTGCAAGCCCTAGGGTTTTACTATCGAAGATGTTACTATGTTGATTTAGAATTGTTTGAATATTTGTTGGATACGTGTTTCGTGTAGGATCTGATTTTGATTAGTTGATGAGGCAATTGAATGCCCATGAAATTTGGCTCTTATGACATGATCTCTAAATTCTGTTTGAAATGCTGATAGGAGTGGTTTATTAGAAAGTCCTTCCAGTACTACTCAATTGTTTGATGCAAACTTGAGTTTGACTTTTTCTTAGTTTTGAGTAAACTTGCTGAGGGTGCATAGCTATTGCACAACCAGAACCATATCTGGTTTACCTAGGTTAACCATCCTCGTGTATTTTGTGGTTGTCTAAGGTCATGCCAAGTTTGCTCACCCTTCATGAGCAACGAATCGTATACCCATTTACCACAATGACATTAAAGACATTGAACTCCTCTATCCCAAGGACCCTCGTGCTCACAAGTCTCTTACCAATAAAATTATGTGTAGCACCACTATTTATGAAAATTTTGATGTGCTTTCCTAACAAGACCCAACAAACTCAAAAAACTCAAAGTGTGGAACTTGGGAGCTCTTAAAATTACAACCAATGTCTTTTTGCCGGTTCCTCCCATTATTTTGGATTCTAGTTCTTTTGTGGTTAATGGTTCAAGATCTTCTATTGCAGGTTCACCATTGGAGGCAATCATTAAATGGATGTCACTTAGATAATGTTGACTAGTTACCTATGGCTCATGGAAGTTGAAGCATAACGATTCCTTCTTAGTTCATTTCTAGAGTTCACATCTTTTTTGGGTGCGGTAGGTTTGAACCCTTCACTTCTAGGAGCACCTTTGTTTTGATTGAAAAGAATTTCTCTAGAAATGAATCTGGTCCATGTTGATTATTCTAGATCTAGGGTCTTCTTGATTACATCTTGAAGAACTGACAGATCAAAAGATCTTTTTAATCCATTGAGGAGCTCAGCTATTTAACCCTTTGATGAAAAGAACTATGATTTCCCCATTTGAAACTTTTGGTACCATTACCACTAAGTTGCTAACCTTTGAGAGTCGGGCACATTGTCTTCTATTAATCCATGATGTTTCAATTGGAAGATCTTTCTATATTAGAATTTTGGAAATTTTGCTTTTGAATCAATCCAATAGCTTCTTCCCAAACTTCTCGAAAGTGGTGATGGAGTCTTGTCCTTGAGTGATTATTCCATGATACCAGGACTCTTGAGCCATTGCTTGTAGATGAAGAGTGGCAAATGTGATAGTTTCATCTTCAATAGTTGGATTCAACAAAAAATAGATGTCAATTTTTTGTAACCATGCTTGTGTTGAACATTTGTTGGATCCATCATAGGTAGGTCGAAATGGTTAATTTGCTAACCTGACTTTGGGAGTCTCTAGGGGCTTGATGTTGATGGTTCCTTCTTCCTTGCTTCTTGGTGCTTTTTGTGATGTCTCCTAGCATCTAGCTAGCTTTTTTGTCCTTCAGCCTTTTCCTGGGTTTCCATAGGCTATTCAAAGGTTTCAATTTCTTGGTTTCTGATAGCAGTTTGGGAGTTGAGTAGGCCTCTTGGTGGTAACACTTTAGTGTTTTGTGCATTCTAAGTTGCTCCCATAGGGTTTGGAGAAGATTACTATTTTTAGTTAGTGTGCTATTTTTGGCTTTGGGTATCTTTACTCATGCTTTAGTTATGTTTCAGTGCAATTGATTTCCATTTCTCCTGTGTTGGCAATTCTTCCGTAAGGTGATTGGTATTATTTTAATATCTACACTGTCATTTTTTTATTAATTTTAGTGTTTAAATATTAAATTATTATGTGTTGTCCCCCCGAGTTGGATGCCCAAGTGCTATGGGGGACTTTAGTGTTTTCACTTCAAATGCAAAGTAGGCCTTTTCAAGGTAAAATAAGATGTTTGAATTTTAAAATGCCTCATTTCCCTCCAAACTCTACAAATTAGAGGTCTTGGCTCTCATTTCATTCATTTGGAGTTTGCACACTTAAGGAGATGCTGGTCAAATGAATTGAGTTATTCCTAGAGTTGTTTAGGAAAATACCCTCCTTAATCTTGCTTGTTTCAATTGTGGAAAATCCACCCTGGCTGGTCTGTGTTTTCACATAGGAAACACAGGATTTGCTATTTTTTTGGTTTTGGGATTACACAAAAATGAAGGTCCTGAAGGTATTTTGAATGCAAGCTTTGGTTTTTCTCCCTTGGAGTGATTGCAAAAGATTTTCGGCAGTTTTGGAGTGGGTTTCAAGCTGACTGTGGGGTTTCTAGGCTGAGCCGTACACTTTTCTATGCTGGGTCAAACCTCATCTTCTTGCTTGCTGTGTTGAATGCAGTGAAGTCATGGGAATGGGTATTTTTGCCAAGTCATACTCACCCTAGGTGACCCTTTGGAATGTTTTTTCTTCATGAGTTTTCAGCTTGTGTTAATTTACTAGAGCAGGCCACTCAATCGGGTAGGCAGTACAGGTGAAAGTGGGGTCGTTTGGATCTGTATCAGAGTTTTCACAGGTATTCTGGGGTGGGAGACTCTTTTAAAATGGATGTCATAATTGATGAAAGTGACAACAATGAGCAGAGGTCTGTTTGAAGGGCAAAAATTGGAGATTACAATTTTTAAGCAAAATTGCCTCTGTATCTAGCACCCAGCTTGCTGTTGCAAAGTTTGTGAGCATGTTTGGGACCTGAGGATGAGATGTTATGTGTCATAAGTGCTGATTAATCTGGGGAGAATAGGAGTGTTGAGAGTTCTTTGGAGGCTTTCATAACCCTATTGCTACTCTTGGTTGACTTGCCAATTGCTAAGGAATGAAGATTTTATGAGCTGCTGGCTGTCTTCAAACTGAGCATGCTGTTACAGGTCTGAAATGGTTTAATATTGCTTCATTTTATTTTATTTCGGTGGTTTGCAGTTTGAACTGTTGGTTTGTTTGTGTCCATACTTCATATTGTAATGCTTGTTTGCAAAATCGAAAACTTAATAGTATTGTAACAGGAAAATGATTAATTTATCAAACATTGAAAGATTCTGTAGTAATCCAAGCCAGAAGAGCACTAGTATGACTAAAACTCACAGCGCCATTCAAAAATGCTTAAAACCTTGTTCTCGATTCATCTATTGGGTTGGCTTGTGGGAACAATCAGTTGGCAATGCCATACATTTATATTCAGTCCTGAACTGCAGACATATTACTTCATACAAACAATACACAAATTAAATACATTGGAACCTGGAGTTTCTGTAGGAGAGTTGACTGTCCATGCACTCATGGCTGGCTTATTCTTCAATGGAAATGGAAGATTGAGGGCCCCGTACTGAATCCACCACTGTAACTACAACTGCTGTCGGACTTAGCACGCCAAACTCCCGATATGACACCCGCGGCATCTCAGAATCCCTAAGAAAATCACAAAAGACATACTCCTCCCTTGCCGCATGAGGAAAAGGGGCTACCCGACACCTGGGACTACCATTTACTGATGCTCTGCTGGTTCGATGATACGCTGACCAGATGACCTTCCAAACGTCTGATAGTGGCTGTGACATCTTCCCCACATATCTCAGACCTGTCCTTCAAACTTCCAGCTAATAACAGAACTCCCACCGCTGTATATTTGTGAGACAGCCTGATTCTTGGGAGCACATCCAACATAAACAAAGTGTCACCACTTCAAACTCCACGTCAACTGAATGAAATCTCCAAAGAGCAGCTGGGGCAGTCCAACTCCTGAGTACTGCCTTAAGGGGTTTTGTCCTCAAAGCAATCAGTCACATTTGAGCAACCAATTTCAACTTTCAATATGTTGATATATTTCATGGTGCCAATCCCAAGGAAGCTTATTGCTTTTATAACTTCAATACAAGGGGAAGCACAAACAACTAGGCAATGTGGGATAAAAGCTGTATTCGTCTTTTAGTCACTTAAGTTACTTCTGTTATAAAAATGACTTTTAAGTCATAAAGTAACTTTATAAATCCACTTTATAAAATAAAGTGACTTAACTATAGAAAAACTCCTTAAACTTTAATATTTCTCCAAACAAAACCAAATAAATTCCTGTGACTAGCTGGCATCCTCTAGATTAATGTTGTTAGCCTATCTGGATGGAAAGATAGACGAACAAGGCGCTAGAAAGGCCTAGCACGGAGAAGGGGACATTATAGTCCTCCCTTTCTAGGATTGCTTGCCCTCAAGCAATCTCAGTGCCAGATGCTGCAGGATTGATTCGCCCTCCCAAGTGGCATCCTCATATGGTAGATCTTTCCAGCAAACTAAATATTCCCTGATGGATCTGTTACACAACTTCCTCTCTCTGATCTCAATCACCTCGACTGGAACCAAAACCAGTTTCCCTTCCACATCAAGTGGAGGCAATCCAATGGAAGGCACTACATTTTGACCAATCACCTTTTTGAGGCAAGACACGTGAAAAACATTATGGATCCTGCTGTCCCCTGGCATTTCCAGCTCATAACCAACCTCATCAACCCTCCTGGTAATGCGATAGGGACCATAAAATCTAGGTTGAAGCTTTTTGGATCCACTCTTCTTCAAGGAGCTCTGCTTGTAAGGTTGGAGGCGAAGATAAACCATGTCACCTAACTCAAAACTCCGCTTTGTCCGGTGGCGATCAGTGTACACCTTCTGCTGATTTTGAGCTTGTAGGATGTTCTCCCGAAGAGATCTAAGAATGTCCTACTGGTCTTGTATCCAATCTCCAGCTAGCGGTGCTCTGCTGTTCTGCAAGGCCAGATCTATTAATGATAGTGGCTCGCTGCCATAGAGAGCTCGAAATGGTGTTATGTGGTAGGAGTTGTAGCAATACTCCCCTAAATACAACCATTTAACCCAGGCTCGTTGTTGCTCCACTACATAGTTCCGGAGATTACCCTTTACCCATTTATTTACTATCTATAATGTTCTTTTTTTTTTGGAACGTTAGAAATAATGAAGTCTTATTTTATGCAACATTAAATTGACTCTGAGACATAGGCTCAAAATATTAAAAAGTTTGACTTAATGTTATATAAATGACAAAGGGGAAAGGAGGAACAAGATGAAATGCCTTAGGGAAGTTGGAGAGCCACAAAGGAGTAAGACAAAAACCAGAGAGAAGTTGAAGAGTCTTGGTTTGCATATTAAAAGGGGAAAGAGGTTCATTGTTGGGTATGCTTGATTTTATTATTCAATTCATTTTCCTCTCTTGTGACAGTCTCATAGAGCTTCAACTTTTAGCTAGTTGGAGGATGTAGCCCCTCGTGCTAGTAGACAGTGGACGTAACCCCATTGTCCCGAGAAACATCATTTTAGGTGTTTCAGTCACACTTACAGGTTCTCTTGTTTTCCAATCTGACTGTAAAATCTGTGTATAAGATTGGATTGTGGTTAGATGGTTATTGTATTGCTGTTGTATAATACAATAACGTTTTAGTTGCTGGTTGTAATTTTGCTGCTGTATAAGGCAATAATGTTGTTTAAGGAATTATAATAGTTTGCTGGTTTCATCTCATTAGTTTGTAATTCATGGTTATATGTTCGACATCTTGAATATCATTTTGGAAATAACAAATTGTTGTCTTGTGGAGAACCGTTGGTTTTATTGTTGTCTTGTATTGCATGTTCTTGTAATTGAATCCGAATATTATATCCCTAAAGAGACTGGATAAGTGCCGGTTGGTATCTCTACTTTTTACGATTGTGCTGGAAATTATCTGCAAAGTTTTATTGCTGATTATATCAGGAAAAGAGAAATCAGTAAATATTCTATTCGGGATATTACAGTGGTATCAGAGTGTCGAACTTGCCAACCTATGAGGTCAAGAAATAAATATAGGAATCCAAGTTTGGTAAAATTTCATCAAACAAATAAACATGTAAATAGCTGGTTGTTTCAGGACTCTATACTCATTGTTTGAGGAGATCTTCAATATAGAGACCCTCAGTGTCGGAAGGAAGCAAGGGTTTACTGTTTGAAAAGAGTTGCAGTGTAGAGTTAAGATAGAAGAGGTATGTTAGAAGAAAGATGATGCAAGGCAGAATATGAACAATATTGAAAAAAAATGGCAAGTGGGCTGCAATACTGAACTGTTTTGGGTATGTTCGAATGTCATATGAAGAGTCTCCTAGGACACTGACATGATATGTAGGGAAATGACAATGAGTTAGTAGCATTTCCTTTTAGAGCTAGGAGTTCTTAATATGAAACAGAAAATACAAAGGTAAACATGCAAGAGACTGAAATCACACAATGATACCAAACAGAGTGTTTTACGTAGGTGATAACAATGAGTAGGAGGTATGCAAGCTAGGTCTAACATAGGTGAATATGAATGTTGAAGTTTTCGGTCAAAATCTTAGGCACATGTTTGTAGAGAAGAAAATCAAAGGACATTCGCAGACTAGATTTACGGGGAGTGAAAATGCTATGTCGAGCATCGAAAACTTGGACGTTAAGTGCTAGGTGCGGGTTTGAAGATTTTGCTTGATAGAAATCCTTCAATAGTGGGAGCTGTTACAAGAACCTTCAAATGTTCTTTTACCGAGTAATAGATTGTGCAGGTGAGTGAAGTTGGTTGTGGGAGGATTGGGCAATTGGTGTGCGCACGAACCAATTCAAGTAGTCATTGCACCTTCTAGCTATCAACAGAGTCTTTTAGGATCACACAACGGGAAAGCGAACAAATTGTACATACACGGGACTAATGCGAATGGTTCTCGGAGACAAATAAACATTTATTTTCTACAGTGAAAGAGTTCCGAAGACACAAGTATTGAGGATTGAGCAAGAATTGAAACTTTCTTTACGAGTAACGCTCATAAGGTGACCATGTCAGGGGAGGGCGAGAATTTATTTTCATACTCCTGTCGCATATCGGGGAATTTTCGACATCAAGGTCGATCATGCCGTTTCCAGAAAGTATGAATGTTTAATGTTGTGTGAAGATGTTGGAATGGACATATATTTTAATTCCGAAGTGCAATAACGACAAAACAAAGATGAGGACGGTAAAAGTATGACACCAAATAGTAACGTGTCTTAACTGGGACATAATTGACAGTGGTGAGAACTATTAATGGCATAGTTGGTAGCGGGATAAGTGGGAGTCTGAGTTCGAACTAGTCACATCACCTACACCAGCATCCCAGTGCCAAGCATGCGGCAGGAGCAGAAACAATTAACGGTATAATCTCTCATGTTGCGGGTCGACTGTAGTCAGGCATCCACGGTTAAGATAAATAACTTTAGTTGCGGAAGACACGTCAACACGCTTGCCGTTAAGTAATTGCGGAAAGCAATTTTTTGAATGGTATTCGTGGTTGGGATAAGTTGCTTACAAGGGAAGAACATCAGGCTGGAATTCTTGGAGGTGGCCAAAACACTCCCAATAACATTTGTGAGATTGTGGAAATTCTATGTAGTAATATTATTGAGCAAGCGTTAGAATACTGTCATGCATTAGTCAATCATGCACATACGGAGGAAGTGGAAGTTTTTGGCAATGTGCTGGCAAGTCTAGGAGATATTTATACTGGTCTTTCAGTTCTTGAAGCTTCTATTAACCACAAGGCTTGAGCTTCCAAGGTTTTATCATCGAACACAACATTTGAGAAAGAGATATCTTTGAATGAGACTGATTGGAAATACAACCGCAAAATACAATATAATTGAAGAAATGCTAACATTTGCAGTTACCTAGTTACATGTAGCCGTTGGAGATTGAAAAGAGTCAAGTACCAGTTTAGAAGCAAGACGGTTCGACATTTTCCTTTTAGAAGTTTACACCTCACCAACAACAGAAAATTCTTCAGTTCTTGTCAGCGCTTAATTTGTGGGGGTTTTTGCCTAAGCCATCATTACAACTGGGTGATAGTCGATTTGGAAGGTTTGATGAATTTTGGAAGACTCTTGAAAACACATTCCTGGAGATGTATTAAAGCTGACCACAGTCCTCTTCTGGCTAAGATGTTTTCGGAGAAGTGTTATTCTGTGTAATCTGGATCTGATAACTACCCAACTTTGGATATAATCAGTATTCAAAATTCATGAAGTCATTTTGGGTGATCAGTGAGTATTGGGATATTTCAGGTTGCCATTTTTTAGCCAGTGTTATCAGTTTGATTTTGGCCTTGCAACAGGGCAAGTTGTGTTAGTTTGGAAGTAGATTGTACAGTGGAGGAAAATATGACATGTGACGTCTATTAAAGAAGTTGCAAAATCTCCAGTTGTGATAGAGAACTATGGGTTGATTATACCAGGAAATGGCATAATTTCTCATTGAGTTCAAATCCTTTATCAAAGCTCAAGGTTCACAAATTCTTACTGGAGTAATCCATAGGTTGTTGAGTTAAAAGTGACAAAATATATGGTTGATCTCATGAATTTCTTGAAAAGTAAGAACCAACTAATACACTCCAAATCTTTATATGACCAATTTGATATAGTTGGGACATCTTCCAAAGAAGGATATCTAATTACAAGGATTAGGAAAGGTACTATGAAGCTACAAGAGTAGTCAACCCAAAATTTTGATATAAGAGCAGAGATATTCGACATATACAAAGAATACAAAAAACTCCCTAACCGAATTCAGAATGATCTATCATTCAGTGATTATATGGATTTTTATCTCGAGCAGCAAAATAGGACCGATATGGCAAAAAGAATGTATTTGGAGTTGGTCCAGGATCTCTTTGAACACAAACATCATATAGGGGTTTACAAAGAATTTTCGATAGACCAGAATTATCATTTGGATGACCTTGAAATAGAAGAGCAGACAACTACCAGAGATGGGTAGCCTTCTCGCAATCACGGAGAAGATCTTACACGAGGTACAAGTTTCTTCGTTGGTGACTTGGAGGTGAGTTTTGTCAAGTAGAATAATGAAGAAGATTGCAGTCGAGGACCTTGGCATCATGAACCATATATTCATGCTACTTAGAACATGAATTTAGAGGAACAACCTAGGATGACACTGCAAGACAATGAATAGTTTTAGCGGGGAGATAATGAAACACATATCTTAAAGAATCAACTGAAGGTTAGTAAAGACATGGTCGTGGCATCCTTGGTGCAGTATGATAGTACCCACGAGTTGGTTGAGGAACTCTACAAGAAGGTCCCAAGGGAAGGGGAAGGTGAGAAGCATGTGGCCGATTTACAGAAGGTCAAAACTATCCTCGAGTCTATGAAATCAGATTATTTATATCTGCTGTCCGACAGGGATTACATTCTCAGGGTTGTTGAGATTTATGCAGCACAGTCAAATAAGGAAATGGATGAGATTGAGGATCTTAACAGGACGCTTAAGTATGTTCGGGAGGCACTGAGTGAAACTCAATTTTCTCTTCAGAGAACAAAAAATCAAATCAAGCTCATGGAACACTCTCGAGAACATGATGACAGAATGAGGCAAGAGTTCTTCCAGGAAGTCATTGACGAACTTGAGAGCATTCAACAGATGTATGCCTTGGATCATTGCCCCAAACAGTTAAGTAGCAAAACTTCAGAACATTATCAGCTTGTTGACAACCCTTTGTTTGAAGTTGTTGCTGATTGGACGTTCGACAATCCTCTTTTTGTGTTAAATGAGGGATAATCTCTTGTTTTCCACGAAGAGGAAGAGTTTGATTTCAGACTTTGGGATCTTGGCATCATTTTATCAGCCCCAACATATTTTTTGATTTCACCCCATTTAGGAGTTGGGTGAATTTCCTTCATCAGCCGCTAAATAGTTCTCGGTGGAGCATTTATGTGAGGTTTGTGGGTAGATTCTCAACATCCTTCATATTCGTAGCACCTATGCGTTTGGGAATTCTCCAAGTTTATGCCGATAGTATGAATTTTGATGTCCCTGGGATGGTGGTTTCAGTTTTTGAGTAGCTCATTTCTTACATCATCCATTTAGGACAGGTCTTCACATATTGGATTATACATGGACCCTGGATATATTTCTACCTCATCATAGTAGCGAAGTAGCGCAACAGAGTTTGGGATCCAGGTGTTGGCAGATTGTATCTAAGGTTGGATGAGGATTTTATTTTGGTCATGGTGTTGGTCAGTGTTGATTAGTTTACAGGTGCAGGTGCTAAGTTTTTTCAGAGAGTTATATGGGATCCAGGGATCCGGTTGAGAAATAGGTTGCAGAGAGACATTTGGCTTCTCAGTATGGCCGAAATTATTTTTAGTTTGGATTACAGGGCTACTTGCAGACTCGTATGGGATCTCGGTACTAATTGCTTGAGGAGTAGCAATTTTAAGGAGGGGAGATTTGTAATGTTCCTTTTTTTTGGAACATTAGAAATAATGAAGTCTTATTTTATGCAACATTAAATTGACTCTGAGACATAGGGTCAAAATATCAAAAAGGTCGACTTAATGTATATAAAGGACAAAGGGGCAAGGAGGAACAAGACGAATTGCCTTAGGGAAGTTGGAGAGCCACAAGGGAGTAAGACGAAAACTAGAGAGGAGCCGAAGAGTCTTGGTTTGCATATTAAAAGGGGAAAGAGGTTCATTGTTGGGTATGCTTGATTTTATTATTCAATTCATTTTCCTCTCTTGTGAGAGTCTCAGAAAGCTTCAACTTTTAGCTAGTTGGAGGACGTAGCCCCTCATGCTAGCAAATAGTGGACGCAACCCCATTGTCCCGGGAAACATCATTTCGGGTGTTTTAGTCACGCTTACAAATTCTTCTCTTGTTTTCCAATCTGACTGTAAAATCTGTGTATAAGATTGGATTGTGGTTAGATGGTTATTGTATTGCTGTTGTATAATACAATAACGTTTTAGTTGCTGGTTGTTATATTGCTGTTGTATAAGGCAATAACGTTGTTTAAGGAATTATAATAGTTTGCTGGTTTCATTTCATCAGTTTGTAATTCATGGTTATATGTTCGTGTAATAACCCCAATAGGTTATAACTTCTTCAAACACCAAAAATCTTTATATTTCAGTTGTTTGACATTTCGTCAAACACTTTGCAAGCAAGCTCTGATACCACTGTAATAACTCCAATAGGTTATAACTTCTTCAAACACCAAAAATCTTTATATTTCAGTTGTTTGACATTTCGTCAAACACTTTGCAAGAAAGCTCTGATACCACTGTAATAACCCCAATAGGTTATAACTCCTTCAAACACCAAAAATATTTATATTTCAGTTGTTTGACATTTCGTCAAACACTTTGCAAGCAAGCTCTGATACCACTGTAATAACCCTCCTCAAATCTGCCCTCAAAAATGCTGATGAAAGTTCAAGGAATTTCATCAAACAATTCACATGCAAGGGACGTATGACTGATATAGTATTTCAGCTAGCTTCAAATGACTTTTTTACAATTTGCATCAATGAAAATTTTGTGCCAGAAGACTACAATGGACTACACAATGACCTAACATGAGTGTGCTACTAATTTTGACAATATTCAGTGCATATATATGCTCTAAGTATGAGAAATGAACACCTACAGCGAACTAGCATTTTTACAAACAGTTGGTATGCAAACTAACTAGCTGATAAATAATGATATTAAATTGCTTAAATGACACCAACAACTATTATCTTCTTAATTGCAATGAAAATTACAATGCTCATGAAAAATGGCCAAGACTTTGGCATTTGCATGGATTACAAAATGATAATGCTGGTATAATGCACACTTACAGCTGAAACTTATAACACCCTAAAAAACAATATTAATAAAGGAACCTCATTGTAGATGGCTGTAATAATTTTCTTCAATGCTGCCCCTTCTGTTTTGCTTTTTCGAATTGCTTTTTCGGACCGTTTTTTCGGCCTGCTTTTTCGGTTCCACTTTTTCGGACTACTTTTTCGGCCTGCTTTTTTGGTTCCGCTTTTTCGGGCTGCTTTTTCGTATCTGCTTTTTTCAGACTGCTACCCTATTGAATCTCAAGACCATATCTTTCAATGGCGTCAAGATTTTCAGCTTGAAGGGATTTCGTCCTTCAAACTATTGAGACATGATCTCTAGAAAATTTTCCAATTTCTTTGATTTTCCCAAGCATGCTTAAAAGAAGCTCTTCCATTTCTTTTATAGTGTTCTCACAAGAGCTTCATCCTCCGTTTTCTCAATGTGGGATAAAACATAACTCCCTTTATGTAACTTATGTCTCCAATGTGTTATAAAATAAAGGGGACTTTTAATTTAAATATTTCCCACAAACTATAGTCTATGCATGAATAAAGTTAAATATTTAAATTTAACTTTATAAAATAGCTTTATCAATGCATAATAAATCTTATCAATGATAAACAAGTCTTCTTGTCGATTTTAAACAATTACCATCGACATACCACTGCCACTGGATGTCCGACCATATCCAAGATGACTTACTATAAATAGTAAGTATGCCCAAAGTTGCCTCAAAACCCCTTAGAAAGCACTGCAACTGAAACTATCTAGGCCAAATGGCCTCTAAGTCCCTTTAATGTCCTGGTTAGCCTACGGGACCATGGGGAAATAGGCTAACGACAACATCATGCTATGAATACTAAAAAAGGGGACATTACAGTCCGCCCTTCCCAAAATTGCTTGTCCCCAAGCAATGGTCGAACAACAACCCAATCAATCCACCTGGATCCCAAATGTAGTCATGAACTATACTACTGTCAGTCAACATAGGCTCCTGCAACAACCTCTGAAAATTAGCCAAGAGGAATCCATAATCAAATTGGCGAATACAACTCACCCAAACTCCAAAGTCAGAAACCCATGAGAAACAAGCTTTAGAAATATCAGAACCCAAGTAGAGTAGATAACCCAAACTGCCAACATAGTAAATACTAAATACCATCAACACATCCCACTAGCCTATACGGAATGTATAATCCAACTCTGCAATAATGGTGAACGCTCCCGAATGAAATTGTACCAAGTATGGAGAATCCACACACTGTACAACTCCTGCAGTCAACACAACTCTGCAGATCACCGGCCACTGTCTCATAACCATAACTCCCCTGCACTGCTGATGGTGAAAAGACATCACAAGATAAACAATAAGAAATGGGACCCAAACCAAATTTGCCTGCCATCAACTCCTCAACACAAGGATCAAATGCTAACTGATGTACATACCCTGCAGTATAATACTGATAAAAAGAACCAACCTCAGTCAACAGCTCATCATGAACAAGTGATACAACCCACTGTGACTGATCACCAGTTAAGTCAGGAGATGTCATAGCCAAAGGCGTAGAATCAATAACAACCGCTGAAGCATCACTCCCAAACTCCTGCTCTAAGTCATGTATTATCAAGCTGTCAACCGCAAAACCTATCGCCATGTCACGCCCATCACAACTCTCATCCCGAGGCGTCAAACCGTCCCATAACTGATGACAAGCAGTAGGAACCAAAGTACATCTCTGTATCATCATCTCATCAACATGGTCATCAAAGGTAAATTGATGAGCATACCTCACAGTGTAATGCTGATAGAATGCGCCAATCTTAGTCAGTGGCTCAAACTGCAATCGATCATTAACCATGTTGGAACTGACTACTACCTCCAAAGACATCACCAAGGGAGTAGTATTACTAGCACGAACCATGCCAACTGTCGGCTCACCAATATCACACATGATCTTTGATACATCTCTAGTCTCCATGCCCTCAGTACTAGAGGCCACCACCATGTCAGGCATACCACAACAATTTGCTGCAACACCCAACTCAATTGATCCTGACTCTAGTGGGAACGAACCCGATATACCAATGTTAGTATCAATGATGGATGCATTCCCATCTCCACTGTCTTTCACAATCTCGACCATGGACATCCTCGGATCACCAAACACCACAGCTTGTGACTGTACAGAATCTGGTAAAGACTATCGTCGCTCTAACTCCACGGTCACCTTAGCCAAATGAAATTGTGACTCTTCGAAAGCCAACTGTGTACTCTCAAGAATGTTAGAAGTCACCTTGAGCTGCTGAGTAAGCTTACTCACCTCATCTTCCTTGACCAATAATGCGTCATATGTTGTACTGCCCCACTCCATAAGATAATCTCTATCGGCTACCAACTGCATATAATTCTGTCTCAGAATCTGAATAGCCTCCCATAAAGAGTGGATCTCTATCAAGGAAAGATAACTGCCTCCCTGCTCATCACTAGTAGGAGAACCCCATCCATAAATTGCTAACAAGTGACGAGCGGCATCAAAATGCTGGCAAGCGATAGCAATGTCTCGCTCACTAACTCTCAGCTGACTAGACACATGATTGTGCTGGCTGGTCAAACTCCTATACTCTACCCCTGGTACACTGTCCAAAGGAGTAACCTCATAATAGCCATCGTCTGTAATACTGCCATCCAAATTTTGCAGTCCAACTGCTGAACTTGTATTATCAAACGGAGTGACTGAAGCATCAACATAAACCTTTGTATCAAAGGAAACTGTTGAGGAGACTAAGTCCTCAAAATTGTCCACATCCCCTTGGGTGTCATCTGTAATAATCAGATCCTGGGACTCTTCTGTAAACTTTGTCATATCTGAGAGATCATCAACCCATTCCAACAAGAATGGTCGACTGGATACATGAACAATGCCCAACAAAGGTGTGTAAAAACTAATTCTAGCATCAAACAAGCTGCTGGCATGGATGAGAACTACACTTGGCAAACTACTAATCAAGTCCATGATGGTGCAACAGATACTACTACCAAAGAATGATAAATATCTCCGGTTAAAACGATCCCAACATCTAATCCATGAACGGAAACCAACTGGCAATTCAAGTAAACTTCTCACCTGAGTAATGTGAACAATACCGACTTCACGAACTTGTCTACAGTCTCTGAATTCAGAGTGTGAATGCTAGATGTACTCATATCATCATCAACATGTGACCCGACTGTAAAAGGAAACTGAGTCCCTGCTATATGCGCTAACTCCCGAACTAAACTCACCTCAAGACAACGCTCGTCCACATGTCTCTCAGAATCCTGGAGAGCCAACTTCATTGCCTCCATGCCTTCCTTGATCTGCTGTAAGTCGTCACAAGAAGAACCTGTTGTGACTTCTTTCCGTCTCTCTTGCAGTTGAATCATCCAAATGTGATTCTCAATCAATCCATGTATCCTATCATGATGAGATAAAGCCGTGACAATATTCTTGTCCCTTGTCTTCAGCTGACTTGCCAAACCAAACAAAGAGCTACTAGCCTCTATCTCATGTGAAGAAGCATCCAACTGTGCCTGGTACTCTTTCTCAGCAAAATCATGAATGCTCACTTTTTGATCAACTGTACTATCCTCAAACATGACAATATCCTCAACTGCAGTAACTTCATCCAGCCCAACTGTACTGGAATCACTATCTGTGTCAATCACGCAATCTGGTGTGTCTGTGATATCACCTTCTGATGCAACTGGCTCAACCTGCACAACATCTTTAACCCCTTCTGCTTGTGAAGATGATGCAGATAAACCATTACCTGAAGATGTGCTAATGTCTCCCTGTATTGAATCAGCATGTCTGTTAAACTCCTCATAGAAGTTTCTGCCTGTCATAGGGAAGGTACGATCCTTAGGCCTATCAAAACGTTCAATCAGTCTCTCCTTAAACTCCACATAGGAGGTAATGAGTGCATGACCCATAGTGACCATACCATGACGCCACCACTCATGTGCTAATCCATCCAGGTGAATTGCTACATACTTAATAGCTTCTTCCTTAGGCATAGGGTTCATTTGAAAATATGTGTCAAGCTTTTGAACCCAAGCTCTTGCTGTAGAGTTCCCCGAGCCATCATAATATGTTAACTGAAGTTTCCCTACTTTCTTCTGTAGCTCATAGCTCTGGTTCCTGTCATGTCCACGTGGCATATGCTTCATCCGCACATCTATATACTCCCTAAGGGTAATTGCAGCTATAAAATCTGGACCTCCGGCTTCCCAATCTCTCCTCAGTTGGTCCTGTATATCAGTGATCTGGGGCTCTGGTACAGGTTGCTCTGGAGCTCTAGGAGGAAATGTTGGAACCATGGGCCTCGAACTCACTGTCCTAGTTTGCTGGGGTGCATGACCGAAATTGTTCCCAACTTGTTTGCCTCCATTATGTGCCCCATCCTGATTATTACCATTCTGATTATTTCCTCCACCCACATTAGCATTCAACCCCATTTGACGAGCCATCATCTGCATCATAAGCTCAAATCTCTGACTCTGTTCCTGTGCTCTTTGCTCTGCTGATCGCTGTCCTTGTGCTAAGGTGTCTAATAACTATAAGAATCTTTCCTTTCCCTGATTTGGACCGGCATTCATTTTGTCAAACATTTTTTTCTCTCTATCTTACTATTCCAAATTCCTAATAAGACCTCTACAGGATGGCAGGAAACTGCTCTGATACCATTGTAATAACCCCAATAGGTTATAACTTCTTCAAACACCAAAAATCTTTATATTTCAGCTGTTTGACATTTCGTCAAACACTTTGCAAGCAAGCTCTGATACCACTGTAAAGACCCCAACATATTATTATTCTTCTTCTAACACCAAAAATCTTTATACTTAAGTTGTTTGACATTTCGTCAAACACTTTGCAAGCAAGCTCTGATACCACTGTAATAACCCTCCTCAAATCTGCTCTCAAAGATGCTGATTGAAGGCTCAAAGAATTTTATCAAACAATTCACATGCAAGAGACATATGACTGATATAGTATTTCAGCTTGCTTTAAATGACTTTTTTCCAATTTGCATCAATGAGAATCTAGTGATAGAAGATTACAATGAACTACACAATGACCTAACATGAGTGTGCTCCTAATTTTGACAATATTCAGTGCATATATTATGATCTAAGCATGAGAAAAGAACACCTACAGCCAACTGACATTTTTGGAAACAGTTGGTATGCAAACTATCTAGCTGATAAATAATGAGATTGAATTGCTTAAATGACACTAGCAACTATTATCTTTTTTATTGCAATCAAATTTCTAATACAATGCTCATGAAATATGGCCAAGACTTTGGCATTTACATGGATTACCAAAATGACAATGCTGGTATAATGCACACTTACAGCTGAAACTTATAATACACTAAAAAAAAAAATACTAACAAGGGCACCTGGTTGTAGATGGCTGTAATAATTTTCCTTCAATGCTGCCCTTTCTGCTTTACTTTTTCAAACTGCTTTTTCGGTTTCGCTTTTTCCGCTTGCTTTTTCGATTCCGCTTTTTCCGCTCGCTTTTTCAGTTCCGCTTTTTCCACTTGCTTTTTCGATTCCGCTTTTTCCGCCTGCTTTTTCGGTTCCGCTTTTTCAGACTGCTTTTTCGTTTCTGCTTTTTCGGATTGCTACCCTATTGAATCTCAAGACCATATCTTTCAATGGCGTCAAGATTTTCAGCTTGAAGGGATTTCGTCCTTCAAACTATTGAGACATAACCTCCAGAAAATTCTCCAATTTCTTTGATATTTCCAACCATGCTAAAAAGAAGCTCTTCCATTTCTTTTATAGTGTCCTCACAAGAGCTCCATCTTTCGTTTTCTCAATGTGGGATAAAAGATAACTCCCTTTATGTAACTTATGTCTTCAATGTGTTATAAAATAAAAGGGACTCTTTTAATTTAAATATTTCCCACAAACTATAGTCTATGCATTAATAAAGTTAAATATTTAAATTTAACTTTATAAAATAGCTTTATCAATGTATAACAAATCTTATCAATGATAAACAAGTCTTCTTGTCGATTTTAAACAATTACCATCGACATACCGTTGCCACTGGATGTCCGCCCATGTCCAAGATGACTCACTATAAATAGTAAGTATGCCCAAAGTTGCCTCAAAACCCCTTAGAAAGACCTGCAACTGAAACTATCTAGGCCAAATGGCCTCTAAGCCTCTTTAATGTCCTGGTTAGCCTACGGGATCGTGGGGAAATAGGCTAACGACAACATCATGCTATGAATGCTAAAAAGGGGACATTACAGATCGACATCTTGAATGTTATTTTGGAAATAACGAATTGTTGTCTTGTGGAGAACCGTTGGTTTTATTCTTGTCTCGTATTGCATGTTCTTGTAATTGAATCCGAATATTATATTCTTAAAGAGATTGGATAAGTGCCGGTTGGTATCTATACTGTTTACGATTGTGCTGGAAATTATCTATAAAGTTTTATTGCTGATTATATCAGGAAAAGAGAAATCAGTAAATATCCTATTCGGGATATTACATTATATCAGGAAAAGAGAAATCGGTAAATATCCTATTCGGAATATTACACTATCTCAGTCTGCCCGTCTGTTTGTGGGTGGTAATTCATGTTGGGTGTCAATTCCGTACATGCCAGTCTAAATAATTCTTGCCATAAAGTGCTGAGAAATTTGCTATCCCTGTTGCTCACCATGGTCCAAGGTAGACCATGAAGATCTCTCGAAAAAACAACTCAAATAAAAACAATGTGGGCTAAAAGTTGTTTTCGTCTTTTAGTCACTTAAGTTACTTTTGTTATAAAAATGTTTGTAAGGCATAAAGTAACTTTATAGATCCATTTTATAACACAAGGTGACTTAACTATAGAAAAGCTCGTTAGACTTTAATATTTTCCCAAACAAAACCAAATAAATTCCTATGACTGGCTGACATCCTCTAGAGTAATACCGTTAGCCTATCTAGATGGAAAGATAGACCAACAAGGCGCTAGAAAGGTTTAGCGTGGAGAAGTGGACATTATAGATTCATTACTGAATTTCCTTATCAGAAAACCTTCTATTTGAATTGTTATGTTATCTTTATTTGCAAAGTTTTAAAAATAAATAAAAAATGAGGGGTACAAATTACATTAATCGCCAAGGGACACATCCAATTGGGAAACCTGGAAGGAGATTGTGATATTCCTTGAAATATTGATTAGTGTTGTAGTCCATCCAACAAGCAAAGTATTGGATGCTGTTTCTTCATTGTGATCTTGATTAATCAAGGAATGGGATGGTGTTTTTTTATTGCTACCTTGAATAGTGTCTGAAATTAAAACAGCTGATGCATCTGAAATTGATCCCCTGAAAGACAACAGGAATCTGAACAAATTTCTCTTCTTTATATATATATATATATATATATATATATATATATGTATATGTATATATTCATGGAGTTCGTTTTTGGTAATCAATTTTAATCTGCTTTTTCTTGCAGGTTCCTATCAGACCCCATCATACGGTGCTCCAGCCGGTCAAGGCTACCAATCAGATAATGATCCAAACAATACTACTGTAAGTGGTTGATTTTTATATACAAATTTGTAAGTTATTTTAGTATATATGTTCCTTCGTTGATTCTCAACTGTGCCATGCAGATATTTGTTGGCGGATTAGATCCCAATGCAACAGATGAAGATTTAAGGCAGGTTTTTGGGCAGTTCGGAGAGATTATATATGTGAAAATACCTATGGGAAAGGGATGTGGTTTTGTGCAGTTTACTCTGAGGTTTGGTTCAACACCACGCTTCAAAAATGTGTTATTAACTTATTTTGCTATATGTATTTATATTTTGCATAGAGATTGATATTGCGTGAAAAGCAACTAGCTGTTTATGGGAAATTCATCAGTTTTGAAGCATTGCATCTTATGTAATCTAGAAATTGATAAATTCTGAAGCATAGCATGATATGAAACCTATCTGATGCATTAATTGGCTAGTTGGCAGTTGTCCTTGAAATATATAATAACATACTAATACTTGTCTTATATTTAAGTCTCTAATTTCAGACAACTGATTTCATTAGGTCCTCTGCTGAGCAAGCTTTGCAAAGGTTGCATGGTACAGTTATTGGGCAACAAACTATTCGCCTTTCTTGGGGTCGTTCTCCAGCCAACAAGCAGGCCAGTCTTCTTTTGCTTGACTATTATCATGGTCTTGCTTCTTGTAGATCTGTCTATTAAACAGATACGTGTGCCAGTTCTCTAATGGGTAAATGAATGTCTATCTGCAGCCTGCAAACTGGAGTGGACAACCCCAACCTGATGCAAGCCAATGGAATGGTGGTGGAGCTTTTTATGGTTATGGTCAAGGATATGAGGCATATGGTTATGCTCCTCCTCCACAAGATCCAGCTATGTATGCTTATGGTGCTTATCCTGGTTATGGGACTTATCAGCAACAGGTAAGAAGGCTGAAGCAAGCATTGATATTTTGTGGAAGTAAGAAGACCATAAGTTATTTTTGAATAATTATTTATCATGTTTAACGTGTTTCTAAGTAGCTGGTTCAGGTTTGGTTTATGGATTAGGAAAAATATTGTGGTGGTAAAATTCGTTCACACAATTGTCATAAAAAATCAGAAATATTAATATATACAAATTTGAGCCTAAAAACAGAAATTAAGTGCAGAATGCTAGATAGCATCCTATAATAAACAAAACTACCTTAAAACTTGAAAGTACTACTTTATTAATGTGATCAAATTTCCACAATCCATCATAGTTTTGTGAATCAGTTTCTGGATTAGATTGTGTGACAATTTTTACCATCAACGTTTCGAATCACACTACGTGATCCATCATCAGGATGAGAGAGCAAGAGATGTCAAACAAAATAAGTGGCAGATTTAGCCTAGACTAACCAAATAAAAGAGAACAAGAGTAAGGGAGAGCAGAAACACCGAAGTTGAGCCCAATAATAATAAATATAAAACTAAAAACAAGACAAAAAAAAGAGGGGGAGAAAAGATTCAAACAAAAATGATGACACTCAAGAAGAAGGAACAAGAAGGAAATAAAAATAAGAATACCAAGAGAATAAATAAAAACCTAAAGGAGTTATATAAATAAATAAATATGTATATATTTATCCATGTAAAAAGGAAAACACCTAAAACCTTTAGAACAAAAAATACGCAAGAAATATCTTTGGAATAAATACTTAATATATGTATGCAATACACGTATTACATATAAAAATATATTATAAAAGAGAATCTATATGTGTGTGTGTGTGTGTGTGTGTGTGTGTGTGCGTAATATAAACATATATATTAAACATATAAACATATATATTACATATGAAGATATATGTAATCTATATGTTATATATCTATATATATATAGATATATGTAATGAAAACATATATATTAAACATATCAATATATATATATATATATATATATATATATATATATTGCATATATATAAGAATTTATTATATATATGAGGTATAGACACAAATTAAAACACGTTATATATATATACTAAACTGCTAAACAACTAAACTGAACTACAAATAAATAATATGCCGGGGAAATACACTAAAAAGAATTAAGCATAAACAAGTATATGATAAGCCTCTAACAAGCAAGAATAAGATAAACTAGAACAAGAATGAAATATTTAAGTAAGATATATATATATATAGGAAAGGAGGAAAACAATACAAAATAGAAAGGAAATAAGAAATTAGGAATAAAAACGAAGAGACATAAACGGAAAGGAAGAACAATAAAAGGAGAGCATCAGATAATAGGAAAATAGAAATAAAAATGAAGAGACACAACAGGAAGGAAGAACCAAAAAGGAGAGCAGCCAAGCAGGAGGGAAGGAGGGAGCGGGGAACTAACCCATACAACGAGGGTGTCTATCCGTGGAGAACAACAAGGGAAGCCATGAGGGGTTGAGGGCCCAACCATCATTGCGATTAAGGTTGATGGGGTAGTTGCTGATTTCGATGGCTTCTTTGAGCTTTCTTTTGAAATAGTTGTCCTCATTGGAAATGATTTGCGTATTCTCAAACATATGTGATGTTTGGAAGAGAAAGAGTGTTTAGCTAAAGCTGATTTGTACACCCTATCATGCTTGATGTCCACCACATGCTCTTTGATACGAGTGTTGAAGGAACGACCCGTTTCTCCTATATAGGGTGTGCCACAAGAGCATACCACTTTATAGACCCCTGAGTTGGAAAACATATCTCTGGGGTCTTTGATAGGTGGGACATGATTCCTGATCTTGGAAAGGGGATCTGAAGGCAACACGCAAACCATTTTTAGAAAGGATTTTGGCAATTTTTTGGGAGATGCCTTCCACAAAAGGGAGGGAGGCATGCAAAACGAGAGGGGGGAGAGCCAACGGTTTAGGGTTCGAGGGGGCAAGGTGGATGGACCTAGCTTGCTTGAGGGCTCTAGCAATCTGCCTAGAAGAATAGCCATTAAGCTTGAAGACCTGGCGGAGATGGTTAAGCTCAAGGTGGCGTCTACTTTTCAGCACAGTGATCGTGCCAGTTCAGTGAAGCAGACGTCCACCTCAAGTATCCTGCTGCCTCCCCCTTTGCAGACTAGTCCCGCTCTCTCCTTTGTAGCTGGCGTCACAGTTGAGAAGCTCGGGGCGTCTAACTTGATGCAATCTTCTCCGCCCAATGTCTTGGATCCGCATACTCATGCTAGAATGAAGCATCTAAACTATCATTCTTCTACGTCTTTGGCTTCCCACCCCGGTGACATCCTTGTGGGCTATGATTGGTTGAGCTCCCACACACAGGCTGAGGCTTCCCAACGGCTACCTCCTTCCAACGGCTCCTCTCTGGATACCCCAGGTACGTCATCTACCGCAGTGCACTCCTCTTGTTGCATTTATGGTGAACCTGATGTCTCTAAGGTGGTGGCGGCACCTCGAGCCCCTCTCAGCGTTAAACCTCATCATTTGTCTAGCGTTGATGTGACCCTCACATCTTGTCTTTCCAACCACCCGAATTTTTCTTTGCTAGAGGCAAATCTTGACCACGTGGCTAAGAATCCCCCCAGTGTCTCCGCCAGTACGACTGTTTCTCATTTTGAACCCAGCTCCCCTTGCTTGATGATTAGGACTAGGAAATCGGGGGCCGAGGCTATTCATCCAACCGTGCCCTCTCCTCCCTTAGAGGCTTCGATGCCCGTTCCTCTTAGTTCGTCCACGCTCGAGCCTTGTCCTCCCGTGGGCCACCTCAACCCACCGGTCACTCCCAATTTTGTAACCAATTGGGATTGCAAATTGGTTGTCAACCTTTCCGACGCCACCCTCGACCCCCTCGCTTTTGACTTCTTGAAGCGGGGTCTCAATTTTGCGATGACTCCGCACATCATCCTGCGGGTTGACTTCCTCGTAGAAATTGAGAACGCTATCCGTTCTCTCCCCAATGATGTTGCTGAAGTTATAAGGCAAGATTGTGCAGTCGCCCTCAGACGTGCCAAATCGCCTAGGCACAATATCCCCAAGGCCGAGCTTCTCGCTTTCAAAAGTTTAATGCGGCATAATGACTTAGCAATCATCAAAGCAGACAAGGGCAATGCTACCGTCATTATGAATCGGCAAGACTATGTCTTCAAGATGTTAGGCCTTCTCTCTGACTCGCATAGTTATCAACCCTTATCTCGTAACCCTTGTGGCAAAATCTTGAAAAAAGTCAAAGCGAGTGTCTTGACCTCGTCCTTTGATGATGACATCAAGAAAAGGTTGGTCCCCTCCAAGGAAATCACTCCCCGTATCTATGGGGTTCCAAAAATCCACAAGAGGGACATCCCACTTAGGCCTATTGTTGACACCATAGGCTCCCCTACCTATCCCTTGGCCGCACATCTGGCCAAATTAATCTCCCCATTAGTGGGTAATTCTAACTCCTTTGTTAAAGACTCGACCCACTTCGTCCATTTCATTAAGGACACCCATCTGGATAACAATGATATCCTGGTAAGCTTTGACGTGGTCTCGCTTTTCACCAAGGTTCCTATTCTCAATTCCATTAAGCTTGTGAAGAGCAAGACCAATGCAGAGATTGCTAGTTTGGTTGAGTTGTGCCTTAGATCAGCCTTTTTCTCCTTCCAAGGGGTCATCTACGAACAGGTTGATGGAGTGGCCATGGGCTCCCCTCTCTCCCCTATTATAGCCAACCTTTACATGGAGCATTTTGAAGAGATAGCCCTTCGTTCATTCCCTCTTCAACCTAAGTGGTGGAAAAGATACGTTGATGATACTAATGTTTGTTGGCCTCATGGGTTGGACAAACTAGACGAGTTCCACCAACACATCAACAGCATAACACCTTCTATTGCATTCACCAAGGAGCTCGAGTCTAGCAACCAATTATCATTCCTTGATGTTTTGCTCATCAAGAAGTCGGATGGCTCCCTTGGTCGTCGTGTGTTTAGAAAGGCCACCCATACGGACCTGTACATTCACTCATCCTCCCACCATCATCCTAGCCATAAACTGGGCATTCTTAAGACCTTGGCTTTGAGGGCCCATAGAATTTGTGATGATGATCACTTAAACCTTGAGCTTAACTATCTCCGCTAGGTCTTCAGGCTTAATGGCTATTCTTCTAGGCAGATTGCTAGAGCCCTCAAGCAAGCTAGGTCCATCCACCTTGCCCCCTCGAACCCTAAACCGTTGGCTCTCCCCCCTCTCGTTTTGCATGCCTCCCTCCCTTTTGTGGAAGGCATCTCCCAAAAAATTGCCAAAATCCTTTCTAAAAATGGTTTGCGTGTTGCCTTCAGATCCCTTTCCAAGATCAGGAATCATGTCCCACCTATCAAAGACCCCAGAGATATGTTTTCCAACTCAGGGGTCTATAAAGTGGCATGCTCTTGTGGCACACCCTATATAGGAGAAACGGGTCGTTCCTTCAACACTCGTATCAAAGAGCATGTGGCGGACATCAAGCATGATAGGGTGTACAAATCAGCTTTAGCTGAACACTCTTTCTCTTCCAAACATCACATATGTTTGGAGAATACGCAAATCATTTCCAATGAGGACAACTATTTCAAAAGAAAGCTCAAAGAAGCCATCGAAATCAGCAACCACCCCATCAAACCTTAATCGCGATGATGGTTGGGCCCTCAACCCCTCATGGCTTCCCTTGTTGTTCTCCAGGGATAGACACCCTCGTTGTATGGGTTAGTTCCCCGCTCCCTCCTTCCCTCCTGCTTGGCTGCTCTCCTTTTTGGTTCTTCCTTCTTGTTGTGTCTCTTCATTTTTATTTCTATTTTCCTATTATCTGATGCTCTCCTTTTATTGTTCTTCCTTTCCGTTTATGTCTCTTCGTTTTTATTCCTAATTTCTTATTTCCTTTCTATTTTGTACTGTTTTCCTCCTTTCCTATATATATATCTTACTTAAATATTTCATTCTTGTTCTAGTTTATCTTATTCTTGCTTGTTAGAGGCTTATCATATACTTGTTTGTGCTTAATTCTTTTTAGTGTATTTCCCCGGCATATTATTTATTTGTAGTTCAGTTTAGTTGTTTAGCAGTTTAGTATATATATATAACGTGTTTTAATTTGTGTCTATACCTCATATATATAATAAATTCTTATATATATATATATATATATATATATATATATATATATATATGTATATATATATATATATATGTATATATATATATATATATGTATATATATATATATATATGTATATATATATATATGTATATATATATATATGTATATATATATATATATATGTATATATATATATATGTATATATATATATATATATATGTATATATATATATATATATTTATATGCATTATATATATTGATATGTTTAATATATATGTTTTCATTACATATATCTATATATATATAGATATATAACATATAGATTACATATATCTTCATATGTAATATATATGTTTATATGTTTAATATATATGTTTATATTACACGCACACACACACACACACACACACACACACACATATATATAGATTCTCTTTTATAATATATTTTTATATGTAATACGTGTATTGCATACATATATTAAGTATTTATTCCAAAGATATTTCTTGCGTATTTTTTGTTCTAAAGGTTTTAGGTGTTTTCCTTTTTACATGGATAAATATATACATATTTATTTATTTATATAACTCCTTTAGGTTTTTATTTATTCTCTTGGTATTCTTATTTTTATTTCCTTCTTGTTCCTTCTTCTTGAGTGTCATCATTTTTGTTTGAATCTTTTCTCCCTCTCTTTTTTTTGTCTTGTTTTTAGTTTTATATTTATTATTATTGGGCTCAACTTCGGTGTTTGTGCTCTCCCTTACTCTTGTTCTCTTTTATTTGGTTAGTCTAGGCTAAATCTGCCACTTATTTTGTTTGACATCTCTTGCTCTCTCATCCTGATGATGGATCACGTAGTGTGATTCGAAACGTTGATGGTAAAAATTGTCACACAATCTAATCCAGAAACTGATTCACAGTACTACTTTAATTTCAATTAGTTAAACTCCAATGTTGTGATATTTATTTATTATATAATATTATTACTAAGTTACCGGTACGGGTACGGGCACGGATATAGATACGTGGGTACGACAACTTTTTGGGAAGGGGGTTTGGATACGTCTGGATACGTCTGTACAAATAACATATAAAAATCATATATATATATATATATATTAATAATATATACAATTTTTAAAAAACTTGAAAAACCTTTTATATCAATAATATATTAAAGTTATAAACTATATATAGTATTTAAAACTTTAAAAGTTTATAACTTCAAATAATTAAAAAAAAAAATTAAAATAAACATAAACATATGAAAAAACTGTAAACCCAATAATATATTAATATTATAAACTTACAATAAACTATAGATAAAACTTTGTTTAAAAGTTTATAACTTTAAATAAATTAAAAAAAAAATTAAAATGAACATACACGCGGCCAGTCGACTCCCGCTCACAAGCTCCCGTCGTCATAAACCTGTCAATAATCATTTAACTCTCTAGACTATGGTGCCAGTCGACTCCTGCTCACGAGCTCCCGTCGTCCCAGTTGCAGGTCTCCCGTTGTCGTCCAGTTGCTGCTGCCGTTGATTTACAGTTCCAGTCGTTTGACGTGGGCGGATGTTTGTTTTGCACTTTCGTTTCGTTCTGCGCCATTCAAATCGCCACATCATCCAAAAAAAAGTCGGATTCATTGCAAATAAGAATAAATCGAACCCTGTTCGATTCCACGGGGTATTTTAGACGTATCTGATTCCGATATGTACCGTACCCGTATGTGAAGTCAAAAGGGGAAGTACCGGTAACTTAGTAATATTATTATAATAATATAAAAAAATGATATTATTAAATAAAGTCTGAATGATTAAAAAGCTTTCCATTTTCATTTCATTCTTATTTATGCACAACAATCGTAGTGAGGGTGAACGCATCACATACAAACATATTTGCAATAGCCATAGTTCCAATGGCAGCATGGAGATCATGTATTCCATAGTGAAGGGCTGTATCAATACTGCCTATTGCAAAACATTACCACAAATCCATTCAAATGATTCTCCAACATGGATTTATGCTATAATCATACAGGCTAGTTTCAGATTATTCCTGTTTGGTTTTGAAGCTGTGTGGTGTCCTGCTGAAAATCATTCGTATGCCAGAGTCAATTACCATAGCATCAAGAATGTTTTGGATTGCATAGTTTCCCTAGGTAACTTCATGAGTGAGTGATATTGCTCCACAGAAGAGTTGCAGCTTTTCGTGGAAGACAATAATCCCTTCGCTGTTCCAACATATGATGTCCAGAATTGCTACTGTGATCCAATGCTCAAATGTTTCCAAATGCAGAAAAAAGAGATCCCTTCTTAGCATGTTCACCTTAGTACTCACAAATACTTTTGGGATGAATACAGTCCTTGGTATGCCTACTGGCAGAATCCACTGGAGTATGGAATCAGAATCTGGATCATGTATGAACTGGACCAGGATCTGGCCAGTGCAGGAGATGAATCAGTAAATCTTTCTTAGTAATCTATTACTTCATCTTTACTGTGACTATAATGTTTTTTCCTACCATGAATTATTTTCTGTTTGATGTTATGCTGCAATTTAACTATTGTTTTGTTGCTGTGTAACTGGAAAGGAAATCCATTGCTAAAATAAAAGCAGTTGTTTAATTTTTTAAATTTTTTTGTCTGCTTGGTCAAATAGTTACTGGATGGTGTGACAGTGACATGCTGAGGAGTCTGCTGCACATTTGCAATGTCTTCTCCTGCTCACTGCATTGCCTCCATGAAATCCCTCCACCCATATAGCTGTTGTTGGCCGCTAGATTGTTGGCACCCTTGGTTCTTCTGCTTGACTATCTTACAATGGCATTCATCTCCTGCTGCTGAGATGAGCAAGGCTAATTAGTTTGATTACAGGGACAGTATATTAAATGTAACATATATTTATTTATTGTAGGTCTAGTCCAATATTAAATAGTATTATATTTAGTTAAGTAGTCCAAGTTTAATAAATTAAATTAAATTTTAATATTTTCTTGGTTTAACATAATGTATAAATGTTAATACTCGATACAATTATATTTAAATTTAATTAATTAAATTTAATATGACTTGTTGCAGATAAGCAATAGACAGATCCTTTCTAGCAATGATATATATCCTTACGGCAGATAGAAAATACCCTTCCTTCCCTGGTTATATATCTTGCCAGGAGGGCTGCTTTCGATATTTGCTAATTCTAGCAGGCTGATTAATGACAGAGGGTATGTATATTGTGGGAGGGTATTGTCTATCAGTTTATTCCAGCGGGCTGATTAATTAAGCCCTACTATTACAGGGCTGGAACTATAGTATGGTGGTAGGTTGTCCCAACCCTCTCAATGGGGTAGTTCCTTCTTTGTGAAGAGAGAGCTGACCTGATACAAAGTAGCTCATGAAAGGAAAGCCAGCCTTGCTGCTCCGTAGTAGGGCTCTTCCATGAGAACAAATAGAGAACAGCCTTACCTGATTTTGATAAAATTTAATATATTTTAATTTAATATAATATAGAAATTCTGAACTCAATTCTCACTTTTAGTATTTACATATCTATTTATTTGTGCTCTATATGTTTGATTGGATAAATCCAAAATGAATCTAATGGCCAATTTTTTTAACTGAATGTGCAAACTGAACTGGCAAACCAAACTGAAACCTGAACCAGGATTGGCAACTTAGTTAAAATACTCTCAACTATTAGTTTTTTAAATATTAATAGTAATTTTTAAATATCAAATCAAAGTTTTGGGCACTTTCAAATTATTTGAAGCACGACAATAGGATGAGAATAAGCACCAACAATGCCATTTCTCCGACTGCGCAGTTGCTGTCTTGCAGATGAGCATGGAGGGATCCCCATAACTCTTTTGCTGCTTGTTCCCTGTGTAAAAACTAAAAAGTTAGTTCTGCTTGCCCTTTGAGGCATGTTACTTTGGCCATTGTTTTCCTGAATTTGTATTCGACTCTCTGTTTCCTAGCAGCAGGTTTATGTCCATTGTCATATCCAAGGCCAAATTCATCCTTGTTCTGTCCATGCTGGTGGCATATATTTGTTACATATGATGTGCTATGTGTACACTCAAAAGTGTCCCACTCTAAACCCTTCTATCCAAACGATTCCATGAGTTCGGAATGCTTGGATGCCGGCTTAGAGCTCCCTATCCATGGAGTGCAAGAAGTTAGTATTCAAGCATGAAGGCTCTCAGCCAAGCCTTAGAAATGTGCTTCTTGCTAGTAAACCATGCAATGAGAGGTTCCAAAGACAAGATGCAAAAATGCAAATGTCCCAAGGAGTTCCTCAAGAATGCAATGCAAATGAAAATTAAGCTAGAATGAGATGCAAAGTGGAGCTATGCTAAAACATGTATGAGAGTGTTACAATACCATTATTAAGCTATGTGAGATTAAGCTACATGTAAAAATGAAAGCTAAGCTAAGCTAGAATGCCATGATGCCATGGATGAGAGAATGTAGACAAGAAATAGAAGTTCTCCACAAAGCTCTAAAGAAACCTGTTAGAAAACCTGCAGCATAACAATATTCAAAATGAGGATTGATTGAGGGGGAAAGCTCTCTCCCTTTTAAAGATGTATGGACGGTAGAGATCGAGATGAAGATGGTGGATGATCAACGGTGGAATTCAAAAAGAGGAGTGATCCATGTGCACACACAAGTCAATCAATAGAATATAAGTTGACTTGTCATATAAGATAAAAGTCACAAAGCCTTTTCTTTTAATTGCAAAATAGAAAAAGGACTTTATGTGTGCACTTTAAGTGGGTTAGAAGAATGGGTTCTTTTATTTAATTAAAAGGGGACATGTTCTTTTAATCAAATAATGAACTTAGGATAACATAGTCAAACTATAGGTTATAATCATATAAATTGATTATTAGCAATTTGGTCTAGGTAAATGATTAAATTAATTTAGCCAAAATGTTGAGAAGGGGGCTAATAGTTTAGATGACCATTTTTAGGTGATTACATTTGCCCCTCTTTGACTAATGCGTGATCGATCTGGGAACACATTATGTCAAAGAAAATCGAAGCCAAGTAGGCAGTGGTAGATATAGATGTCTGATTTTGAAGAATGAAATGTAGAAAAAGATAGCAAGTCCTAAATGTACAGCCTGATAGTGGTAGTACTGAACACTAGGAAAGATGATGTCAGAATTCAAGAAGAATGCTAACACTTAGCAAAGTAGATAGATCGAGAACAAGTGACAAGATCAAACAAATGCTCTTAAGAAATATATAGTTGTAGCAATCAGTGATAGAGTATTTCTGACCCCTCGGGATCGAAATTGAAATAAGGTAAGGGGATGCAAAAACTGGCTAGACATGAGAAAACTAGAATATAGCAATGTCCAAGATGACAAATAGATGATTAGAACCCAAGAAT
The DNA here is from genome assembly GCA_028749045.1 of Cupressus sempervirens. Lineage (NCBI taxonomy): Eukaryota > Viridiplantae > Streptophyta > Pinopsida > Cupressales > Cupressaceae > Cupressus > Cupressus sempervirens. The sequence continues at coordinate 1,043,386,917 of CM053785.1, read as the reverse complement.
GACTATAAAAAAACTGATAAAATGCCCCAATTTGACTAGAGTTGACCTTGAAGGATATATCATAAAAATTAGGTTGAAATGAGTAGAAAGGTGATTTTAGACATGAAACAGTGAATTGAAGTAGATATGAAGTATGGAAATGATGAAGACATGAAGAAATGAAGATGTCCCAGTGATGATTCAGAGATTAGACCTCAAAAGGTCAGCTAACTGCTCAGAAGAAAGTAGAATTTTAAAAGACAATTTTGACCATCAAGATAAACTCGAATTTGGATTTCGATCCCGAAAATGAATCCAAGACATCAAAATTATTTAAGAGGTCAAAACTTTATATAATGTGATGATAAGATAGAAAAGAGATGAAGTGAAAGATTAAGAAGGTGAAAAGACATGAACAAGAAAAAAGTAAAGAAATATATGAAAGGAGTTAGCTGATATGTCCACAAAAAAGATGAAGAGAGAGCTCTCCCCATATGCAAGAATGCAAGACTAAGCTAGAAAATGAACCTAAAATGCAAGCTAATATGCAAAGTGGTTTACTAGCAAGAAGTGCATAACATTTAGACTCTTAATTTCATCATTGAGCATTTATTTAGGGACATCATGAGATCATACAACCATCACTAGTATAACTATGAGGATATGAATATGATCAATATTAGATAGGTATGTGGAAATCCAATCTAAGCATCAGAGACATGTAAGTCAAGATAACTACGTGATTAGATTCCCTAAGTTTAATTTAGCAAGATTACACCTGTATCAAGGCATAAGTGCCAGGATAAACCCCAAGTGCAATATTGCAAAACAGTCAAGGATGATACATTTGTAAGTCAAAATGTTGAATAGGTCAAGCATAAATGCTTACAACACTATAGACAAACAAAGTATACCCACAAGTAGAAATCAAGAAAACATGCCCCATGCCCCCAGTCTTCTAGTCAATGACATCCTCGAAAGACTATTAGGGAGGGAACACATAGTAACAAAATTGTCATAGACATCACACAAAGTAGATAAAGATCAGCATAGCTCAGTTGTTTAAGTGTTAAAGTGCGTGTGTTCAAGACTTGATTCTGATAGTGAGAAATATCGTGACATCGGAGACCATAGGTAAACTATTTGAAAAGTGTTGAAAAACACTAGATGTCAAGGTGGGGGAAGTGTTGAGAAACACTATTTTGTGAGTTGTCAAAGAAACCCTAATGCACAAGAATGCCTCAATAGGTGAAGCAGTTGTGCCTCCAAGATGAGGACAAGAAACAATTCCAAGCTAAGAAATGTGTAGCAAAATAGGTGATTGAGATTGATAGACATAGGTGCAAGGGTTTCAAGTAGCACCTGTTTCCAGATTTTCACCACTTGATAGATTTTTTCAGGACTTTTTTTTCAATTTTTTTGTATTTTTGTATTTTTGATTTTTTTGGTGATACATCAAAGTGCCTATTGCTAGGTTTTCACTAAGAAGATCTTTTTTTTAGGACATTTTCTGTTTTTTTGGATTTTTTTAGAATCATATATGATTTTTTGAATTTTTTAGAATAATTTAGAGATCACTAGTTCTCAAGCAAGATCACATCATTTTCTCCCAATGTCTAGCAAGGTATAGGACACGATGGAAAAACAAGCCGATAGATAAGCAAAGATGCATAAGAAAGGAATGTGAAGCAAGTGAAAGTGATCCTCAAGGACTGACTCCTCAAGAGTACCCAAGCTAGGAAAAGAGGTGAAATAGTCATATGAAGCATGTTTTGGATAAGCAATGGAAGAAATGAGCAAGATAGCATGTAGGATAAGCAGTGAAGCCAACAAGTGAGATAGCATGAAGCATGTAGTCCAAAAGAGTAGCCATGTCAAGAGACCTATGAGAACCATGTTTCATTTATTATGATCAAGACCAAGGGGTCAACTAGATAGTATAGCAATGGGATAGAGCAATAAGAATAAAGCTCAAGATAGAGGCTATGAGTGAATGGGAGAGCACAATAGAAAATCTCATGGATAAGATAGCCACTATGAAAAGATAGCTCAATATTGTCAAGATCAAAGAGAGAAGAAGGGATAGATGGATGATGGAAGAATTACGCATGATGCTTGTTTGCCAGGTTTTCATCATGGTACTTATCTAAGGTGCCACAAGAAGTAGTTTTCACCAAGGCACATTTTTTAAAAATTTTTTTGCTTTTTTTCTTTTCCTATTTTTGTTTTTTGAATTTTTAGAAAGAGCTCAAGCTGTTTGAATGTAGATAGTGCTCCTATAGAAAAGATAAGTCATGATAAGCCAAGACCATAGAAAGGTATGCTCAAAGATTTTGATAGGGTGATGAAAGAGAAATGGTAGTAGGAAGAGTATATGGAGGATAATAATTCATGTATAGAAAGTTAGTGTAAGCTTTAGAGGATTTCATGAGGGTAGTTGAAATATTGGACAAGATCAACATTGACACACACCTTGAAGGGTATTGGAATGATGGAGGAATCATGGATGAAGTAGCTTGAGGTTTAGATGTATGAGGTGGTAGAAGAGATTTGGAAAAAAGTGGAGTGGAAGGCTTTGGAATATTTTTAGAAAGATTTTTGGAAGAAGATGGAATGGAAGCCTTTGGAAGCTTGAATGTCAACTTTGAAGTGTTTTCAATATTCAAGTCTTCTAAAAGAGACTTGGGAATCCATATAGTTTTAGATTTTCCTTTGGATACTTCAAAACACATTTCTTCAATAATGGGTTTAGGAACCCATATTTTCTTTGATTTAGCTTTTTTAATAGTGGACCTTTGTGGTCTCTTTTGTGCATTCTCCTTCTTAGCATTCACATGTCGATTAGATGGGACATAGTGATCTTCATTTTTCAATGGATTCTTATGTTTATTCTCACTTCCAAAGGAATTGGGATTTGTGGATGAATAAGGATGATATGACTGGTTTAGATGTATAGATGGGTGAAAAGTCATCAAGGATGAGTGTCTTTGTAGGAGATGGAGGAACATAAGGCCCCAATATGGATGGAAGGTTTGAATGCTTTAGCTTAGATGGATAAGGACCAAGGATAGATTTAGAAGATGCAAAGGGATATCAACATCTTTAGAATGAGCAACATGGTCAAAGTCATCAATAGACTCATAAGTACCTTTGATAGGAACAACATTTTTAATAGAAGCACTTGAAGCTTGAGCACAATTTTGAAGTGGATGTGGAGAAGTAGAACATGAGGCGATGCTTTGATCTTGACAAGTAGCTTTGGATAGCATATGAAGAGAACTTTTCTCATAATTTTCAGTAAGCTCAAGGGAGATAATGGAAGTGGTATCTTCATCATACTTAGGAGGTGGACAAGTTATAGGATATGGAAGGGAAAAATCTTGAAAGAGATGAAAGGGTGCTTGATCTTGATCTTTCTTGAAATTTATAGCTTCTTCTTTTTGAGAGTCCTCTTGACATGGAGCCACTGCCAAGGACAAGGGAGAATGAAGAGTGAATGGAGTAGTGTTTAGATTAGACATAGTACTGCATGAAGGTTGAGGATGTTTAGGATTAGTAGCATGGAAAAGGTTTGCAGCCAAGTGAAGGTTAGCTTGAGTTTCTTTTAGAGGTAGCCCTTGAGGATACACGTAGTCTATGTGGAAAGCATTAGGTTCTTTATTTGATGGAGGCATGTTGGAAAGATTTGAAGTGTTGGGTGATGCACGAGTGTTGGAAGAAGTGGAGGTATCAAGGAAACCATCACTAGACATAGGCTCATTAATATGATCTTGCTCAAGAAAAGTATCCTCATCACATGAATCATTAGAGGTATCAATAATTCCATTATCAATAAGATCTTGGATTTTATGTTTTAGCTCAATGCAATCTGAAGTACTATGCTCATTATGTTGATGATAAGCACAATAGATATCCAAGAATGGGTTTCCATATGAGCTAGACTTAGGTAACATGATGATCTTATTACCAAGAAGTTTTTGCAAAGTGTCATCATAAGAATCTTCCAAGGGGGCAAATGTTCTATTAGAAGTATGTCTAGGATCTTCTTGTTGTTTCTCAAGTGAATAGAATGCGTTCATGTCTTCATCATTATCTTCGTCAAAGCTAAGTCCATCATGAAATTTTGGCATAGGCTCAAGTGCTTGTTCTCTACAAAGGTCTTTAGATCTAGAAGATGAAGACATTTGATGTCTTGAAGTAGAGCATGTAGACCTAGAAGAAGAGGATGACCTCAAAGAAGGTGACTCACATGCATGTAAAGACCTTAAGGAAGATTCATGTAATGATGCAATCTTCTCTTCTAACCTTTTTTCAAGTTTAGACTTCATTTCCATCATGCGCTTAGAGAGATGAAGATAAGAAAGATCATTTGTCTCTTCTAGTTCTTTGTATTGCACATATAGATCTTGAAACTCTTTAGTGACATGGAGGATATCATGATCATCTAGATTCGGTTGAAGTTTGGTAGCACAAGGTTTAGATCCCATAGTTTTAGATGCAAAGCCAAGCATAAAATAGTCTAGAAGATAACTTGATGTTGAAACTATAGGAGGTAGAGTGTTCACTTGCCAAGATAGTAGAGAGAGATTAAAGTGACTTGTCAAACAATATGTCCAAGAAACTTACGACATGAATGACTCAAGTCAATAGCTAGGCAAGATGCCCAAATAGCCAAATAGATAGAGCAAGCAGGGTGACAAGCGAACAACTCTCCAACCCAAGAGTGTAGTCAAGAAATCAAGGTAACCATTTTAGCAAAAGGATAACTAGCAAGCATGCATAGACCATGAAGACAAAAAGACTAAGAGCACTAAGACCAAAGAGCCACTTTAAGCATGTTTAAGCACTAGAGACATAACAAATCATAGCCAAATGATGAAACCCCCCTTAGTAAGTAACACAAGAAAATATTTGCACTTGACATTTTGACTTGGTTGACAAAGTTTGACAATAATTGATAGCATAGAAAATTTGATGTTCAAAAGAAATTTCTTTCCAAGCAAGATAGTGACACATGGAGTAGTCTTCAAACAATCAAGCAAGGGACAAAGCAACCGTGCATGATACAAGCATATGTGACGTCTCAAAAGAATTCCTTAGAATTATCGTCATGTGTATGTTCAAAAGATTTTCACAAGTATACCACATTCAAGAACACATCAAGCAATATCTACCTAAAGGACATGGTTCATTACTCAACAACTTGGCCCACGCTTGATGCTCCTTTGCCTCACACCAAGTGGTTTCTCACAAGAGATATTGGCTTTGTCATGGAAATGCCATAAGCATAACCAAGGGAACACAGATGGTGAGTGTAAAATCTTGGGGTGATCCGAGTAGTCCACTAGGATTGATCCTTGCACCAAGAAGTTGAGCGGCTAAAAAAAGGTAGTTACTAACTTAGGGTGTTTAGATAGGGCTTCCGTTCATAGTGTTCCTCTTGCTCCCAATTACGGGACACCTCACCTTGCGATGAGTAACTGATCTCGCGATTAGAAGAGTACCTTAAGCATTCTTGTCTAGTGATCTCCCTATGGTCGAAATCCCATAAGCGATCACACTAGGTGAAGATAAACACTACGTTTACCAAGGTTTTGTGTCCTTGATAGCCTTGAGTTTATAGTGGGTTGGAAGAGCCGAGTAATTTGCTTGTCCCCACTTGGGTCGTTCCTCTCAGGTTGTCCGAGAGCAGGCCCTCTAAAGGATTCTAACTACACAAAGTGGATCAACTTTTGGAAGTCAAGATTTCTGGTTCACCACAAGGGTGAAGAGCATACTCTCCTATTCTAATCATTTTCTCCCAAACACGCCAAGAAGATTCAGTTACCCCTTGCTTTTGAAACCAAATGGCAAGTCAAGATTTTTGATTCACCACAAAGGTGAAAAGCATACTCTCCTATTACCAAAAGACTCCAATCACAAGTTTTATGTGCCTATGAAAAATGAACAATTAGTGAATGCCACACATGAAAACAAAAAAAAAAAGAAATTTTGGGTTTTTATGTTTTGGGCAGCCTTGCAAACAATTGTTAGTAGCCCTTGTGCATTTGAAGCTTTGACATGCGTTCTTTTTATGCAATGTTTCAATTTTTTTCATAAGGATGGCAACCTGCAATCACAACTTGTTAGCACCACAAGTTAGTGTGAAATAACATAAAAATATGCAATTAAAAGTGGTTATTTGCCTCAAAAATTCAATTTATCTTCCAACCAAGTGCATGCAAAGAAAGTGCAAGTTAATCACAAATGCTCTCATTTTTACTCTTTGATTTTGACGTAGTCAACAAGATTGGACTTGTTTGCTATGATTTTGGATCCAAAAATAGAAATTCAAAGAATAGACCCCTACTAAAAACTAGAGAGCTTTCCAAAAATGCAAGAAATTTAAAAAAATCTCCTCATTTGTGCCTTAGAGATCAATTTTGTCAAAATAGGTCAAATTTATCAAATCAAGTTTTTGATCCTTAATACGACCTCAAAATTCAAAACACAAAAAAAGAAACCCCATTAGAATTGAAAACCCTTTCTGGAAATGTAAGTTTTTCTGAAAAAAACGTTGATGTGCGACCAAAAACGACTTTTTATGAAAAAAAAAGAAAATATCATAACTTTCACAAATCACGTCAAAATGCTCTGAAAATTGGACTGAAATATTTTGGATACATACCCAACCTACAGAAAAAATTTCAGAATAAAAATCCAAGCGGTTTAAAAGATACGATCAAATATTTAAACCAACTAGATTTTTGGCCTTCAAACCAATCTACTTATGGGTTGGCCTTAAAATCAAAGTGATAATCCTACAAAAGCACTTAATTAGATCCAATATGCTGCTGTAAAAAAACTAGAGATGAAAAATAAAAGCAAATGGAGCTAGAAACTTGATTCAAGCCCCACGGTGGGCGCCAAAAATGTACACTCAAAAGTGTCCCACTCTAAACCCTTCTATCCAAACGATTCCATGAGTTCGGAATGCTTGGATGCCGGCTTAGAGCTCCCTATCCATGGAGTGCAAGAAGTTAGTATTCAAGCATGAAGGCTCTCAGCCAAGCCTTAGAAATGTACTTCTTGCTAGTAAACCATGCAATGGGAGGTTCCAAAGACAAGATGCAAGAATGCAAATGTCCCAAGGAGTTCCTTAAGAATGCAATGCAAATGAAAATTAAGCTAGAATGAGATGCAAAGTGGAGCTATGCTAAAACATGTATGAGAGTGTTACAATACCATTATTAAACTATGTGAGATTAAGCTACATGTAAAAATGAAAGCTAAGCTAAGCTAGAATGCCATGATACCATGGATGAGAGAATGTAGACAAGAAATAGAAGTTCTCCACAAAGCTCCAAAGAAACCTGTTAGAAAACTTGCAGCATAACAATATTCAAAATGAGGATTGATTAAGGGGGAAAGCTCTCTCCCTTTTAAAGATGTATGGACGATAGAGATCAAGATGAAGATGGTGGATGATCAACGGTGGAATTCAAAAAGAGGAGTGATCCATGTGCACACACAAGTCAACCAATAGAATATAAGTTGACTTGTCATATAAGACAAAAGTCACAAAGCCTTTTCTTTTAATTGCAAAATAGAAAAAGGACTTTATGTGTGCACTTTAAGTGGGTTAGAAGAATGGGTTCTTTTATTTAATTAAAAGGGGACATGTTCTTTTAATCAAATAATGAACTTAGGATAACATAGTCAAACTATAGGTTATAATCAAATAAATTGATTATTAGCAATTTGGTCTAGGTAAATGATTAAATTAATTTAGCCAAAATGCTGAGAAGGGGGCTAATAGTCTAGATGACCATTTTTAGGTGATTACACTATGTTATTAATACATTCCAAATATTATTAGCATTAAAAACTCTAATTATTAATGATATCAAGTTTCCACAATCCAAATTGATGTTCAATACTTTTTCTGGATGCAAAGAATTTAACACAACATGGTCCAGAATAACTATTTCTGATAGCCGTAGTTGGTTGGTTATTTACTGGCCATACTACTGCATATATTAATGTGTTTGGTCGATTCCAATCTGCTTAATGCTTTTCCCAAATTGTTTACATGTGAATCCACACCTTAAATTCCATCTGTTTCTCTCAAAATGTATGGTCTCTTCCAACTTCTGTCTCTTATTTACATTGCCATGAAGAGGTTTTTTGTTTTCTTTGAGCTTTCAGTTAATTGATCGCCTTAAGATTGGAGACATACTTAGCCAATTCTGAAAGAAGAAGCTCAAGTTACATTGCCGGTTGAAACCTACCCTTGCCGTACGGGTGAACTTGAAAATGATTTTAAATGATTTTTTGGGCTTGTGTTCACAGTTACTGGATTCAAATTTCATGGATGAAAATCAAATGAGTATGCATTGCTGTCCTGTGAACTGGAAATTGACACCAAATAATTTTGAAAGAATCTTCTAGTTTTGCAAAATGTTACTCTCAGAGGTATCAAGTAGTGTTACATGGACAGTTTTCCTGGTGGCCTCTTTCCCATCTCGTTTTGTGATGCAGGGTACCGCTATGGTGTCTGTGTGGGCTATCCTCAACTCCCTGGACAGACTGGAAATGGCCAAGAAGGTGGTTGGAACATCCAGTGGTAGTCAATGCAGTTTTTACCCCCTTTCTGAGAAAAACAAATAAAAGAAACTGATCCAATCTCTTGCAGTTGCATGACTTGTAGATTGTGGGAAGTGAACCACTACAAAGGATAAGTATCTTTAAAGAGCTCACATTCCTACAATACACTCAGAAACACAATCTTTGGATTTCCAATTAATTATAAGATTGTGGTTTAATTTAGGAAGTCTTGGAGATTTCTGTTTGTATTGTGAGCACAGAGAAGAATTAATTTCCGATGTCTTCATAAACTGAATATATGGATCACAGAGACTTTTTGGGCAGTCAGTCGAACTCTCTGTCCTAGATGTCAATGCAACATGGTATGGACAAGGACTATCACAAGATCCATATGCATTCTACATGGGTTCTGAGGAGAGAAAGTGTCAGGGTGCAATAACAGATTATTAAATGCTGAGAGGGAAGCAAATGACACGAAGGAAATGAGGGAAAAGAAATCACCCAAAATCAAAGAGGATTGTGGTTGTTTTCCCAGTGAGAGATCCCTCCAAAACCTACACACCAAAAACCAAAGAGAAATGTTGTGATGATTGAATAGGAGCTTGCCGTAGTCAAATCACCACTTTGGTGTTCCCAGCTCCATGGACAAAGAAGATAGATGGAGGTACCAAACTATGCTCCACGGGGATGCATTCCTGGGGTTTTACCCTCGTACCTGTACCGGGGACGAAACGGGGATGCGGGGACGGATTTTGGCCGTCCTTTGAGTCGTCCCCTTTTTGGAAAATTCAGAAACGTCCCCGAAACGACCAATTTTTTTGGCAGGAAACTTGGGGACGGCCAGCAGTATCGGGGACGGTTTTGCCGTCCCCTATCCGTCCCCGAAACTGCTGGCCGTCCCCTTTTTTCCAGTCAATCTGGTAAAGGCAAACCATCCCCAAAAAAACATTTTTTTCTAATTTTTGTTGTTCGTGTGGCCCCTAGTCCTCTTAAAGACATAATAACAATATGTAACACATATTTGGTCCATTAAAACACTAACTCTTCTACTCATTTTTCGATTTAACATACTTGCTAAGAGGAAGGAAAAAAACATAAGAGCAGTAGCAGCAATGAGCAAAGATTGTGTTTAGTGAGGAAAGATTGCGTTTGGTATTTACTATTTACTAACTATTTTAGTTGGACTTCTCTTTATTTCATTCTGATTTCAGCATGATACTTGAAGCCTTTAGGCATTTTAATTTTTGCTATATATGTATGTGATATTGTTATAATGGAAGCACTTAGTATTTGCCATTTGATAATATTCCATGTATTTATCTTCTAAAATGTCTATGGTGAATGGTTTATCAATGTTATGATATACATATTTGAATTTTGTCTCTATATTAAAAAAAATTCCCTATGTTTTTAATCGCCGTCCCCTGATGTCCCGTCCCCTAAATTTTGGCTTCGACCCGTACCCGTACCGGAAACACGTCCCCGTCCCCTAAAACGTCCCCGTCCCGAAAACTCCGTGGAACATAGGTACCAAATAAAAGGCAAGGTATTTTCACCTAAGAAAGCTTCAAATGTGCAAATTACTAATCCTTTAGAAGAGGAAACAATAATCTCAATGTGGCGATAAGAATTTTGATACGCTGCTGCATGTGGGAGAGTGTTGATGTTGGTTTTGTATCACTACATAACATATAGTAATCGAACACCTGATATAGAATATCAAATCTTCAATTCCTCTCTTGAAAAGTTAATACTCATGCGGACATAAGCAAATCTCCAATGTTCTTTACACCTGTGGATACTAACTCAGTGTATCAACGTGATTTTCTGGTAATCATGTAGTTGGCTTTACACTATTTGTTTGAGGACAACTTGGACTTTTGGTGGGATGATGGTGATGGTGACTTGGTGTGAATGCCAGATGATGCTGATGGAGAAGGTGATGGTGATGGAGGGTGAATATTCTTATGACTTACGCCTTCCTAACTTTCTTCTTCAAAACTCCAACTCCTAAACTACTTGCTATTCTACTCCTACTCTTATAAATGGAAAGATTAGCAAATGGACGGGGATCGAATAGATGTAACGATTCAAAGGAAAAGAACTAGTTTACCACACAAGGCTTCCCAAAAAGCCACAAGGATGCTAGTGGCCTAGTTATAGATCCCTATTAAACATCCACTAATATCACCATGCAACTATCCATCTACTTTTCTCTCTACATAACAACTTGAAATGAAATCTATTTTAACAACTTCAAAGAAAATCTTATTTTAACTATTGGAAGTAGAAACCATGCAACAATACCAAAAGTTCTTAGTCACCATGCAAGTCACAACAATGAGAAAGAAAAGCGATTTTGGTGTTATCTTAGCAACAATTTTCTTCGACCCTTTACAAATGAGAGCAAATGACCTTATATAGAGGCCCAAAATTACAACAAACTGTAGAGATAAAAAGGCAAAGTCAATGATCCGGATCAGATCCTGGAAACCCTATTTAGGGTTGCCACCCCATCGGCCAATGAAAAGATGCCACCTCATCAATGGGCCAATGAAAAAAAGGAAAAGTGGCAACCAATGAGAAGGCACCAAAATGGTAGCCAATCAAAATTAGACACTTGTCCTATCCAAGAAGAAAGAGAAATTGCCACTTGGGCTTACATCAAATGATCTTCTAATATAGTTCTACCTTTTTCTTTCATTTTTTTAGCCAAAGTAATGAACTTGGCTAGCTTGTCGTTGACTTCCTTCATGGGAGGACACAACGTTGACTTCCTTCATGGGAGGACAAGATGTGTGTTTCATCTTGAGCTCAACTGAATTCATCATGTTGCTTGTTGCTTGCAGTGTCTTCTCATGGTCCTCATACTCTTTTGTATATCCGATAAAGGCATTGAGGGAGGCAAGGGTGCCCAAATGTTTCTTCTTGATGGCAACCTTCCCCAACTCATCCAATCTCGATTCAAATTCTATCTCATTGATGTTCTCTTTGATATCTTCAAAATCAAGCGCAACCCCAACGTCGCTCATCATGGGCGAAATGGAAGTGTCAACGCCTGGGATGTGCTGTGCAATCTCGCTCTGTACCTCCTCAAGTATTCTCAATCTGATAGTCAAGGCGACAAGCTAAGACTCCACCGTACTCAATCCTCCTTCATCTACCAACTTGGCTCTTTCCAAATATTTCTCCGGTAGCTCAATGAATGCCTGTAGTCTGGGAATAGCTAAATCCTTGATTGGAAGGAAATCCTTCCATTCACCTTCAAATATTCTGAATTTATCTCTAATAGCCACCAATGACCTGAATGTTGAGACAAAGGAAGGCAAGAAATTTCACCCATTGTGGATCGTATCATGGATCCAATCCTTGACTGCCGATATCTCTTCCATGTTGCTCCCGCTATCTTGAGGAAGGGCTGCCTGGTGCAACTATTGGATAGGCTGGCAATCTCTCCAATACTTGTTCTCGCCTTCCAACTTTATGATTTTTTCATTTGCCTTCCTCAACCTTTCTATGATTGAAACTATGCCCTCTTGGATCTCCTCACATTCCATGTCATTCGTGTTTCTTCCCAAGTTATGCTCTACTATCTCGTATTCTTGAGCTGCAATTTCATTCAATGCCTTGTTAACCGTTGGTATAGCAATCTGAACCTTTCGGTGACCATCATTGTCGCTCCTAATCACCTTTGCAACTATTTTTGCAATGTCTCTGGTTCTTGCTATCACCCTATTCCACTAATCCTTAGATGTCCTCAACTGTTCAAATAGTTACTACCTCGCCCCTTGGCGTAAGCATTTGCCTCAACCATAGTGGTGCAGTGCATCTCCCCAAATCTGGATTCAGTTCGACTAGCAACGCACCGCCAACGGCCTTGGGCACCTGACTTTTTCCTCAATATCAATCGGCCCATCTTCTTCTTCACTAGTGACTGTCATATCTTCTCCATGTTGGTTCTCTGAGAGAGGAGAGTACTCGGTGTTATCGCTGTAACCACTTGATTCTAAATCAGAGCTGACCTCTATCGCGACCCCTTGTCCACTCGTATCATCTTCTTGACCTCTAGCCTCAATTATATTTTCCCTTGATGGCGCTGCATTCTGTCTCTTTGCTGGAGGTTCCTAATGTTCTTTACCCTTTTCAACCTCCAAACCTCTCTTCTTGCTTCCAACTGTTCCTTGTTGCCAGCTACTTCCTTCACCCTTCTGTCCGACTGACTCCGCTAGACCTTCTTTTGGTTTCATTTTTTCATAAGTAAGGTGTACCCTTTGATTTTGTAATTTCCTCAACTTCCCATTGTACCACGACTCGGTGTGCAAATCAACTGCTCTTGTAACTTCCTCCAAGGAAGGATCCTGATGATTGTTCCAATCGACTGGATTCAACTTTGTTCCCTCCATTGTATAATAATCTTCTCTGAACACATTTTCATCATCCTCCAATTGATCAGGAATATCAAGGCCTCTCCATCTGATTGCTCTCATCATGTTCACTGACAATCTTGAGAAAGCTAGCTTTCTCACATGAAAGTCATCTCGTGCATTGACCCAAAAATCTTCTATAGTAGGAACATGTTTGAATGTATTTCCATGAGATGCCTTGATAAGACCATTAGGATCAAATCCTTGCCTTGCTCTATACCATGCTAGATGATACCATTCCAATTCTTTCTCTGCAGTTGCAAAGGCGACAGGATTGGGACAACTATCATTGCCAATTCCAAATGAGAAGGTAATCCCTGTTTCACCCTTGAGTTTCATTATTTTGTCATAATGCTCAAGTTGCCTAGCGAATTCTATCAAAACTACCTTGTTGGGTGGGTACCTTGGAAGTCTCTTGGGACAAATTTTGCTTCTTGCTACTCTAATGTATGTGAATTGCGGAAACTGGATAAACCAACTCCCATATTTTTTAATCTTTGCTTCTACTTCCGATGAGAGTCTCTTAGCAGGTGTCCCTTGCAATACCCTTATTGTCTTCATGGCAAAGGCGTCACAAAACATTTTATAGTCTTTGTTGTTGTGTAAATGAAGCTGTGGATAGCATTCATGCACCAAACATTGCCCCGGCCCATTGCCAGTTACTCCTAAGGCCTTAAGTCCAAGATTTTCATACAACCTCGCAATCAAATAAAATAGATAGGATGCCATATAGAATTGCTTTTGATTTTGCATGGTCCTAAGTTGTAATTCTTGATTCTCGCTTATGATCCTAGCCCAATCAAATCTTCTTTTCCCTTTTTCAATTTCATCAATAAAGAAGTACATCTAGTTTTCGAATTGCATACCTTGAGCTAGGCCAATGATTTGGCTAAGAAGCACAATGAGGTCGCCATACTCCGATTTGAAGTTTGACACGGTGAGCCTTGATGATTTGGTAACTCGTTTTTTGCCTTTGTGTAGCCAATCCTGCTTTAGATGAATGAAATAAGCCTCTTGGTTGTCCTGGAATAACTTAGCCGCTTGGTCCATCATTACCATTGTCATGCTTTTGTATTGAGAGATGTTAAATGCTTCTTCGATCACTTGTCCGCCAATGTTGGCCAACACTCTCTTCCCTTCATCAAAAATGATGGATTTACTAACCAGATCAAACTTGGATGCACATTCCATTACCAATTTTAGACAAAGCAAGGTAGGAGGAAAGGCCATTGCATGTACAATTCCACTTTTGTAAATCTTCTTTTCCATGGGGGATTGTCCTTCCTTTAGTCTGTCCTTTAGTTGTATCATGTTCACTGTACCGATATTGTATCGGTTATATGCCTCACTTTTGAGAAGAAGGTGGTCTTGGGCATCATGTCCTCTTTATCTTTCTTAGTATTCGTTCCCTTAGGGTTCTTGCTTGCACTAACATCTACCATCCTAAACATTTATTTCTGCCCCTTCATTCTAAGTGATATGGAGTACCCTTATCGATCTCCAACCTTCTTTCTATCGATGGATTCTAACTTATTTCTGCCTCGCCAAGTTCTATCACTACACTTATCAATCTCCAATCTTCAACCTAGGGGTGGGACTACCACTTATTTCTGCATTGCCAAATGTCTTATCATGGAGTCTACACTTATCTCTCCAACCTTCAACCTATAGATGGGATGATGAAGTGGTGGATGATGGATGCAAGAAGAACATAAGGGAAACAAAACCGAGCAAGAGCAAGGAGTGAAATCTGCTTAAGAACCACCTTCAGCTCTAAAAATGAATTGAATTTATCTTTACCAATAGCCGGGTCCTCTTTGAAGTTCGGATCAGGCCAAAAAAAAAATCAAGCCTCCTTGCAAATAATGATGCCCTAGCAAGAAATCAGAATTTTGTCTTTTTGAGGTCGCCCATGCACTTGCCACCAATTAACTTCCTCGTAGATAAAATTGCCCAACTTCAAAGGCAAAATTTGCAGCCTTTAGAGGAAATCAAACCTCTACAATAAATCACCTAGGGCAGAATTGCAGCCTTTATGGAAGAAAATCGGATTGCCAACAATGAAAATCTGCCCTCGCCAAAATCTGAAAAAAAATTGCCCAAGGAAAATTTGCTGCCTTTAGAGGAAATCAGACCTCCACAATATATCGCCTAGGGAAAGAAATTCTGATCTGCCACAAGAAATCGCCTAGGGCAGAATTGCAGCCATCATGGAAGAAAATTGGATTGCCAACAATGAAAATCTGCGCTTGCCAAAATCTAGAAAAAAAAAAGCCCAAGGAAGGAAAATTCGCTGCCTTTTAGAAAATTCGCCTAAGCATGGAAGAGGATGGAATGAATGAAGAGATAAGGGGGAGGAGCCCCTCTTATCTCCATCTAGCTGGCCGACTAGCCTTGGGAGAGACAAAACATTGAATTAGGCCACCATTCATGGTCGAAAATTAAATGCCAAGCTAAAAATTAATTTTGCCTTAGTGAGATTTGCACTTTTCATTGTTGGTTAGGACCAAAATTGCAAAACAAAATTAAGAAAGCCTTGGAGATGTTAAAAAATTTCATTTAACGATGTTTTGGTAATTAAAATATCATTTAAAATCGGATTTAGCAAGCCAAAATCTATTTTTCAATTTTAATTTACCAATCTCTTTAAATATTTTAAAAAATTTTCAAGGCAATTATAATCAATTTAATGCAAAATTTTGCAATTAAGTCCATTTCGATTTTGCAATGCATTAATTTTTTTTTAAAGATAAATCATTTTTCTAGCATTCCAAAATCAACTTTTCCAATTTAATTTCACTCTTGCAAAATTTCTTTTTTCACCGAAAAAATTCAAAATTTTCCAAAACAATTAAATCTAAAAAATTTCATTTTGAAAATGCTCAAGCCTATACAGTTATATCCAATTTTAAAAATAAATCGTCTAAGTCCCAAAATTTTGTAAATTTATCTTGCCGGGTATTGTTCTAACCATAAAAAAAAAAAGTTGTCTTTGAATTTGTTCGGCCTAAGGATAAAATTACCCGTTCCGGAAAATCAAGTTAAAACCAGGTAAAAAACAAATCTAACCATTTCTCCTAGCTCGAAGGTGTCCAAGGTGTAAAATTTTCTAAAATCGGAAATTTTTGGACAACTTCAATTTTGTTTGGCCAAGGCGATATAAAAAAAGGGGGTCCCCAAGATTTTGGGGTGATGATGTGAAAACTTCACAACAGAGAGCAGCAAGGATGCAGATAAATGCTAGAGCAGTTGTGAAGGAGCTTCAGAGAGTCTCAATCAACGATTGAATAGCAGAAAAATAGAGGTTTTACCATCAATATAGTAGGTCTGGATTCATCTGTGATGCCTGGGAGGGTTGACAGAGGTGTTACACTGCCAAAACACTTGAAAGTGGAATGTTTCAGCATTCAATCCAGTTGCAGTTGCGGATTTTATGCGAGATGCTAGTGCTCCATGCAGATATCTGTATGTGGTACATTTGTCCAGGAAATAATTGGGCTAAGAGGTTGGGGAGTCGAACATATTTTGATTGAATTAAGGAATATACAACATAATTGTTTTTCATCTATCTAAAGGGGAGGTTTATGGGATGTGAAATTGCATGGCATGCAATTTATAACAATACAGGAATGAACATGGACTGCCTTCAGTCTGTTTGATGGTGCTTTGACAAGCCAATTTCAGTGTTGCCGGAACAGATTCTCTGGAATGTAAACTATTTTGTATATGTGGCATCTCTATTATTTGCTATGGCAGATATGAATACCTTTGTAGATCCAAGAAATCACTTTAGATTGTAGCCTGAAAGCATATGCTGAAGTAGATATCATGTGATTCTCTGAACCTGCTTAATCCACATCACTTTAGATTGTAGCTTGAAAGCATATGCTGAAGTAGATATCATGTGATTCTCTGAACCTGATTAATCCACAGCTGTCTAGACACTCAACTCAAAGTAATTTTTCTTCTCAAACACAATCCCAAATTTAAGGTACATGTGATGCATCAGGAACTTAAATGTCTGCATTACAATTTCATTGTAAATTTACATATGGCCTAGAGAGTTCACAGCTTGTGAAGATGCCTAGTCCTCTCTGTTTGTGATATTCAATTTCTTGGATGCAAATAATGAAGTTTGTTTTGGCTTTTCTGAATTTTTTCTTTTTGTGTGTTTTTGACATAAAAAGCAATGGAAACAAATCATGACTGAATATTGCAATGAGAAATAACTGCAGAAGTTATATATTATCTTTATTTATGAAATGTCTAAACCTTTATACATGGATGCCTGGAAAGTTTGTATAAATCACTCTAATGCTACAGCTGGTAGAAAGCAGCCCTGTAAATGAATCATTTCTCCCAAAATGTGAAGAGTAGGCCTTTAAGATAAATGCCAATGAGTTCCTCAAGGTCTAATCCCTCCACTTTGAATTTCCTGCAATTAATCAATGCTTCCTTGACCAGAATCACCCTCCAGACAATGGCATCTTCTCTGCTGCAGATAATGGCTGAAAAAATCAAGCCGTACGACCTTGGATGGTGAGCCAATAATCATTAAAATGTTGTAACAGATCCTTTTTGTGTCAGGATCTTCAATCTGATTGGAAACTTATAAATTCTTTCTTGTATGTGCACAAACTTGACTCCCGGATTAAGTCAACAAATAAGCAATCTTCAGCTGATTATCTCACAACCTTAGCTGATACAATGAAGAAGCTATGCTCTCCAATGCCAAAATGCTCTGAAATTGCAGAAACCTTCGTCCTTATTCTCCAATGCTCAATGAAATGATTTTGTCAAATGCCAAGATAATGCCTTCAATTTTCCTTTTGAAGTCTTTATATTTCCTCATGAAGTTGAATTCCCCCCTAAAAATATACTAATAACATTAAAATAAATGCTATTTCATTAAGACTTGGGGAAAACATTTAATATTTCATTAAAATTGGCATTCAGAGTTGACTCATAAAAATGACCCCTTTGTAATGACGAATTGACCCTCAAGTTATAATATTTAGTTCTATTATCACCCGTTAATAAATAAATATCATTTAGGTAAATTAAACATTATAACTTCTCCTCTAATATTCTTTATTTCCCAACTCTGTCTGAACCAGGGGTTTATCCGCACTGAACATTTGACTGCCTTACTAAAAATAGTAAGGGCCCCTCTCAACTATATCTTCAGTTACTATAAATGGTAAATTTGAGAAACTGAGCCCTGAAATCCATACAAATGCCAAGTCTGAAACTATTGAGCTCCGGAGTAGAATAATAACCCATTCTGACCAGGTCTCTGCCTTGGTGGACCCTCTATTCAACCCCATTAGCCTATGAGGGCCAAATGATAGGTTAATCCTGTGGAATCACTGACGTCTAACTAGGAGGGAACATTACAGTTTGCTCTCCCTGAAATTGCTTGTCCCTAAGCAATCTCAACTCTTGTTGGTGCAAGATGTCCTCACTCACCGAAGTGGTGTCCTCTAGCGACAAATCCTTCCACTCAATTAGATATTCCCTGATGACCCTCCGTAATTGTCTCTCTTTGAATCCAATATGGCCTTTGGTACTAAAATCAATTTACCCTCATCATCCAGGAATGGTTAAGTTGCAAAAGGAACAACATTATGTCCTAACGTCTTGTTGAGGCGTGATACATGAAAGACATTATGAACTCTGCTGCCTGCCGCTGACTTTAACTTATAAGCCACCTCACCTACTTGTCTAACAACCTTGAAAGGACCATAGCAATGTGGCTTGAGTTTGTCTGCACCTCTCTTTCTGAGAATGGACATGTGATAAGGCTGTAGCATCAAACAAACCATATCCCGTACCTCAAAGGATCGTTGAACTCTCTTTTGATCTACATATTGTTTCTGTTGAGTATGTGCCTTATGAATATTCTCCTTGAGGGCTCTCATGATGTCCTGGTTCCTCCTGCAAAATATTTCCAGCACTAGGCCCTCTACTGTCAGTTAGCATTAAATCAAGAAATCTAGGTGCCTCATATCTATACAAAGCGATGAATGATGTCATCTAAATCATCATGTGATGAGATGTATTATAACAATACTTACAGAGATTAATCCATTTCACCCAAGCCTTTTGCTGTCCAACTATATAATTCCTTAGGTATCCTTCCACCTTTTTATTTACAATCTCTGTTTGACCATTTGTCTGTGGGTGGTAAGTGGCACTCAGAGTAAGCTTGGTCCCTCAATGTATGAATAATTCCTGCTAGAAGTGAGTCATGAACCGACTATCTGTTGTTGACAATACTCTGAGGTAAGCAATGTCGTCTGAATACCTCATGGAAGGACAACTCTGCAACTTGTGCAGCTGTATATGTAGTTGTGATCGCAAAGAAGTTTCCATACATTGTGAGCTGGTCGACAACAACATATATCCAATCTCTGCCTTTGACAAGCCCGCAATTAAATCCATAGATAAAAATTCCCACTTTTTATCAGGGATGGGATTCTGAAGTAACCCTGTCGGATTAGTATGCTTTTGTTTACTCTGTTGCAAACAAGACACTCCCTTACATACCAAAGATCATCTGATTTAAGACTCTTCAAAGTGAAATGTTGTACCTTTTTGTAAGTTTTAAACTACCTAGGATGTCCTGCCATGGGCACATCATGAAAGGTCCTCGACAGTGCTATTCATCTCTATCCTGGGGTCAAGAAAATTCTTTCCTTGTAAATGATATGATCATTTACAATTGTATACATGTTACCTGAACTAAACCTTCAACTTCCTGAAGCTCAAGTGTCTTTGGCGTATTCTGCCAGAATTAGATGTCTCCAATCTCTGTAATCTCCACCATGGAGCTCAACTGTGGTTGGCAAGATAAGGCATCAACAACAACATTATGTGCCCTTTTGACATAAACAATGTCAAAGTCAAACATCTGCAGCTTACTAACCCATTTCAGCGGACGATCACTGAGATCTTGCTGCTCTGGTAAATCTCTCAAGTTGATATGGTTGGTTTTAATGCTAAATTTCCTGCCAACAAGGTACTGCCTGAACTTTGGCAAAGCATGCATGATGGCTTTTCCTTGTCATAAACACCGAAGCTCCTCTCTTTCCAACTTTCAAAACCAATAGCATGATCCTGCATAAGCACCGCACCAATGCCCTTGCCCGAGGCATCACACTATAGCTCAAAAGGCTTACTGAAATCAGGTAGGGCGAGATCTGGACAAGTAGTCATCAAGTGTTTGAATTTTTCTAAACACCCTTGTGCCTCAGGAGTCCAAACAAACGCCCCTTTTTCATCATATCTGTAAGTGATGTTGCATGTCGTGAATAACCATTGACAAATCTGCGGTAAAAACTACACAACCCCAAGAATCTGTGGAGCCAAGTGAGGTTCTGTAGAGCAGGCCAGTCTATAATTGCAGGGATCTTATCAGGATCCATCCGCACACCCTCTGTGCTGATAATGTGGCCAAATACAACAACTCTATCATACCCAAGTTACATTTCTATTCCTTAGCATGCAAAGATTCTCTATTAAGAATTCCCAACACTGTATCCAAAAGGCCAAGATGCTCCTCCCATGTTCTACTGTTTACCAAGATGTCATCGAAAAAGACAAGTACAACTTTTCTCAATTGATGTTGAAAAACCCTGATCATTGTAGCTTGAAATGTAGCAGGAGCATTGGTTAGCCCAAAGGGCATAATCACAAACTCAAAATGTCCACAATGGTGTACCTAAATGCTGTTGTCTCTATGTTCTGCTCTCAAACTGGGATTTGATGATACCCTGATCTTGAGTCTATCTTTGAAAAGAAGCAAGCATCATGAAACTCATTAATCAGCTTGTCTATCTGAGGGATGGGGTATCAATATTTAATTGTTCTCTTATTTGAGACCCTGTAGTTAATGTACATCCGAAGGGTTCCATCCTTTTCCTTCACCAAAACTACATATGAAGCAAAAGGAGATTTGTTGGGCCTAATCTGCCCCATAGCAAGCAACTCCTTTATTGTCTTTTCGATTTCATCATTCAGCCGCATTGGGTGCCTGTATGGAGTGATCATCATGGGCTCAGTGCCCTGTTCCATGTTTAATCCTCAACTCTTGTATATCTAGGTGATAATCTGGTTTTTGCTGCCCCTCCTGTGATGGCATCAACATGCACACTGCTGCCCACTGAACCATGTTGTGGCACATGTCTTTCCATCCTCCTAAATGATATCATTTGGAAATTGCTGAATCTGATGGTCCAACACATGAGACTTCCCATCCACTTTAAATCAGTTTTCTGGTCAGTAAACTCCCCTATATCATGAAGCCAACTCATTCCCGAGACCACATCAGTGTAGCCAATAGTCACAACATAGAAGTCTTCCTTAAATTCATTATTATTTACACACAAAGGTAGTCCTGAAATTATCCTGTTCCACTCAAGAGTGTAACCATCTGCAACTTTCACCTTTATACCTTCAAATTCCTCAGTCTAAATTCCATACCTCTCAACCAGTCTAGCGTCAATGAAATTATGTGTGGAACCTATATCCAATAAAGTGATAACCTTTTGACCAACTAACACCCCACACATCCTGATTGAGCCTTCCTGCCCGACTTTTCCAACTTCCCAGATGCGTCTTCAAACCCTTCTGGTTCGGGTTCCTCAGGATCAGTTTGCTGATCTGAATTTTCAAATTTGGAATCCTCTTAAAATGCTTACATAACTTGGTTTGCTTTGCCCTTAGGCTTCAATGGACAATCATTATTTACATCATAGGGGCTTGCATAGAAACTCAACTTTTTCATATGCAAATCATTGAGTCATTCAAAGTCAAATGGTGCAACAAATATCCTTTTTGGATCTCACTTAAAATCTGGTTTTTCTTTATTTCTTAGGAAAAAACTTGCTGAAGAGGATCCCTTAGATGAGAATTTATTGCGAGGGGCTGCAAGTTCCATACTTAGCTTTCTTTGTTGCCTCTTGCAGTGATAATGGTACAAAAGCTTGTATACATCCTTTTAAAGGTTCCAATAAGCCCTTAATGAACAACAAAACTAATCTCTGCTTGGAAACATCAGAAACCATGACTGATAGCCTCTGAAACTCCCCAATGTAACTCTCTAGATTTCCAACCTGTTAACTTTAAACTGAGTTAGCTCTCTAAATATGACTTTGTGTGCATATCAAAGTGCATTATTAGTCTATCAACAAACTCCTGATATGAGGTAACCATGCTACTCTGCAATGTAACCATTCCATAATGTTACCAAGCACGAGCCACTCCATCTAAGTGCAATGTATCAAATTTAATTGCATCCCTCTCAGTCATAGGCAGTAAGTTAATGTATGTGTCCATTGTATGTATCTGAGACAGTGTTGTGACCTTCTCACTACCATCAAACAGTGGTAAAGTGATTTTGTTGGTAGCATATTCAAGGCTCCTATTCTAAGTCCAGTCTTTTGTCCTATCTTGCTCTGTGGTACTCTTTTTTCTGGCTCATAAGTCAGTCAAAATTCAATTGCTCCTTTACATCCAGAGGAAGTGAACTCCACTCATCATGCACTATCATAACATTATCACCAAAAGCAGCACCATCCTCTTCCTTAATGCCGCCTTCTGGTTCATTTCATAAGAAGGTAGGCTGGGTAGGCCGATCAATGGTGCATGTAGGCGCCCTAGAGCCCTGGAATCCCAACCACACTTATTTTATCCTTTTGCTCATGATTTTGTCTTCTAGGATTAGCCCACTACTGTATGGCAGTGGTGAGCTGCTGTAATGTATCTGCTTCTAGCTGCTGTCCATCCTGTAAGCCTCTCAAAGTTTCTCTTACTTTTCTAGCTTCATCCCATGGCGGCCGATCAATGGTGCGTGTAGGTGCTCTATGAGCCCTGGAATCCCAACCACACTTCTGTTATCCTTTTGCTCATGATTTTATCTTCCTTCTAGGTTTAGTCAACTGCTGTATGGCAGTGGTGAGCTGCTGTAATTTATCTGCTTCTCACTGCTGTCCGTCCTGTAAACCTCTCAAAGTTTCTCTTACTTTTCTAGTTTGATCCCATGGCGGACTATTTTCACTTCTCTCGACCATCCCTGCAACCTGTCCGGAATTTCCAGAAGATGACTCCTGATGAGTCCTAACCAAATCTGATACTGTCTTCCCTTCAAGTACCTGCGGTGGATGCCAAGTTTTCCTGTGTTCTCTCCAGTGATGCCTTCTTTCCCTGTCACTTGGTTGCATTGACAATCTGATTT
The DNA here is from genome assembly GCA_028749045.1 of Cupressus sempervirens. Classification (NCBI taxonomy): domain Eukaryota; kingdom Viridiplantae; phylum Streptophyta; class Pinopsida; order Cupressales; family Cupressaceae; genus Cupressus; species Cupressus sempervirens. The sequence continues at coordinate 1,043,363,691 of CM053785.1, read as the reverse complement.
AAATTTAAAAGATGGCAGGAAACTGCTCTGATACCACTGTGAAGATCCCCAGTACTCTCTGTTTGTAATATTCAATTTCTTGGATGCAAATTTTGGCATTTCTGAATTTTTGATTTTTTTGGTGTGCCTGGGTTCGAACATCAGAGACACAAGTTCGAAGTGGGGGGCACATTTTGGAATCCTGACCGAACCACTGGCGAACTGTACTGAATCCAGACCTTATTCTGAGGGGGTTTAGCCATTTAGGCAAACCAGGGTAACTAAGATAAAAAACAATGCAAAGAAATCATGGAATAGTGAAACTGAATATTAACAATGAGAAATAACTGCAGAAGTTATATATCATCTTTATTTATGAATTTCTAAACCTTCACACACATGCAAACCCAAAAAGCTTGTATAAATAACTTTAATGCTACTGCTGGTAAAATGCAGCCCTGTAAATGAATTGTTTCTCCCAAAATATAAAGATTAGGTCTTCAAGATAGATGCAAACGAGCTCATCAAGGTCTAATGGCTCCACTTCGAATTTTCTGCAATTTACTGATGCTTCCTTGACCAGAATCGCCCTCCAGACAATGTTTGTTTCCTTAGCTGCAGATAATGGCTGTAAAAAGAAAGCCGTACAACCTTGGATGGTGAGCAATAAGCATAAAAATGCTGTACTAGATCCTCTTTCTGTCAGACCCTTTAACCTGATTTGAAACTTATAAACTCTTTCTTGTATGTGCTCGAACTTGACTCCTGGATGAAGCCAACAGTTTAGCAATCTTTAGCTGATATCTCTCAACCTCAAAGAGCTGATAAATGAAGAAGCTATGCTGTCCAATGTCAAAAAGATCTGAAATTGCGGAAACACTCATCCCTGTTCTACAATGCTCAATGAAATGAGTTTGAAAATGCCAAGAGAATGCATTCGATTTTCCTTTGGAAAGCTGTATATTCTTCATAATGTCGAATTCTCCCCACCAAAAACATATTAATAATGTTAAAATAAATGTTATTTCATTAAGACTCGGGGAAAACATTTAATATTTCATTAAAATTGGTATTCATAGTTAATTCCTCAAATGGCCCCTTTTTAATGATGAATTGACCCTCATGTTATAACATTAAGTTGTATTATCACCTTGTAATAAATAAATATCATTTAGGCCAATTAAAAATTATAACTTCTCCAATATTCATTATATCCCAATTCCATCTGAACCAGGGGCTTAACCACTGCATCCACTGTAACATTTGACTTCCTTACTAAAAATAGTAAGAGTCCCTCTCAACCATCCTTGTAATAAATAAATATCATTTAGGCCAATTAAAAATTATAACTTCTCCAATATTCATTATATCCCAATTCCATCTGAACCAGGGGCTTAACCACTGCATCCACTGTAACATTTGACTTCCTTACTAAAAATAGTAAGAGTCCCTCTGAACCATCTCTTGACTTTCTATAAATAGTAAGTATGAGAAATGGAGCCCTGATATTCATACAAATGCGGAGTCTGAATCTACTGAGCTCTGGACTATAATAGTAAGTTAATAACCCATTCCCTGACTAGGTCTCTGCCTCAATGGACCCTCTATCCACCCCATTAGCATAGGAGGGTCAAATGATAGGCTAATCCTGCGAATCACTGATGTCTAACCTTAGTTACCGATTCTCTGCTGAAATGGACGGATGCTGGTTCTGATGAGTTTGGATGCTTGGGTGCGTTAGGATGCTGCTCGGATTCTCTCTAAAAGCGCATCTTGGGACTGTGGGTTCTTGGTGGATGCACTGCAGCGCATCCAACAAGAATCCACAGGTCCAGGGTGTGCTTCCTAGGAGAATCCAGGAAGTGTGCGGGCCCATCTAGAAAGCACCCGCAGCCAAAATGCCTTTTAGATGTCAATTTTAGCATGTATTAATTGATGATGATGAGAATGTGGATTTTTTTGAGAATCCTTATGATTCTGAATGACTGAATTTGATTAGTGAATTTGAAGTTGAACTATCAATGGTGAAGCATCATGCTATGGAATGGTTTATTTTTTGTATATTTCTTGCATTTCTTTGCATATATAAACTTTAGTACATATATATTATTATTATTACACACACACACACACACACACACACACACACGAATGCACCCAAACGCATCCAAAATCCCCCCAAAAAAAATTCTGCGCATCAGCAGCCCGCACTCGCATCAGCATCAGAATCAGCATCGGTAACTTAGTGTCTAACTATGAGGGGACATCGCACAACCCTGTTCTTTAATAATTATATCATTCGAATCACTGATGTCTAACTGTCAGGGGACATCACACAACCATATTCTTTTATAATTATCATTTTAATACAACAGGGTAGCAATGAACTATCAATTCCCCCGTGATGAAAAATAATAGAGAGAAATGGAAGCTGATTAACATGATATTTTGATGTCATATGGTAGTTATTACTATTGTTCGATTTATGTACTTGTTAAATGTGTGCACTGGTAATGAAAACAATGGAAAATGAAAAATCTAAAATGTGTACACTATAATTATAATATGGTTCTACTACGAATGAATAATTCAAATATTCATAATCTGTCACAATTTTTTTTTTCTTAATTGCCATTGGCTGTTGTGTTTTAGTAAAACACTTTATTAGAAGATTGTAATGTTTCTTTAATAGTCATCTTAGTTAGCCTATAGTTTATTAAATAGTTTCTATTTTCGTCTTTAGTTCATGATTTTTCCTTCTAGAAATATCGTCTGTGTAAATCTATATAAGGAGCTTCCATCTACTTTATTTAATACAACTACACCATCGATTTACCATAAAATGGTATCAGAGCTGGTTGATGTGATTTAATAAAATTTGGCGAATTTTTTAAGAAAAAGAAAAATTTGAGCCTCTTTTGTTTTGAAACTTTTTCCAGAAATGATTTATGAAATAAAAATTGTTGGAAGTATTTTATGAAAATTTTGTGGTTTGTTTTCGAAGATTATCGCAAGCTAAGTTAACAGTTTTGATTGTGTGATTTCTTGGTTTTGGCAAAAGTCCGATTTTCAGAGGTTACGGTTCTTGCATGTGCTATTTTACCATGCAAAGTCTTGTTTTTTGCTGCATGACATATTTTTGAAGAGTTTTTCATAATTTTTTCCCCTTCAAAAATTATTTGATGGGTTTTCATAAATTTTTCTCTCAAAAAATTTCTGATTCTGTAATTTGCAAAGCTGCATGGTTCCTTAGTGGGTTTATATTTTTTTAAGATATATGCTGGGTTTTGCCTTTCTTCCTTGCATACGAAGCTTTGTATTCTCTAATCCGTGACTCAAATTATGTTGTCTGGTCTTAATCAATTTTTTCGCTTCAAACATCGTGTTTGGTTTTTCCAAATTTTCTCCTTATAAATGGTGGCTTTTTGCAATTTGTTTTGGGGCATTATGCTCATCTACAAAGCTTAGAGGGGTTTTTCCCTCAAAATCATGCTAGCTGTTCTTAGTGTTTGTCCCTGTCTACAAGGAAGAGCAGCTGCATTATCCAACATTAGATTGAATGTTTTGTAATGATTTCTAGTCAAATGTTTTGTCGATTTTGGGAGGATTAGTGGCAGACTCATCTCAGTGGTAGAGTCAGTGGCAGGGTCTTCTCTCTTGTTGCAAGGCATTTTGAAGAAGGGGACACCCTTCTGTGTTTTTTTCTTTATGAATTTTGGCTGAGGTTATTAACATTTTGCAGATTCAGGGAGGGTCTTAGCAGCAGCAGAATGTTTTGCAGGATTTGTGACCAAAAAACAACAGTTAGACAATGGCCATTAAAGGTAGACAATGGCCATTAAAGGAGGGTATTAGACAATTGTAATGTTTCTTTAATGGTTACCTCTAGTTTATTAGGTGGTTTATATTTTCGTCCTGCCATGATTGTTTCTTGTAGAAACATGGAATTTGTAAGTTTATAGGAGCTTTCATCTCCTTTGTTTAATACTACAACAACAACATCAATTTACCATAACAGACTCCTGCCACTACTGTCCCGGAAACTCTTCCCTGCTGTCCCAAGTCCCAGAAACACTGTGGAACACAAGCATAAGAGATACCAACTAAAACTATTAAATTACAGTAGTAGTGAGGAACTAAAGAGGGCAAGGGTTCCAGAATATAAACCATAGAGAACCCCCTCACATTGGAATATTCACAATTTGATTACTTGTCAAAGCTTGACAGATTTACAATTAATTAAAATCTGGAAAGTAGTATAAAATCATAGATATCCCAAATACATCTTATCTAAATAATGCTGAGTGAGTTATTTTATTCTAGTTTAGAACTGTTTAACATTTTAAGAATTATTTTAGTTTTATTGCCTTAGCTATTCTATTTACTTGGGAGTTATTTTGTAGTTAATAGTTTTATTTTGTAAGAATACGTTGGCCGTGTTCTAGGGTCATGACATGATGCTCTGTGCCTTGATGCCTCTGTAGAATGCTTCTTGGTGTAACTACTTTGGGTAAATGCTTACTGATTGCAAGTTTTAACCTTTACAATTGATATAACTGAAAACTTGAGGACCCCATGTACATACAAAATGACAACTTAATGTTATTTTATCATCCATGTTAGCAGCTACAGCCTGCCCTTTTAATGTGATTTTTTCCCTTTTATATTCTTGCCATATATCTTGTTTGTATTGGTTTGACAATTGTCCTTCTTGTATATTCTTGCCTTACATATCTTGTTTGTATTGCTTTGGTAGATCCTATTGTAGTTGTTGCATGATCTTATTTGCTCTTTGGTATAGAGTTTCAGTTCGTTCATGTGCTGAGTTAAAAGCTAACTTTCAATCTTCTTACTGGCAATTCTTTTTGGGTCAGTGTTGATTGTGGAGTTTGCAAACCTATTTTTCTGGAACTTGAAATTATGCTCTATTATTGTTCATACAATTATTTGTGTACCTCTAGCTTCATTTTCAGGAGGCACAATATATTCTCATATAGCAACAAATTTAATTGTGCAGTTGATTTGTGCCATCAGTTTAGTGCCATTATACAAGTTGAAATAAAATGTGGACATCAAATACATTTCTTTGTTTACTTTCCATGTTACTTGTGACATTGACTATGCATCATGATTTGTCAGGCACTTCGACACTGATCTAGATGTGCTTTTTATCTGCAGTGAAATATGCCTCTATTAGGTGTTTCCAGGAAGGTGGTGTTCTGTTGCCGATTGCCAAGTTACATGAGCGCCAAATTTTATATTGAGTCTAGAAGACTTAGATGCAATTAGCTTTCTTTGTCATAAGGCTTAAATTTTTTCAATATCTCTGGTTTTTATGATAGTTTGGTTAAATGCCATTGATTAGTGTAAAAAATTGGCAGTGCAAGTGTGAGATTAGAAAATGATTCTAGCGAAATGGAAGATAAAACCACTGCCTACTACCATAGTGGGACTGAGATGATAATTTATGATTACATGAAAGGATTGCTGCTTATTCATCAAGAAAATATAACTTGTAATGTGTCATCAAAATTCAGACGACATATATGTTCATATGGTGTTGTCATGTTGACAGTGGCAGTTTTTGTGGGTAGCTGAATATGGTAATATCTGTTTCATTTACATCAGTAGTTCATGAGTATATTTGTATCATATTTTAGATAGCATGAAGATGGTAGTATATGCTTAATTTATGTATTGCAGCACCGAAGATCTATAGCTTCTGTTTAGTTCTGTCAACTGATTGAATCCCACATTGTATTGACAATTTGACATGCTAAGGAAGATCTATTTTAAGCTTGCTCCATTTAGAATTTTTGCAGTAGGGAAACATGATCTTATTGACAGACCAAAGGCTTCCATTGTAGTTATTGAATTGCTATAGGTTTCTTAATAGCATGGTATACATAAATTGCTATGTTCGTATTATGCGCTTGGGGTCAAACAGTTACATGTACCATAGTTGAAATCTGGTTATATAATGTAGACTGAGCTATTTTGTTTACTTTCGATTTATATTATGTAGAGTGAATTCTCATTTTGTTAATATTTGTTAATTCTTTCTAATCAATAAAATCTAAGAATCATTTATAATGGAGCCATCTCACAATCTACTGGACTTCAAATTTAACAACGTTGATTTATTGACTGTTTTTATGGCCTAACATGTATATTTTTAACAAGTATAGATTGGAAGATAAATATGTGGACTAACATAGTCAAAACTAATGTTTATTTATTTAGTCTTCAATTTTCACTGAAAGATAATTAATCATTATTATGATTAGTTGTTGTTGGCAGTCAGTTATATCCAGTTAGGAAGTGGTATTAAATTTAGTTCTCCGAAGATTATGTACAAGTAAACCTTCTGTCCTCATAATCAAATGAAGGTTTCGTTTTTGGGAGTGTTTACTTTGATCTTGAGTTGATGATCTGTAGATCACCTCGTTTTGTTTCTTGTACCCTCAATCGGTATTAGAGAGCCCAGTAAAAGAGATCAGTATGTTTGCAGAGGTGTTTTAGGAGAACACAGATTGGGAGAGAAGTTTTTAGTTGGTCGAACGTTTGCTGGATTGTAGTTTAAAAGGTAATTGCATTCAGGAAAGAGTTAGTTTTTCCCTTTACTTTTTTACTTTTTTAATTTTTAATTTTCTGATGTTGGAGGTTGTAAGTTTTTGGTCAAGCATATTTTAAACAAGATGATTATTGGCAAATGAAGAGTGTGGATGGGAGATCGTTAAAAAAACGAGTGCGCCTTTGTGGAGTAGTATTCTTGTGTGAATTAATGTGGGGGTCCTGTTGCTAAACATTTTATTTTATTTATTTGCGATGACAACTATTGCTGGTATATTAGGGCTATTAATTCTTATTTTTGATGGAATAGATTTAGCTTACTGGAGTAAAAGAATATAGACTTATTGAGATCTAAAGATATGTGGGACGTTGTTATTATTATGAGGTGTGAAAAATGTTAAAATGTAAATGCATTGAATAGTCAACCGATTTCTATTTATAAGCAATGTGGACCCAAAAAAACCATGAAGCTTTATTTCTATTTCAAAGTGCACTAAGGCACGTTTTCCTATAATTAGTGGTGCTGCATATTTTAAAGAGGAATGAAATATTTTTTTGCAAATGCATATCAAAGTGCTCATACAACTAAATTGCAAGAATTGGGGATTTTTTTTTGATATGTTAAAATGAGTCAAATTAGATCAGTTAACGAGCTTAATAAAAGTTGAAGGGATGATAACTCGGATCAGAATTTTAGGAGATGATGTAAGCAATCAACATGTAATCTAGGGAAAAAAAATATAGCTCCTTCACACTAAGTTCTAATAGTACAATTAAATTAGTCCATTGTAAAAATTGGCTTTGTGACCAAGTGGATATATGAAAAGTGTAAACATGAAAATAAAAACAAGCAAATGTGGGTTTTTGGCATTTGAGCATAGGCGTTGGGCTCCCCTTCCATAGATGAGCAAATTTAGGATGGGAAGTGGTCAAATGTAGAATAATCGAATGGGAATAAAGGAGGCATTTTAGTAAGGAGGAAGTTGGAAAAATCAAAGGTAGGGCATCTAGAATCTGGTTTGTTCTAATAACATCAAAGATCCTTGTCTTTGCATTTGGCTAATCGAATTTCACTAGGTATGATGAACCCTCATCCTCTTCTTGTCACAAACAACTCAATTCAAGGCCACTTCCCTTTGTTAGCAATTTCTTCCAATTATTATGAAATAGTGTGGAAGGTTCCCTAAAACCAATCCCTGAAGTCATGAATCATGATTATGCATACTATCAACCCTACGGGGAAGAATGACCTCTAGGCTCGTCATTGCATTAGATTTGCTAATAATTTTGGGAGAAGGGTCTTTTCAACTATCTGGAGGTGTCAAATTCACAATGCAATGCAATCTAACACACGGGCCCTAAATATTCATCATACCCTCAAAAGAATTCCAATTCCACATTCTGGATACAGGTCAATATTTATAATAAATACATAGATGAGATCCTATGGTTTATTCACCCAATGATTTGGAGCTGGCACACTTTAGAAGAAATTGCAAGAGTAGTTTCAAGGTGCCTATAAGGGCGAGATAGGTACCATAATCCTATATGAGGATTTTCTAATTATTGATTGTTTAAATGTAACCATTAAAAGTGAAATTCCTATTTGGTAAAAGTCTCCAATATAGAGGGCATACTTTCAAGTTTCTTGAATGGTATCATACTTTTGATCCTTGCAAAATGTGGAAGTTTAAAGTCAATAGGTCAATTAATGTAACATAGCAATAGAATCGATGCATAACATAATATTAGAGGAAATAGGTAATCAACTTGGTGAATTCAAAGTGGTGAAGGATGATATCTTATTGTACTTTGATATTATCATAAGTGAAAATTGATTTTAGCATAAAATCCTTCTACCAATTGATCTTAGGACAAAAACAACGACATATAATTAGAGCAACATTTTGCCACAATGTTGAGCATAACAAGAACAATATTAAGACCCTAAGGTATATGCAAAGAATTTTAAGAAACTTATAAATACAAGAACTTAGAGGTGGAAACTTAGAAATACACAAACATACACCATTTGATAGTATCATATGATACTAAGTATTTATCAAGATCCAAGATATTTCATATGTCAATTAAATAGCTCAAGCTTGAAATTAAAACTTCATCGGCACAAATATTCATGTTCTAGACTTCATGTCCAAACTATAAAATAAAAAACATAGTTCATGATTTGATGTTGACTAATCATAATGATCAAGATTCTAAAAAAAATCTAGATCCTCATCTCCAACCACTGCAAGGTCGATATAGTTCGAACAAAAAATGGTTCCACTTGCGCTAGATGCACCATGGGTCATGGACCTATCACTACCACCATCCTTCATTATAGTAAGATCATGAAGTGTTGCATCCAAGTTTATACACTTAGGGAGTACATCCCAAAGTTTGGCTGCCCCATCTATGTATTTATCATCCTTATGCAACAAAATACACAAGTTGGTATGAATGCAGACCAAGTCCAAGTCCTCAACTTTCTTTGACCCCAAGCAGTTGTACTTCATTGAATGGATATAATAGGTTGTAGATGCTTGTATAGTTGACCACACATGTAACACCATGTGAATGCTCTCATTTGTTTTGGTCCTTAATTGCAAATGGAGTAAGCCTTGCTCCAAAAGCAAATAAACCAAGCTCTAGCCTCACCTTTTCATGCATCTCATAATCTTGGAAGATTCTTGCAAAAGCTTTGGAGCACCCTTTAGCAACCTCTTCATCAACATATGGTACAATTCTATTTGGCATAGACAATACCTCCTTGCTATAATACCTCAGAGATAAAACATATGCAAGGAGGTGCAATGGGGTACTCATCTTCTCGCAATGATGAATAATTTTTGCTTCCACTTTATTGCATAGGGCTTGACATTTTGTAGGGTTGCTCTCATGTGCTTGTATTGAATATTTTACCTTCTCAGCTATGGTGTCCATGCCATCATACACATCTCTCGAGAAAGGTGTATCTGTATCGACAAAGTGAAACATAGTCATGATGGGCTCAGTGATATCCAATACATATTGCACAAAAACCCACCAATGTTCATCTAAGATAATACCCCAAATCTTTAGGGCTCTTTCTATATTTGAAGCCTTCCATGCACCTCATTGAGGATGAATGACCATTTGGCTCAAAACATCTTTCACCTTGAGAAGTCGTTTCATAACAATAGTATAATATGCAAAATGGGTTTCAACAACATAAGCAAGTTAACAATATGTCAATTGACAATAAAATTATAAACATTAACAAAATTACAAATCCATGAAATTTAATAATTGCAAGAAATTAATTAACCTTCAGCAACTCCAATTGTGAGTATGTTCTAAAAATTGATTGTGACATGTGGTTAGTCACAAACATTTGTATGTCCTCTCCCTCTTCATATATGTGCTTCACCCAATCTATTTGAGTGCCAATCTGTTGCATAATCAAGTTGAGGGAGTGTATAGTGCATGGTGTCAAAAAACTATTGTCATACCGACCCTCAACCAAAGCACCGACTCTCTTGCAATTTTTGGCATTCTTTGTAACAACCTTGACTACATTCGCATTACCCACCATATCTATGGCCTCAATGAGAGTATTAGAGATGAATTGTGAATCCTTCACCTCCTGTTGACAATCAATTGCCTTTAGAAACGTTGCCCCTACATTGCAATCACATTAATAAATGCTTCATTTCCTGTATCTTTCCAACCATCAGACACAATTGTCACACTCGAAGTTTTCCAAGCATTTCTAATGGGTTGAAGTGCTTTCTCTATAAAAACTCTCCTTTTACAAGTGTAGTACACACCTTTTCATACCCAAGACTTCTGTAATCATTTGGTGCTTCTTTGATGGCTCTTACCATTTCCTTCCAATATGGTGATCTTACCAGGTTGAAAGGAAGGCCATTAGCATAGAGGCAACATGCAATGACTTCATCTGCACAATCTCTTGCCTCCATTTTAAATACAATGTACAATGGACCTCTTTTTTGGGTTGATGCTATGTTTTCTACTCCATCGTCCTCTCCCAATACAGATACTTGCATAAATGGATGTTTGGAAGATACGATTGGTTCCATTTTGTTCTTTTTTGAGGATTGAGGTTAATAATATTTAAAAAAAAATCTTTTAACCAAATGAGCATCAACTTCTTATTCTTTTACAAATGAAGCTATCTGTGCATCAGACAACCCCTTCCCATCTACACCTTTGCAAATTCCAAAACCTTTACCAACAGGGTCCATGAAATGAAGTTTAACCTACGAATAAGAGCTATTGAAATGACTTCCTTTGTTACTTTGACAATAATTACAACTCCAAATATAGGAGCCACCACCTACAACTTGTGATATTCTTGTTGTATGTCTCCATAAAGGAGACCCTAAATCAATTTCAAAATTATCCCCTCCTTGCCCTCGCACTGAATTCTGACTTTGTCCTCCGATTGAACTTTGACTAGTGGTGGCAACCATTCTTGCACAATACAATGTTGTTTCTTTCTATACTAAGAAATTAAAAGAAATTTAAGTCAATAAAAAAACTATGAATACCAAGCATACAAGTAAACAATTGATTTTAGCGAAGGGAAAAACCCTTTCCACTGAGTCATGAATCTCAACACATGGAATGATAGGGGCCTTAACACCCCTAACAAGTAATGTATCTTGTAATGTTACATAAATGTTAAAAAACCTAAAATTTTATTAATCCAAGCTAAGCTGAGTAAAGAGGAAGAAGACATACCAAGGAAAAAAAAAGGGAATTTGGGACTTGGTGTCACAATAGATTGATAATATTACTGGATCGTAGATCGGTCTCCTCACTAAGTAGCTACAACATGAATTGGATGAGTGGTAAAGTTAAGAACATCAAGTCCAACCTACAATGCACATTAATTAACATCTCTGACTTCATTCCAAATATAGAGAACATTTTAGTGTGGAAAGAGATAGAACAATTTCTTGAGACCATCTTTGATCATACTTGTATAATTGGAGGAGATTACAACACCATCCTAAACCCCAAAGAGAAATGGAGATGATCAACATGGTTATTTGTGGCAACAATTATCTTCAGAGAACGGGTGAGAAGAAATCAACTAGTACATATTAAAACTGGCCAAGATAAGTTCACTTGAAATAACAAAAGATAAGGGTATAGTAACATTGAGGAAAAACTTTGTAGGTTTCTACTCAGAGGAAACTAGGCTAATTTTCCATAGAATCTTTCGACAAAGGTCTTACATACTGAGGCTATGACCATTATCTTGTCCAATTAAACATAACCAAGGACATCAGACCTAAAAAGTGCCCCTTAAAAATTTGAGCAAACATGGCTTAAAGACGAGAATCTCTTAAAATTACTAGAATAGTGGTGGAATGACATTAAGGTCAAAGGCTTTGAGATCTTTAGTCTAGTAACAAAAATGAAAAATGTAAAAAAAAAAACTTCTAACTTGGAACAAGGGAAACTTTGGCAATATCTTTGAAACAAAAATTAAATTAGAGCTCTAAAGCCTAAGCAAAATAGCCATTGATAAAGGTGTGAATAAAGACGTTTATTTTTAGGAGAAAAAATTGAAAATTGATTATGAAGAGATACTATCAAAGGAAGATATCTTTTGGAGTTAGAAGTCTAGAGAAACCTAACTAGAAGCAAGGGATAGAAAAACATTTTGTTTTCATAATAGCACTTAACTTCATAGGAACTTAAATAGAATAATTAAAATAGTCCCAGCTTCCCTTTACCCTTTACCCTTTATAATAGTAGGGGGTAGTGAATAAAAAAATAGTGAGCCCGCTCTGCTTTAAAGAATCCTTCAAATTTTATCTTAGCTGCTAGCCCATAAAATTATAGGGGCTGCATATAAAATTGCTTCACCTGGACCTACTAAGCTTGCTCTTGGATATGTTAGAACAGAGGAATCTACATATGCTATTGGATAAACTTTTCCGCATCAACTACAATCTAATCTTAAAAAGGGATAAATGCAAGATCTGCCCCACCCCATAAAATTGTAGGGCCATGGCCTACCCACCCCCTTGTGGGTTAACTTGAGATGGGATAGTTCCGCTCATAGAATAATAGGGCCTTATAATAGTAGGGGCCCACCCAACCTGACCCTTCACCCCCCCTCTCTATAATTGAAAGGGTCATAGTGGCTCCTTTATTTAAGAACCATGACTAATTTTAGAGACAACAATTGTATGCTTAGAAAAGATGCTAAATAATTTTGATGGACCTAACTTGATACACCAAAAACACGCTAATAATTATATCAGATGAACAAAATGTCTTATCGCTATATTTTTCAAGTCAGAAAGTAAACTAACAATGAAACAAATGCAACTAGATAAAACACTGGTTCTAGATGATTTTCTAACCTTATTTTTTTAATAAAATGTGAGCACTTCTTTAGAAGGGGCAATAAATTCAAGCTGCTTCTTGTGTCAAGATTAATAATACATTTCTTACACTCATTCCAAAGAAGAGAAGGCAAATAGCTTTGAATAATTTAGATCCATCTCGCTATGTAATACAATCTATAAAATACTCACTAAGAAAATGTCCTACAGATTTTAGAAAGTCCCACCCAACATTATCAGCGAGTGTAGGCTAGTACTAAATATTTAGTAGACTTGTTAAGAAATAGAAAATACCAATTGGTGACAATAGTTGGTACTCTTAACCACCCAGAGTGCTATATGTAGGGGTTGTCAAGAACAATGAAGATCATGTTGGTATTGATGGTAATGTAAGACTTTGGTGCAATCAATAAAGTAATATTCTACCATTCAAATGTGTAATGCATTTAATGGTATATTTCATATTATCCTCTATTATTAATAAAACTTGCTACATGACATTGGTACATAGTTACAATGATATCATTACTTCCAAATTTGGCATGTAACAATACCACTTCCATATTTGGAACAACATTTCTGGTGCCATTGCCTAGTATGATCATGGAGGTCTCAAGGTGACAACTAGTAAAAGGATGGAGGTATAATGGGTTGCACTTTCAACCATGAAGTATTGATAATAAACAACAATGTCAAGGAGCAACTTATGAGGATCAATTAACAAAACCTTGTTTAGGCATGGGATACATTGGTAGACTAATATTTATGATGGGTGGTATAGTAGAGAGCTCTATCCCTTGGTATGAGTTGAAGTCATGGTGAACGAAGAAGTCTATGATCTCCTAGGGAGCCTTTTGAGGTTACTAGCACGTAGATTGGTGGAAGTAGAAGGAGGGAAAAAGGCTATCCAAATATAATATTGAAGACAAAAAATACTACAATGATACTAGGAAAGGAACTGACAAGAGGATGAACCCTATAACACAAAGAGTTTCCACACACCTGATAATTCCAATAATGAATGTCCCTCGTACTGAATAAGGATACAAGGCATCATAAGGAGACAACTAGAATTAAAAAAAGTTGGAGTGAGATGATCCATATGAATTCAACAATGAATAGAGAGACGAAGAAGGTTGCAATACATAGCCAAAGGGTCGCTAAACCCTCATGAACCCAGTGAGAACCATATAAAAGGTTTTCCATTTTGTATTGCTGCCAATGTAAAGTTTATCCTAGGTACCATCTCAAATGAGGTAGATGTTGGCCTAATTTTTCACTTGCCTGTAGTCTTGTTAAAATATGTGAAAATCAGGATGAAATATGTATAAAATGCTTAGGGTTTCCAAAAAGTTATGTTAGCCCTCATGAAAAAACCCTAGGTAAAATATTTATCTTTTTATGTTGTTGGAGTTCATTCAAAATATATTTGCCTTTTAAAAGGAGATATGTGAAAAACCTTGCTATAACTATATACCCCTAGGTTTTAAGCTAATGTTTTATCTCTATATTTTGTGATCTTTTGTATCTTTTAAGTCGCAATGTTGCCAAGTCTCAATAATCGCAAGATCACTCTGCTCTACTTACTAACCACTTCCAAGATAGCAAAAAGGCGAAATAGTCTATCTTGAGCTCAATGCGACTTTGCAATAGCTAACAATAACATCAAGGCTAGGGATGCGAATGAGTGAAACAAGGAAGAGCACATGATCGCAAGTCATTCTTGACTTAAGGCATTTTAAGTAGCGAGGTTGCAAAAGCTTCTAGTTGCATCTTTGTGGGGTTACTCGTTGAGTTAAGGGTTTAAATTGCAAAGCAAAAAAGAAAATAAGGCAGTTAAATAAAGCCCTCATCACATGATTGCCTGGTTAAATATGAAGGTGATGTCTAGGATGCAAAACTGCAAAAGATGCCCAACAATTAGAAAAATGCTTTTCACTAGCTCTCAAAGGTTTGATGCAAAGTAATATGTTAAGTTGCAATAGAGCGATTCATTGATCATTGCAGTTAAAATTTTATACTAGTACACCATCACTAAAGTTAATGAATAACTCAGAGTAAAGGTTGCAAAGTGGTGAATGCTATGGATTGCGCTTTCACAAGGTTTAATTGCAGTTGCCAAATTAATATTGCGAACATGCGATGATAAGTTTAGAATGGCTAAGGTTAAAGACTAGCACAAGTTCACAAGGGTTTACATAATAGTTAAAATTCAATTGGTGAAGCTTGGAGAAGAAGATAATGGTCAAACAAAACAATGGAGTGCATCTTCGCAAGTCAAGAGTAAAGGTAAAAAAATAATGATGCAAAGCTGTGAATAAAGGAATTATTGTGGTTAAGAATATTTTTCGTACTCTCGCATGGTTCCATAAATGGTTAGGGAATTAAGTTCTGATGTTGTGAGATGAGGAAAGTGTTAGGAAAATGATTGGCACGACATTGCACTCTTAGAATGAACATCTTAAGTAATGGTCGTGAAGGAGCAATAAGGTAAGAATATAAGGCATCACATCATCACAAGGATAAAAGATGTTAGGGTATAATGGAGTTCATTCAAAATACATTTTCCTTTTAAGAGGAGATATGTGAAAAACCTTGTTATAGCTTTATACCCCTAAGTATTAAGCTAATGTTTTATCTTTGTATTTTATGATCTTTTGTATCTTTTAAGTCGCAATGTTGCTAGGTCTCAATAATTGCAACATCACTCTACTCTACTTACTAACCACATCCAAGATGGCGAAAGGGTGAAATAGTCTATCTTGAGCTCAACATGGCTTCACAGTAGCTAACAATAACATCAAGGCCAGGGATGCATATGAGTGAAACAAGGAAGAGCGCATGATTGCAAGTCATTCTTGAGTTAAGGCATTTTAAGTAGCGAGGTTGCGAAAGCTTCTAGTCGCACCTTTGCGGGGTTACTCGTTGAGTTAAGTGTTTAAATTGTAAAGCAATGAAGAAAATAAGACAATTAAATAAAACCCTCATCGCATGATCACACAGTTAAATATGAAGGTGATGTCTAGGATGCAAAACTGTGAAAGATGCCCAACAATTAGAAAAATGCTTTTCACTAGCTCTCAAAGGTTTGATGCAAAGTAATATGTTAAGTTGTGACAGAGTGATTCATTGATCATTGCAGTTAAGATTTTGGTACACCATCGCTGAAGTTAATGAATAACTCAGAGTAAAGGCTACGAAGTGATGAATGCTATGGATCGTGCTTTCACAAGGTTTAACTATAGTTGCCAAATTAATATTGAGAACATGTGATGATAAGTTTAGAATGGCTAAGGTTAAAGACTAGCACAAGTTCGCAAGGGTTTACATATTAGTCAAAATTATTTTGGTGAAGCTTGGAGAAGAAGATAATGGTCAAACAAAACAATGGAGTTCACCTTCGCAAGTCAAGAGTAAAGGTAAAAAAATAATGATGCAAAGTTGCGAATCAAGTAATTATTGTAGTTAAGAATATTTTTCGCACTCTCACATGGTTCCACAAATGGTCAGGGCATTAAGTTTCGATGTTGTGAGATGAGGAAAGTGTTAAAGGAAAATGCTTGGTGCAACATCAAACAGTTAGAATGAATGTCTTGAGTAATGGTCGCGAAGGAGCGATAAGGTAAGAATATAAGGCATCACATCATCGCAAGGATAAAAGATGTTAGGGTATAAACAACAATGAAAGTGTGAAATGGTAAATAAAGTATTTATTGCCTGATCACAGTGGTCTAAAGGGTAAAGTAAAACAAAGCTTTGAAGGAGCAAATGAAGGTATTCACAACATTTACAAGCCAAACTCAGTAGTAGAAAAGATAAGACATGAGGTTGTAAAACATTAGAAAGATAACCCTAGTCACATGGTCACAATTGGAATCAAGAAGAACATAACAGTCGTGGCGAAGGACCAATGAGTTGGTCTTTGCATCATCAGAGGTGTCAGTTTGAGGCATGAATGTAGTTTTAATGGTT
Organism: Cupressus sempervirens; assembly: GCA_028749045.1. Taxonomy (NCBI): domain Eukaryota; kingdom Viridiplantae; phylum Streptophyta; class Pinopsida; order Cupressales; family Cupressaceae; genus Cupressus; species Cupressus sempervirens. The sequence goes on along the minus strand of CM053785.1, from coordinate 1,043,346,796 downwards.
ACGTTTGAGCTGGATAAAAAGAACATGAGCTAGATGTATGAAGATATGAAAAAGCATAGATTTTGCCATCTTTTCGAGAATTAATAGATTTTTCAAGTGTGCTGATCTTAAATGCCATTAATGCCAAGCTCCCATTGTAGAAACAAATAAAGTCTAAAAGATAGGGAAATTTTTATTACTATTTTCATAATTGCTTAAGTTTCTTAATTGAATTTTGAGTTGCAGAGTGATTTCTAGTGGATTTTCAACAATCAGTATACAAAGTTGACATAATTACTTGTAGAAATGGCTCATAGAGAAGGAGAACTAATTACACAAGCAATGATTGAATACCCAGTTGCACCACCAAAGGTTCCCAAATATTTTTAGAAGAATGGATATATATTTTTCCTAGTTCCACCAATGCCCAAAATGCAAATTATCTCACTTTCAAAGACCCCTATGCATCATGTAGAGACATAGAGGTTCCTGATAGGAATGGGTATGAATTGTTTTGGTACTTCTACAAGAATAGAGCAATAAAGGTTCCAGTATGTAACCCTTGGGTGAGAAACTTGGGCAAGTTAATTATGCCAGAAGTGTTTGTAGACGTGGACTTGGTGAAAGCATTAATCAAATTCTATAATCCTATTAATAAGTCATTCCACAGAAGGGATAAACGCATGTCCCTATCCTTGGATAAAGAAACATTCATAGAAGCATTCAATTTGGGTGGACCTATGCCACTGCTAATTGAGATAGAGAATTTGAATGAAAATTTCAAAAAACATAGGAGTTTCTAAATGGGCAGGAATATGACCAGACACATTCCTTCAATAAAGAAGAACGTAGGAGATATTTCAAAGAAGAAGGATACTGAAAAGATTATGCCCTTGGAATTCTTCCAAAGATACTTTCAAAATACTGTGTTTGGATTAACAAAGCCCTAGGTTCAGATGAAACCATGAATGCTTCAGGAGAGCATTATATCATGACTTTGAATATCCAAGACCCAAATCATAATGTTGGATATGATTTTGTGGAATATATCATTGATAGTATCCATAAGGAGATCAACACTACCTAGAAAGGAGAATTGAATGATTTTAAATTTTATCATTACTCCCTAATCATGCATCTGATCCTATTCAAGAATGCTGATACATTTGATCAGAGCTTCTTCAAGTCTACACAAGAATGGGGAGAAAGACTGCTAGTGCAAATATGGACAGGGGTATGGAAAATGTTCTACCCATATTCTAATGTCATTTCTTTTTATAATGATTTTATCCATCTGGTTTAAAAAATGATAGGGTTGTTAATTGAAAGAATTCATAGGAGTGTTAGAAAGATTGTTAAACCTAAAATGTTCTTTGATGTTGGAAAGCAATTAACACATGATTAGGGAAGCATCTTCTTGTTTGAAGAGTATATTGTTATAAGAATCTTTGGATGCCCTCAGCCACCCCATATCTTGCCCAAGTATGTCCCCAAGAGGTTAGGGTTTGTGGAAGTGTTTTGGCAACTAATTTCTTTGAATAGAGAATACTTGGGCAAAGGTGTCAAGAAAGGAACCTTTTTGTGTAGCTACATTAAGGTGGGAAAGTTTGAAATAGGTAAAAAGTGTCATTGAGGAAACCAATGCATTTTTTAGAAATTTTAAGCTACCAATTGGGTCAACTAGAACCTATGATCCATTCAATGTAGTCAGACATGCCCTTAAGAACATGAGAGGGTACAATTTGCCTCCCACAAAACCTATGTGGGAAGAAGATGTTATTGTTGATAGGTTAAATGAGGACATCTGCAAGGAAAGGATGGTCAAGTATAGGGATATTGTCAGTTTTGAATATGAAATGAAAAAAAAAAATCCATCACTCAAAGGTTTTTATCCCAATGAAGACTACTTGTCCAAATTGGATAAATGTGTGGAGAATTTTGATGAGTTAGTGTCTCAAGTCCTTGAGGCAATCAAGAAAAAGATTGACCCTAAGTATTCTAATGATGAGATTATGGTTGAGGTTTCTAATGATGAAGACTAGCCTTAAGAAGATCAACTTGAGTAGGATATCCTTGAGAGTTCTGAATGGGCAGAACAAAGAAAAAAAGGGCAAAAGATGGTAGAAATGCCAGAAAAAGCTCAGCAAAAGGCCCTTCAAATTCTGCCAAGGGGCAATAAATACTTTGATGACATTAGAAGGAGGTTCTTGATTTCTCAAGCATCAGAAGATGAGCAGAGAATGAAGAAACTACAACAAGAGGCCCAAATGGTTGATGATAGGATTATTGAAGCTCATGAGTTTATGAGTGATTATAATTTCATCAAATTAGATGAATTAAAAAATTTCTTGTTTAAAATAAAGTAGAATGAGCTAGCTCTACAAATGAAGCCTGGGGATTCTGATGAAGTAGTTATTGGGTTAGTGCAAAAATTGCAGGAACATGATCCTACCAGTGAAACCCTCACAGTTGTAGAGGCAAGAGATTTGGTGAAAAGGAGTGGTATGATTGTATTCCTAGGATGGGATATTAGCTCATCTTTTCTATTAGATCAAATTAAGAGACATGAGAGATCAATTTTATTTGAAGATGAAAATTAGTATGGAGAGCTAAGAGGGCCAGGATATAACATAAATTCTCAAACGATGGAAATATGGAGTTTATCTCTAGAGAATGATAAGCCTACCCTCATGGAGATCAAAGAATCCCCTAGGGGGAATGACAATTTCTGGCATGCAAAGTCTACTTCTAATGATTAAATATATGGGATGCACACTTCAATGGCATTAATGGGCAAAAATAAGATGGATACTCTTCATGCACAACTAGAAAGAACATATGAGAGGTTTATCAAGACAAAAAGCTATGAAGAGGAAATGAATAAAACATTTGTCTTGCAACAAAAGACTATTAAGATGAATATGGAAGTAGCATCATTGAAGAACATAGTTAGAATTGCTACAAAACTCTACGAAAAAGGTGTGTAGATAGAAGGCCAAGCACTTGAAATAGGGGAGACATCAGACCATGCAATGGAAGTTGATGAAAGAGAGTTAGAAGCAAGCAAGGACACATAAATAAGAACAATGAAAAACTTGCTAATTCATAAGATAAATACACTAAAGACAATCTCTCAAAATGTGATAGCAGTTACCTTGCATTAGAGGAAGAAGAATATAGATGTTCAGAGGCTATTTCCCTGTTATCCCCTCTTTTTAATACATGGGGCCCTTACATGCAATTTTTTGATAGTTTAGTCCCTTTGCTCCCTTAGAAGAAAGACTTGCAAAAAGTGACCATTGTAAACACCAGGAAGATGATGCATAAAATAAAAGATTTAAATGGTTTCTTTGGTGGCAAGATAAAACTGATCTAAAATAAGATGAAGTCAATTGCAGTAGGTACACCTAATTTTGTACCCACAATTTTGGACAATGAGGGAAAAATGAAAGACTAGGTAAAATGTTCATCTTCTCTTGATGAAATTCTTGATCATCCTAGGTTTTTGTCTTATTGCAATAATGAAGCAAGTGCTACAATAATATATGATATGATCGATATGCTTTACAAGATAGAAATAGAGATGTCTAAAGTAACTACTAAAGTCAAAGTAATAATAGATGCCAAATGGACCAAATGCTTAGATGAATTGGAGGTAGTCAAAGATGCCACTTGGCTAGATGTGGCTATAGATATTACTATTTGGGAACTTATTGTAGAAATCAAAGCCCTACCATCTAGTGATAGTGACTAGTGTAGCAAAAGGATGCAGTTAAAGGCATAAAGGACAAAGAGAAGGCATAGATGGTGACAAGAGCTAAAGACAAACCGAATTTGCTAAAGAGATATTTACTGACGAATGCCACTTGCTAGTTTTTGCAACTTTATCCAAAGTTTTGATCCAAGTACAGAGAATGTTTTGTAGTGTAACAATAATAAAAATATCTTTGTATTTTTTTGAATAGTTTTTTGACAAGTGTCCTCCCATATGAAGCTTGTTGCAATCATTTCTATAAAAAGATTTCCAAGATGTGGAGTTGAGGTCTAAATTTCATGTAATTTTCAATATTATGCTATTGTTGCATTCAGTCCAGTTGGCCTTTGTGTCGATTTTGTGATGTATTCATCTACATAGTTGAGAATACAAGTGAAAATTGAATGATAAGTTGTCATGTTTTGAAGAATTTCTGAGTTTACATCAGTATTTTATGATTTTTAAGGAGAATTAATACAAGAAGAGTATTCTACCATATCTTTTTCTCTAAATTCTATCTCCATTGTTATGTGCTGATTATGTTGAGATTGTATGAGCAAGGCTTATGCAATTTAATGCAACTAGGATAGATTGTATACCAATTTCCTGTTGCTTTTAATTCAAGGAATTAAGTAAATGCTTCAATAAATTGATAGGATTTCCAATTATATAAGAAAGATATTCATAAGAATAAGGTTTATGATTAATTGCTAATATAATTGATTGTAAGGCAATTAATTAGGTCAAAATTTGCTGGGTAGACTTTAAAAGCCAATGGATAGGGCACTAATCATTTAATCAGTAGCATCTTGAAGAAATCATAGAAGAAATCATAGAGTTGCATGAAGCACAAATTTTAAAATCAAATCAATTTTACTTTCTTGTTTGAAGAATATAATCGCTGGTCAACACTTGTTTGTAATTAATTTGTGTGTGTTATAGTTAGTTGCTATAACCAAAGACTATCTATACAACCAAGAAGAATTGTGACCATTATCTACTATAGGGGATAAGAAATAAATACATAATATTAGTGAATGGGTGAGGTGTGAAGAAAAAATCAAGTATAAAGCTATTTCATCCTTGAGGTGTACCTGCCTTAGTTTTGTAGAGCTAAAAGAGTGGATAATCCATGAGATTTTGTTGAAGTTGGTTTGGATCTAAAAAGTTTCCTACTGTAAATAGGAAGTAGCTAACCCTTAGGATTTCTTTTGTCTTCTGAACCCTGGTATCAAGTATTTTGTTGCTTGGTGGTTTTAAAACACCAAAAAAATGGTGACTCTACTAGGGGATCAATGAAAGAAAAGAACGCTGAAGTTCTAGTAATGTTCCATATCTACTGTCATAATCCTATTAGTTTGTAAGCTTTTGTTTGGGTATTGGTTGCTGTTAAGTGGAAAACCTTGATAATTTCTAAAAATATCCAATACCACGAAAGCTGTGATGTAGAATGGGGTTCGTAAATTGCCTTATTGGCCTAATAGAGTTATTTTCTAAAAAGTATGCAATAAAAAATATTAGGGCTGGGTTCCCTTTTGTCAGATTTGTTTCAAGTGAAGTTTCCCTCGTAAAAGTTTCTTTGTCTTTTAGCCAAATAAATATATTTTCCCTTAGTGGGTGGTGACTCAGTCTTAGGTTTTGATACTAGTGCTTATTTTAAAAAGTGAAAGATGACTAATAAGAAAAATACTATGAGAGCTTATGTGAAGGAAAACCTAGGTATTTCATTATATATTGATTTACCAAAGGGTGGTAAAAAAAATGGCTTAAAAAGAAGGATGAATCTAGTCATACTTGGAAACCTAGGGATAGTCCACAATACCAACCTTCAACTGAGAAATAAATTTCATCTCATAGCTCTGAGTCTAAAACCACTAGATTCCTAGGTGATGTTTTCACAACACCTTATCATGAAGTAGGGTTTTATCAAGATAAAATGGTATCATCTGTAGGAGATACTATTTTTAGAACTAGTGTTGTAGGAGAGATGAATCAACATCTTAGACCTAGAAGTATTCAGTGAACCAAGCAAAATCATGAGCAAGTCCCTTATATTGAAAGAAACCTAATAGATTTGGATGATTTTGTAGAATCTCAAACAACAACTATAGATCACGATGATGTGTTTTCTGAGGTAGAAGTCCTTAGAAGAAGAGTTGTTGAAGAAGAAGCCAAACACATTCATTTGGAGTAAGAAAAAGAGAAAATAACCATGAATACTCTGATTGAAAGAGTTGAATTTCTTAGGAGAATGGCTGCTCTCAAAGAGCAGAACAAAAAATTAGAAGAAAAGTCCTCAAAAGTACATTCAGATGAATTTGGGGATGTTGAAATTTTAAGATCTAAGGTCCAAGAGTAGGAGAATCTTTTGAAGGAAAAGGAAGGACTTGTCTTATCCCAAGTACAATCCTACAAACCTATTGAACCAGGAATTATAGATTTGACTATGAAATCTTTTGATAAGGTTAAGAAAAAGGTTTTAGGAATCCAAATAAATGAATGTCAAGCTATTCCTAGCAAGTCTACAAGTCAAGTCATGTCTCAACTGGACCTAGATTTAGAGAAAGCAAAGAAAGAGAAAGGAGATTTAGCCAAGAAGATTGAGAAAGTGGAGAATGAAGCACAAACAATAGAGACAAGAAGAAAAATCTAGTTCATTAAGTCTAATTCTTCCCTAGCTTCATGGCCTAATATGCCCACTCAAGCCATAATGTCTATTCCCACTTGTGGACCAATAGTACCAGGCCAAAACCATTTATTCACTAGGGCACTAATCATTTATTCTGTTGCATATTGAAGACATCATAGAGTTGCACAAGGCACAAATTTTAAAATCAAATCAATTTTACTTTCTTTTTTGGAGAATATAATTGTTGGTCAATACTTTTTTGCAATTAATCTCTGTGTGTTCTAGTTAGCTATTGTAACCAAGGATTATCTGTAAAAACAAGAAGAATTGTGACCATTATATTCTATAAGGGATAAAAAATAAAGAAAGAATATTAGTGAGTGAGTGAGGTGTGAAGAAAAAATCAAGTATCAAGCCATTTTATCCCAAAGGTGCACCTACCTTGGTTTTGTAGAGCCGAAAGAGCAAAGAATCCATGAGATTTTGTTGAAGTTGGTCAGGATTTGAATATTTTCCTGCTGAAAATAGGAAGTAGCTAACCCTTAGTCTTTCTTTTGTCTTCTAAACCTTGGTATCAAGTATTTTGTTTCCTGGTGGTTTTAAAACAACAACAGTAGACATAGATAGTTGGGGTAGTGAGTCAAGAAGAGCAAAGCTATAATTACACTTGAAAAAAGTTAGTGATGAATAAAAATGTTTGGGAAGAGAGGTAGTCAACCTATTCAAGAATATGGTACATTATATAAGAGGACATGCCATATATGAAAAAGTAAGAATAGGGAAAATAGAGCTAGAGACCCTGAGACTGATGGAGGGAGTACTAGTACCAACAAGGTATAAACAAAGATGGTTAGAGAAGGGAAGAGTCACAACTCAAAGGGATAAGAGAAGTACCAAGGGGACAAATGAACAACCAAGCCACCTAATTTCTAGAAAATAGAGGGGTAATAATCAAGGGAGAAATTATCAAGTCTTCCCCAAGCACTGCCAACAAGCATGGTAAGCACTCCTCTTATAAGGGTAAGGACATTGTTCCTGTGAAAATTGGCTAATGAAGATATGTAATTATTGTCACTTATGGAAACACATGATGTACATGTTGTAGAAAACCTTGGAAATAAAGATACTTGGCTTTTGGTACTGAGAAAATTGTTTAAGTATGAAATTGGTTTACAACAATGTATTGTTTTGTATGTAACTTGTTACTGATGTCATATTATGATTAGAGAAGTTAGATTGAGATAGTATACATGTTGATGATGATGTGTATAACCGTGAAAATTAGTTGGACTGTATGGAAAAGAGATATTTGTGTTTTACCAGTATAACAGGACAACACAATTAAAGGTAAAAAGGAATTATTTTGTTTACAAAATGATTACTTGACCAATTAGGGCTGACATCCTAGATGTTTACACTAAGTTGGAAAAGTGTATTATGGTCTTAACTGACCTAGCATCAATTTGGAAAAAGGCATGATATTAATGTCTTGTGATAAGAAGAATGGAAGCGTGCATTTTTTTATTGTGATAAGTGATATGCAAACTTTTGTGAAAGCGATATAGATGTGAAGTTTTGAGAACCTAATTTTGTGATCAAAGATCAAGCTAAGGTCAGAGATTAGTAGAGAAAGAAGTTACAACATCTATATACTAGAAGTCTAATTACTTGTTTAGGAAGTGAGCTCTTCTTGTAATGGGAAGTGCATGTTGAGGCAGTGTGCTCTTCTTGCATCTATTGTACTATAACTCCTAACAGGGTTGGAATCTCCTAAAAGGATTTATAGTCTCCTAACAAGGACTCTCTATACTAAATTTTCTCATTAAATCCTAACAAGATCCATCCTCTAACAAGGAACTTATATATCAGTATATTATCTAGTGGGTATCATCCCCATCGGAGTTTTCCCTTGGCCAGTGTTTCCCTAGTTAACAAAATATGGTGTTATGAGTTATCTTTGTGCATGGTTATTGTTACTATTTAGCATTACTTGTTTGCTTTCTTATTTGTGGTTCAACATAATAAATAATATCCAGTTGGCAACTAAAGTTTATAAATTACTAATTCACTCCCCCTCAATAATTCCTATTTCTAACAATTGGTATCAGAACTTAGTTACTCAGAAGAGGCTTAACAACTTGAGTAAGATCCCTATGGATATGGAATAGTTGATGAAGAACCTTGAAGAGGCACTTGAACAAATTGATCTCCTTATTGAAGAAAGAGATAAGCTGAAAGATAGATATGAAGAATCCAAAGTATTTATTGGACAATTGAAGGAAAAGATTGAATATCTCAAATCCAAACCTGAATCTACTAAATCTGAAACTAGTGATGATGATTATTCAAAACTAAAGACAGAGTACATGATCTTGAAGCATGAATTGAAGATTACCAATCTAAATTTGACTTTGAAGAGTGATCTTAGCACATTTGAATTTGATTTGAAGAATGAAAATACAGATCTTACAGCAAGTCTGGCAAAGAAGACATCTGAGTTTGATACATTGAAAGAAGATCATGAAGAACTTCATAAGTACAACACTATTGTGAAAGGTGAACTAACTCAGTGCAAGCCACAACTTGAAAAGCTTTATTGTAGCAGAGAAAATCTTGATGATTCAATGTCAATACAGAGACCTACCTATGATAAAACTAGTCTTGGTTATTTATTTAACATGTCTGCAAAGAAACCTAAAAATAGATCAGATCCTAAAGAGAAAGATAAATTTGATGATAAGATTGAATCAATCAATCTTCTGATAGATCTACAGAAGTTGGACAAGATAAGGAAGTTGAGATTTTGGATGAACCAAAGCAAGCTGAATCTCCTAAGCAAACCAGGTACGAATTTAGAGGTAAGTGTTTTTCATGTAATGAAATAGGTCATATGAAAAGAAAGTGAACAAATAAGTCATTTAATCATGTTACTGATTTTTATTGTCATAATTGTCATAGTATGGGTCATAGAGCAATTGATTGTAGGAAACCTAAATATGATAATAATAGAAGGAATAGTAGAATGTTTGGAAATAATAACCTTGTAGATAGAAGAAGATCCAATGAGAGGACATTGAGAGAAGGAAGACCTTATGAAGAAAGAAGAAAAATCATATGTTATAATTGTAACAACTTTGGACACATAGCTTAGAATTGTCATGTACCTATTGATCAGTAGAATTCTAGAAGCAAAACCCCTATATGTTAGTTATGAAACAACTTTGGACATACAAAAAAGTATTGTAGAAAAAGGAACAATGGAAGAAACTTTAGAAATGAAAGGAATGATGGAAGAAACATCAGAAATGATAGAAGGAACCATGAAAGGAACTTTGAAACTAAAAAAGACAATGAAGAACAAACGAATGTAGTCAGTGAAATTTGAAAAGAACTTAATGAGGCATTTGTGAAAGGATTGAATATTTCTGAAGAGAAGATAGATGATGCAAAAATAGGAAGATCAAAGTCGATAATCGAGCTTGATTTAATCAAGTTGAATTAAGCTTGTTCACAACACCAAAATTTGAAACTTCATTTAGAGATTGAACCAGAGTAGCGAAGTTGGGAAAATGTGTATCAAGTTAAGTTTAGATTGTAGCTAAGCTCTCTTGCAATTTGGAGCTTATTAGAACTTGTTATGAAGGAATTAAGAGTTACTGTTATTATAGAAGAAGTTAATTCTATAGTAGAAGATGAGAACTATGTTTTTACATTGAATTTCATGGAGAAAAGATTCTTGGAGCATTTTTATGATAGAAGTAAGTTATGGTAAACTTCGGGTAACATTTGAAGATTGAACAAAGATTTCGAGTAGATATTTGATTTCAAAATGAAATTGATAGCTTTTTCATGTTTGCAAAGTATGCAATTAATACAAGTTTGAGTTGAATGAACAAAATATAGTATAGACTTAATTACCACTTCATTGTGATCACATGAGAAGCATAGAGCACTTAGAAGTGACTTGACAATGTGATTTTGAATTAAACCCTATTTTGAAAAGACGTATTTTTACCATTTCTCCACAAAATTTCTTTGATAAAATTTATATTTGATAGAGTCATGGATATGTCAGTTGTTCATAATGTTGATAATGAGGAGAGACCAAAATTGAAGGTTGTTTCTATGAAACCTATAGAAGGAAACCCTAATTCAACATTATTCATTACTTCAAACAATGTAGTGTATTTGGAAGATATAGGAAGTTATCTTAATAGAAAATTTGAAACTATTAAGAGTGAGTATATGAACAAAGATATGGAAGTTGTATTTAATAATGATATGTCAATAAAGCCCAAATTTGAACATTTGAAAGAGCTAGACCTTTTCAAATATCATTTCTACCGCAACCTTGATACCGAGGAATGGACATAGATCATACTAAGTAGAATTCATGATGGAAAATTGTGGATGGAAGACAATGTAGTTGACATTTTAGCTGACCTTATTCATGAGGTAACTAGTCTTAGCAAACAAGTCAATATACCTATAGGTGAGAAACTTTTTAAGAAGAAGCTTTAAAGCTACACAAAAGTAGTTTATAATGGGAAGGCCATGGTGATCAACACCATTAAACAAGATGATGTAAGATTCCTAAGCAGAATCATTGCCTACTCTATATGTGCAAGTTCTAAAATTGATGAATTGTCAACAAGATTCATCTATGCAGCCTATAAGATTTGTGTTGAGAAGGAACATGTTAATCTTAGTGAAATTCTAATAGTAAAATTCCTTGAAAACATAGAGAAGATCAAGAGGACCAAGAATGGTGTGTTTAGATTTTAGTCATTGATCAATCATATATTCTTTCATGTACTTAAGAGATTTCCATACTTATAATTCATAGAGATTATGAGTAGTGAGAGATGTACTATGGAGAAGATTATAGATGTATGTAGAAGAAATCCAACAGATAAAATATTAGATAACAAAAATTTGATCATGAAGACATTTTAGAAAGGGATGAAACAAAGATTCAAAATTGCACCTACAATTGTAGAAACATTCAAAGATGATATATGCATTATGGTTGATATAGATTTAACTCATATTCAAGTAGTAGAACCTAGGGAAACATTCCTTGATCCCTTAGGTTATGAGTTAAGTGATGATATAGCAATTGGATATATTGATCTATTGTTGAAATCCAAAAAGGACCAAGATGAGTATAGATTTGGGACATATGAGGAAATTAACCAATCAACTCATCAAGCATCTTTAGAGAAAGCATCTCACAAGAAGATTGAGAAAATAATGAAGAAAGCTCTAACTGAGGCTAGAATGATAGAAAGTGAGTCACAGGCAGTTAGGAAAATAATGAAGCAAGGAATAATGTATGTTACTACTAAGACTAAACAAGTCAAGTAACAGGCTACTGGACCAGGTAAAAGATATCAAACATTGTTGACAATTATGGAATCTAGTGAAGAAGAGGAATAAGAACAAGAATCAAAACAAGTAGAGAAAGTAATTATCTCTAAATAGATAATAGGAAAAACAAGACAACCTCGGAAGCTAAAGATTGAGAAGATAAACTCATCCATTGCAAATGAAGGGAACTTTGTTTAGATGAACAAATTTTATGATTTATATAATGATATTAAGAAAGATCATATTGATATCTCTACTATGAGATATATAATTGCTAACAATTTGAAACTTAAGGATATTGAAGGCACAATAAATTAGAAAGTCATGGTAGACTTATAGAGAAGAAAACACTAGCTTGAGAAGAGGACATAGAACTTTGGAAGTCTATGATAAGGACCATATGCAAGTTAGATGATGAGGAAGAAGTCAAGAAATTATTGAACAATCTGGCACCTTACTTAAGGAATAAGGTGAGACCATTTCTATTTATGGTGGGTGAGAAGGATAAAATAAGGAATGAAATAGCTACAACTATCAATCAGATGTTGACAAAGTCTAAGGTAGCACCTTCACCAACACCTGGAACTTCAGAAGTGTCAGTAAGTAGTGACACTATCCAAATTGATCAGACCAATGTTACTATTAACATTGATGATACTAACCCTTTTGAGAGTTCTGAACAACCTAAACCTCATGCCAAGGTTATTCAAGATCAATTGAAGAGGAAAAGAGGCTATTAGAAGCAGAACATAGAAAAATAGAAGAAGCCAAGCAGAGATTGCTTGAAGAAGAGACAAAAAGAAGAGTTGAGGAGAAAAGAATAGAGGAGGAAGAAAAAGAGAAGGAAAGAAAAGAAAAGGAAGAGAAAGAGAAAGAAGAGAGAAGAGTAAAAGAGGTAGCGAAGAAGAAGAAAAGGGAAGATGAATCTAAACCATCTAGTTCATCTACTCTACTTTCGCTTGCAAGCCTAAAAAGTGATGATGATGATCAAAATAACTTGATCTCATCTCTAAAAAAACTTATTGAGAAGAACAAGAAAGTAAAGAGCCTATAAAGAACCTTAATGGAGGTAACAAAAAAATTACACAATACTCTGGCAATTCAACATATAGAGGTAGATCCTAAATAGAGGGCACAATAAGTATTAAAATCTTTTGATGGATAATTTACAAATTTTTTCAATGTTGCAAAATCCAAGGTCTAGATTTCTCATGATGCTAATCTATTTAGCACCATCTATCTGAATGTCAAGAATAATTTGTTAAGTCTTGATACTTGTATCAAGGAACTTTAGAAATGTCAATAAGATGGAAAGGTGTTATACATTAAGTATACCTTATCTCATAAGTTGACCAAGGATGTTGACAGTAAGATTGAAGGAAAGTTGAGTGAGCTAGAAGCTCTATCAAGCCAGATACAACAACCTTCAAACAAAGTTGATGACTTTGAAGGACAAGTGACTAGTATTCATAGTGATATTAGGAAACTGGAATCTCAAAATAAACAAATGTTGAAGAGATTGTCAAAATTTAGAGAGTCTATTTCTCTAAAGATATCTACTATTGGGAGATAGTTGGAGGACTGTGTCAAAGCCAAGGACACTTATTCAAACCTTTTATACTTCGATATGAATGTTGTGGAAATTGCATCATATGCCCTATGTGCAATTCTCACCTCTACTAAAATAGCCAAAGATACATGGATAAAAGGTTTAAATAGTATTAAGACAAGTTTTGATGATTTCATGAAAATATTATTTGCTTATGACAGATGATTACAATTTTTGACAGTAGATGAACAATTTTTGACACTAATCTTTGTCATGGATGTCAAAGGGGGAGAAGATGTATAAGAAAATAGTAAATAAGGTAAGGAAGAAGATGAAAATAAGATAATGTATATAATCATATTGAAAGGGAGAACATATGTAAGATGGATAAGTTGTAAAAGTTAATTAATGTATTAATACTATAATGTTTTGGACAAGTTTTTGATACTTAGCCAATTTTCCCTATTTTGTTGCCATCAATGCAAAAGGGGGAGATTGTTGACAATTGGCTAATAAAGATATGTAATTGTTGTCATTTATGGAAACACATGATGTACATGTTGTAGAAAACCTTAGAAATAAAGATACTTGGCTTTTGATACTCAGAAAATTGTCTAAGTATGAAATTGGTTTACATAAGTGTATTATTTTCTATGTAACTTGTTACTAACATCATATTATGATTAGTGAAGTTGGATGGAGATAGTATAAATGTTGATGATGACATGTATAATCTCAAAATTTAGTATGGATTGTACAAAAAAGAGATATTTGTGTTTTACCAGTATAACAGGACATTCGAATTAAAGGTAAAAGGAATTATTTTGTTTACAAAATAATTACTTGACCAATTAGGGCTGACATCTTAGATGTTTACTCTAACTTGGAAAAGTGTATTATGGTCTTAGTAAAACTAGAAATAATTTGTGAAAGGCATGATATTTATGTCTTGTGATAAGAAGTGTGGAAGTGTGTATTTTGTATTGTGATAAGTGATATGTGAACTTTTGGGAAAGTGATATATATGCGAAGTTTTGAGAACCTAATTTTATGATATGAGATCAAGCTAAGGTTAGAGATCAATCAAGAAAGAAGTTACAAGACCTATATACCATAAGTCTAATTACTTGTTTAGGTAGCAATCTCTTCTTGTAATTGGAAGTGCATGTTTGGGCAGTGAGCTCTTCTTGCATCTATTGTACTACAACTCCTAACGGGGTTGGAATCTCCTAATAGGGACTCAAAGTCTCCTAATAGGGATTCTCTATACTAAATTTTCTCATTGAATCCTAACAGGGCCCATCCTCTAACAAGGAACTTATTTATCAACATATTATCTAGTGGGTATCATCCCCACCAGTGTTTTCCCTTGGCCAGGGTTTCCCTAGTTAACAAAATATGGTGTTGTGAGTTATCTTTGTGCATGGTTATTGTTACTGTTCAACATTACTTATTTACTTTCTAATGTGTGGTTCAAAGTAATAAATAATATCTAGTTGGTGACTAAAGTTTGTAGATCATTGATTTGCCCCTCCTCCTAGTAATTCCTATTTCTAATAGTTCTCTCCTCAAAGCATAAAAGAGTTAAAAAAGTTTTCTCTAGTTTGAAGACCAAAGAGGCTACCGTCAATGAGGATAGGGAAACTTTGGTGAAAATAGAGGGTATGAATGATCTAAAGGACACCAACACTAAAGGCATTAATGAGGCCCTCAACCTATCCTACCATGGATAGAAAATAGAGACCACTGCGACCCCTGTTATTGCTACCCTCACCCCTAATCCTATGTCCATAGATACTTTTTTGGCCAATAGCAACCATGAGGATACTAATCCTAGAAAACCCACTACCCTCACCTAGGAACTCATGGAAAAGTCTCAACTAAATGAGGTTTTTGAGGAGGCCTATTATCCAAAAGATGATGATAATGCTCTAGAATTTCTGAACAAAGCCAATATTGGTATGGAGCTAGACAATTGGATGTCTAATGAAATAAAAAAAACTCCACATTTCTAATTTTTCCTTGTAAGACAAGACCCTAAGTTTATAGGTGAAGTTGGTCGAGGAATGCAATAAGTAGATGGAGCTAGAAGCCCTGGTTGGGAACATCACAACTAAACTTTAGGAGTATGAAGCCTTCCTCAAGAAGATGATCAAGGATAGTGAAATGGGAATATAGGGTGTTACTTCATCCATCTTAGCTGCTACTATGTCAATTGGGAAAGCCTCTCCAGATGAAGCAACTTTGAATGGTCATGCTTCGATGCTAGGTGGTAGTTTGAGCAGGTGCACCAGACAAAGTACCAAGAAAGATGCCCTCTAGATCCCTATGAAGAGCATTCATGATTCTCTCAAAGAGGTTGGTTTGATAGGCTCTTCTATTATTGGAGCTATTAGAGAATTGCTTTGAGTTTTTGTCTATTTCTGGTCTTTTGACCCCTGTTGGTTTAGTTGAATTATTTTGGTTGCTAGTCCATGTAAAACTAGCTAGACTTGGTTGCTGGTCCTTGTAAAACAACCCTTTGAATTTTATTTTGAAACTCTAGGTTAGTGGTCGCTGTAAAACCAGTTCCTATCTTTGTTACTTTTTGTATGGGGTTTTAGGTCCCCTTCAAACCTATTTTTACCTAATCAAAATATTAATTTCCCAACTTTAATGGTGATGGGCTTGAAGAGCCGATGTGACATTGCAACACATGTGTGATTGACTGGGAGGAAATTGGAGAAAAGGACAAATATTATTGGTTGAAGACCTTTCTGACCACCTCACTAGGTATAGCCATTGACTGGTATACTAACCTCCTAGCCACACAAAAGATAGCCTAGAAAAATCTTTTTTTTTTTTTAAGAGTTTAGATTGTTGTGTGATGACAACAAGGTAGTGGGTAAAATATACAATACATGCAAAGGGAAGAATGAGACTATTTGAGCTTACCATTGTAGGCTAAAGGAGCTCATAGGCAAGGTAGAAAATAAACCAGTTGATTAATTAAGAAAGAGGTGGTTTATCTATAGAGGGCCTAACACCTTTTGTCCATGAGAAAATGAAGGTGGTGTCTCCCTCCACATACAAGGAGGCATGTGATTGGGAAATGTATATTGAAAGTGAAAAAAATACATCAAGAAATAAAAACAAAGTGATGAAAGAAACATTGAGGACAACAATGAAGAATCCCAAACAATCTAGGCACTCTCTAAAGACATGATGTGAATGATAAAGAAAATAAAGGGAAAAAAGAAGTCAAAGAAAATAAGGAACTATGGTGTATAATTTGTAGAAATGAAGGGCATACTAAAGCCAATTGTCTTAAGAAATCATTTCGTGATGTGATGGAACACTCTTTGAAAGAGTGTTTATACAATTTGAAGGTGAGGAGTACATAATATACTCCTAATCACCAAACATTTAACTCCACCCACTAGAGTGCTAAGAATCACAACTACCAATGCCTCTCAAAGAGGCTATTAGAACAATAAACTTGGGAACAATAATAAAAACTAAATTTCACAATGGTACATCCAATACTATGTAAAAGGGTTCTCGATGATGAATGTAGGAGATGTAGTGAGTGGGCCACTTCATACAAGAATGTCAAATCTAGAAAAGTAGTGGAAGTATGTTGTGTAGGTCTTGTAGGTCATGAAACCACAAATATGTTGATTATTCAAAGAGGAAGGGTGTGAACATGCTAGAAGAAAACCATAGACCCAGACCCCTAGACTAAAAAGAAGAGGATGAAGGAAGTAAGAAGAGAGACACAATTAGAAATGAAAGATGAGTGCACACAAAATTGTCAAGTGAAAAACACCAAGGCAAAAAACACTCTTGTATGGTAAACTTCTAAGGCCAATATCATAAAATAGATGTTGCAAGCCACTGTACTAGTAAGGGTAGAAGACTTACTGGAAACCTTATCCCATTTAAGAGTCACAATATCCAAAATAGACAAGAATAGTAACCACCCAAAGAAGGATAAGGGCATAGAAGGAGAAAGTATAAGAGGACTCACTCCACAAAAGGACCCCTCACCTATGGACCTAATGTTGTTAATGCTTGAAATATGAAGGAATATTTTCATAATAGAAATGGAAATCATGGGTCATAAGCTCACGAATACCATCATGGATGGAGGCTCTAGAGTAAATGTACCTCCCAAAGAGACATGGAAAGCTGTAGGCCTAAGAACATTATGGCTACCAATATTTGATTTGGTAGGTATTTAAGGGGAAAATGAAAGAGGTTTGATCTAAATTAAGAATTCAGATTACAATACCTGGTGTAGTAGCTGTGGTATTGTGAATTAATTGAAAAACCATTAAAATGCCACAATAGATGATTTGCAAGCCAAAAGTGATCCATTCCATTCAAAAATAGAGTTTATACAAGTATGATAGATCCCAAGGGTCATCACCATCCCTTGGAAATGAAAATGAAGAGTCCACAAGATAATTAATTACAAAATAAATCCAAACAACTATAAAAAATTACAAAAGTCTATATTAAAAAATTACGTCTACTTGTAGAAGTCATATAACTTTCTACTCATAGCTCGAAAACACAAATCGTCAATTTTTTTGGAAAGATCTTCTAAAGTACTCCATTTTGTGTTGGAAGGCTTAAGTGAAGCACTACAACTTCTTGGCCCTGCCAAAGCCTAGAAATGTCCTAGAGGCCTTCAAAAATGCAAACTACTAGAACATAGAAAATATCAAAAAAATATATTTTGATATTTTCTCATTTTTGCTCATGCTAACATCTTCTGCATCTTCTTGGATTGTGTTTTGATCATTCCTTCCCCCTTGAGAGGAAATGGGCCCCATTTCATTCAGACTTTGCATCAGATGTATAAAATGAAGCTAGATTTGTTCACGTGTAAGCCACTTTCCTTGTTGAACAAATTGTCCTGCTTTCACCACACAATATAAATAGATTGTCTAGTTCCTTAAATTATTCATGAAAATCTCCACAATTTGGTCACTTTGGAGTGGAATAATAACTTCTAGATTAAACTCTATATGATTGGTTTTTTTAGCAACATCTGCAATGTCTAGTAAAGGAGGGAAATATGGCTTCAATAGTTCTACATTGAAAATTGGATGGACAACCAAAAATGGAGGCAGGTTGAGTTCAAATGCATTTTCACTAACTTTCTTGATGATCTTATAGGGACCATAACAAAGAGGACAAATATTTCTATGAGGGCCTTGTAAACATTCCTTCTGTAAATGCAACCATACCTTATCCCCAACCTAAAAATTATGAGGAGTTCGATGTTGATCATGCCTCTATTTATACTTCTTAGTAGTCTACTCCAAAATTTAATGAACTTGCTGCTGCAAATGATGAATTTTATCATTGAACTTGATAGCTTTGTCCTTCTCCTTATCCAAGCATGGTATCAAATCAGGTTGCATAACTGGGATAGAAACATTTATTGGTGCTAAGGGTTGATATCCAAGACAAAATTCAAATGGGTTGTGGCAAGTTGAGCTATGAATTGTCTTATTGTAGCTATGTTGCACATATGGAAGGCTCTCATCCCATGTGCGAGGATGTTTGGAGTGATACAAACATAGAATTTGAATAATCATTCGATTAACAACCTCTATTTGACCATCTGTTTGAGGATGGAATGTAGTAAACTTTGTTAGTTTTGTATCCATCATTGCCCATAATGAAGACCAAAATTTACTGAGAAACCAAGTATCCCTATCTAAAATAATGGTTTTTGGTAGCACAAAAAGAACCCAAACATGCTCAAAAAAGAGTTTTGCAGTTTCTTTTGTAGAGATTTCCTTTCTACAGGCCACCAAGATTGCCATTTTTGAAAATCTATCTACTACAACATATACACAATCATGCCCATGTTTAGTGGTAGGAAGACCAGACATAAAATCCATTGAAATTGAATGCCAAGGTTTATCTAGAATAGGAAGTGGTAAATATAAACCCAACTTATGATTTGCAGGCTTTGCAATAGCACATGCTGTACATGCTTGAATGTATTCTATCACATCATTTTTCAATCTTGGCCAATAAAAATATTTTTGCAGTATAGCAGTAGTCTTACCTATTCCAAAATGACCAACAACCTTACTATAGTGAGCTTCCCATATTAACTTCTTCTGTTCTTCCTCAGGAACACAAATCTGGCCAAAGTGGCAAAGCATTCCATCTTGTAAGTAATAATCATTCACATGTTTACCTTCCACAAGCTGAGTATAAACGTCAAAAAATTCATTATCCTGCCCATACAAGTGGGCCCAATTTTCTATTTGGTGACCACATGATTCTAATACCATACTTATTCTTGCAATTGGCAGCCTACTCAGACAATTTGCTACCTTATTGGGGGTTCCTTTCTTATAATGAATGTTGAGATGAAATTGTTGAAGATAAGCTGACCATCTTTGGTGCCCGTCATTCTGTAATTTTCCTTGTGTTTGCAAAAATTGAAGGGATTTGTGATCTATGTGAATGAGATTCTCCTTTCCCAATATATAATGTTTCCACTACTTGTAAACTTGAACAATAGCATATAATTCTTTATCATAGGTGGGATATCTATGCACTATATTAGAAAAAGTCTCATTGTGGTAGGCAATTGGATGTCCGTGTTGCATGAGGACTGCTCCCAAAGCATATTCTGATGCATCAGTTTGAATTTCAAAAGATTTTTGTAAGTCAGGAAGAGATAAAATAGGTGTAGAACATAACCTTTGTTTCAACTCGTCAAATGCTTGTTGTTGACCACCTGTCGACTTGAATTTTTCTTTCATACCTCCTTGTAATGACTGATTCAAAGGACAAGACAAATGTGAAAATCCAAACACAAATCTATGATAAAAGTTAGCTAAGCCCAAGAAGCTACGTAACTCTGTGAGATTCCTTGGAGTAGGCCAATCTTTAATTACTTAGATCTTTTTAGGATCAACATGAACACCTTCACTATCAATGACATATCCCAAGTACTTAATACTTTGCATACCAAAATAACATTTTTCCTTATTTGCATAGAGTCTATGGTCTTGCAATGTAGATAATATCTATTCCACATGTTGCAGATGCTCTTCCCTTGTTTTGCTGAAAATTAGAATATTATCCAAATACACAACTACAAAAGAGTCAGTGAATGGCCTAAGCACATCATTCATCATCCTCATAAATGTGGATGGGAATTTGTGAGGCCACAAGACATCAAAAACCATTCAAACAATCCCTCTTTGGATTTAAAAGCAGTCTTCCATACATCTGTTGGATCAATTGGTACTTGATGGTATCCAGATTTCAAGTCAATTTTAGTGAAGAATTTTGCCCCTCTAAGCTGGTCTAAGAGATCATCTATTTTAGGAATTGGATATCTATTTTTTATAGTTATCTTATTCAATGATCTATAATCAATACAGAGCTTCCATGTACCATCATTTTTCTTTGCAAGAACAATTGGGCTACCATAGGGAGATGCACTTGGGTGGATATGTCCTTTTTGAATCAATTCTTGTATCTACCTTTTTATCTCATCATTTTCTATAATTGACCTCCTATATACTGGCTCATTAGGAAATGGGGTTCCTAGTATCAAATCAATATAGTGTCTAACTTGGAAATGTGAGGTTACCCCTATTGGTAAGTCAAACACATTCTAAAATTTTGTTAAAATTTGATCCGTTGATCTTTGTTGTTCTATTGTGATGGGCACCATGGAATGAGAATTACACACACTTTTCTTTTATTCCTTAGGACGAATCATCAATAACACAAATGTACCAATTTGGGCTATTAACCTTCTACATTGTTTTGCACTAATCAAAGATGTAGTGTGTAGGACTTACCCTTTGGAATCTTGTACTTCTACCCACCTAATTTGATTGTCACACTTTGTGGTCTAGACTCATACACCTTGTGACGTTGATACATGTATGGCTATCCTAGAAAAATATCACAAACATCAAGAGGAGCTACATCACAGATTACCTCATCTTTGAATGGTTTAATTGAATATGACAGATGACACTGCTTGTTTACTTGAATATCTCTCCCTTGGCTCACCCATCCCATAGAATATGGTTGTGGGTGTGGTGTTGTTTTTAGATTCAATCTTTTTATAGTCTTAGCGGATATCAAATTCTTTTGACTACCACTATCAACAATAAAATGCAAAGCTTTTCCTCCTACCCACATTTGTGAATGGAACAATCTTTCTTCATCAGCACGAACAAATACCTTTGCAGTGGCCAGTGTGGCATATGGGTCAACCTCAATGATTTTTTCATCCTCCTTTTATTTTCCAAAATTTGTCAACTCAGGTGCAATAACTTCTTCATGGGTTTCCATCATTAAATTCTTTAAAGTTCTACAATCTTTGGTGTTATGAGAGGGACTTTTATGGACTTCACACCACATGCCTGAGTCTTGCCCTATTTTCTTTATGCCCCATGTCTTCTTTTCTGGTGCATTTGGAGATGGCTCCATTGTTGTTTGTTTTCCCATTGGCTTATTACCTTCACCTTTCCATTTTTTGTTCATTAGATTTTCCCTCCTCCCTTTTTGTTTGAATTTCTCCTCAATTCTTGATGCATATTTGAAAGCACTAGATAATGTTTCTATATTCAAGAAATACATTTCAGTTTGAATATATCTATGAAGACCACTCTTATACTTTAGAACTTGATGTTCTTCTGAGTCTTTGATGCCAAGCTTTGTAGAGAGAGCATGAAATATGTTGGTCTACTCCTAAACTGAATGGTCTTTCTTTTGTCGTAGTAATTACCATTGCATATATTTTTGTTCATAGGTATCCTCAAGGTAATATTCTTATTTTATATGCTCTACAAATTCTTCCCATGTGGGTTTTCCATCAAACATCACATAAAATTCATGCTCATCCTGAGCCTCTTGGTTTTCTTCAGTTATTAAGTGAACCTCCCATGCCAACTTCACATGATTCTTAGCTTTGAAGAGGGCAAAGGTTATCTTTTCAATATCTGAGAAATTATTAACACAAAAGTACCTCTCCAATTTGGACAACTAGTCATCAACAACGTTTGCATCAATTTTTCCTTGAAAAGTTGGAATATCAAAATTTACCTACACCTTGAATGGGGTTTTCCCACCAAATTTTGGATTGCTCAAACTGGCTTGTGTCTCTCATTTTCCAAGCATCTCTGAATTTTGTTTGATCATTTCTTCACGTTGCTTATTTAATGCCTCTTCCATCAATGTTTTGAAGGATTCATCCATCCCCTTAGTTTGTTGTTTTTCCATCTACGATTGTGTGTGTCTCAAAGGAAGACAATCCGAGAGATCTCTTATGCCCAATCCCAACCTTTGATAAGCTAACCACATACGATGGGACATACAGGAGTGAACAAGCTCTGATATCACTGATTTGAATTAAGAATTTAGATTACAATACCTGGTGTAGTACCTGCAATATTTGAATTAATTGAAAAACCATTGAAATGCCACAATAGATGATTTGCAAGCCAAAAGTGATCCATTCCATTTGAAAATAGATTTTATACAAGTATGATAGATCCCAAGGGTCATCACTATCCATTGGAAATGAAAATGAAGATCTACAAGATAATTAATTACAAAATAAATCCAAACAACTATTAAAAACTACAAAAATCTATATTAAAAAAATACGTCTACTTGTAGAAGTCATAACTTTCTACTCGTAGCTCGAAAACACAAATTGTTTGAATTTTTGGAAAGATCTTCTAAAGTACTCCATTTTGTGTTCAAAGTCTTAAGTGTAGCACTATGATTTATTAGCCTTGCTGAAGCCTAAAAATGCCTCAGAGGCCTCCGAAAATGCAAAATACTAGAACATAGAAATATTGAAAAAATAGATTCCAGTATTTTCTCATTTTTGTTCATGCCAACATCTTCTGCATCTTCCTGGACTGTGTTTTGATCAAGGTTAATGAGTTTGATAATATGAACTGTGTAAGATGAATTCATTAACAAACTATTTCCACCCTAAACATTCAATATAAGAGAAAGTGGGGCTTCTAGATATAAAATTCAATATAACCCAAGTTATATTAGTAAAACCCAAGGGGATAAAGAGATGATAATGTTAAACCCAAATTATATCAGGGAAGTATGTAAGAAGCCCTCTTTCATGCAATACAAATTTGATTAAGGACGTGTGTTGGTTTTTTTAACCTCAATTTGAAAACTTGGAAACTTGGTCCCCTTGATAACTTTTTCATATTTTTCCCCTCAATCTCCCCTAGTCCATATTGAAAAATGCTTTGTGGAGTATTGTTTTATGAAGGCCATATTTAGATTAATTGTTATGACAACGAAGCATAGGACACGTATGCCATGATTTAAGATTGAGAAAATGGGTTTAGATGGTATGAAGTGGTTTTGAACCACTTTGAACTTGTTGAACAAGCTTCAAGTGGTTCAATAGTTTCAGATGTTCAAGCTTCCTTTCAAATAGGTTCATTCCTTAAATGTGGCACAAAAAATGTATTCAGATGATTGTTTCTAGAATGTGCAAGACTATGGGTAGAACCTCATGTGTAACAATTCCAAATTTCATAAGGGCATAAATGTAGTTCAAATTCAAAATCAAATTCATAAATCTGATGATTTTGAGTACCCATTCAAAATGTAAGTCCATGAGATTCAAGGTGTTCATAAGAGGATTAGAATTTACGTCTAAGGCCTTTGTTTGATGGAAGTGATTAGGTCCATTCTGGTTCAATTAGTTTAGTCAGGGTGAAGAAGCTCAGTTTGATTATTAGTTCATAGATGCGCTCACATTTCAAATTCCTAAATTCAAACAAAGGGAATCAAAATCATGATAGGAAAATGGTAAATGGTGATGCTTGTTTGATCTTTCTAAGAAGAAAATAAATGACATACTCAATGAAGAACTTCAAGATTCAAAGGACTCAATTCATAGACATGGTACCAAATTGAAAAATTCTAAATATCTTAAGGAGTAACACACGGTTGTGCATCCTATTTACAATCACAAACCATTGTATCATTATATGTTTAAGAAATTATTGAAGGGAATCTTAAACATCATCCTCATATATGAGAAGATAACCTACTTGAAGTAAGTCAAACAAAGGATCATATTAATAACTCAAGAACATCATGATCACTCGCTTCACAAATGACATCAACTTAGTTACTTAATTCAGAGAAATAAAGTGATAGAGGAGATCACTTCTTATAGGAATTCAACAATATTTTGACTATGAGTGTCACCCAATAGTGTACTAAACACATCTTTTGCATGTGATTGCAGTGCCAAGGATATACACCATCCATTTGATAACTGCTCAATATGGATGCCTTCAAGTAAGAATGTATGTGGACTCAAAGGGGATGGTGCAGATTGTGTTTGCCAACCTTGTGTCATCCCAATGTACTTGTAGGTGTCTGCTACTCATCACACATGTATAGTATCAGTCCATTAGTGAGTGAGAACCCATGGATACATATGCAGTGATGCCTGAGTACTCCCAAACAGAGAACCTGACCCCTGTGGTTGGAAGACATTAAGAATAGTGCTTTAAGAGAAAGTATGTGAGAGTGAGTCTCTTGGGAGGAAGGAACAGGCCCCGTTGGGACTCAAATTTTCTTTCCTAATTTGAGTACCATTTCAAACTTTTGAGTCATTTTGAACCCTTTTAAAGTGCATTTAATGCATGTGTGTACTCGAATGTCCTATTGAGGCCTCTAAAGTGTTAAATGTTTCTAACACCTTTAATTCAATATATCCATGTATCCCATGAAGATAAATTTCCATTCCTAGTCATTCTATGAAGTTCCATTTTGAGTAATGTTTAGATTTGCATTTTTGCCGAAGTGTCAAACAATGACAAGAAGCCTAGTTTGAATTTGAATATCTCACACCTAGTAATGTCTCATGATTCATCACTTTCATACTGTTTAGTACACATATCAAAGAACCTATGTTTTAATTTTCAAGTTGTTTCAATATTTTTTGACTAGGTTTTGAATCCCTCAAAGTTGGTTGTTTACTGTTGTCATACTCATGTGAATTGTTCAAAATTTTGGGAGGCCTTGTTTGACCAGATATAACTTAGACCTAGTTGACTAAAATGAGAAAATTCATTTTGCATGGCATTCTAGAGGTTAGAGAATTTTTATGTTTCAGATTTGAGCTTATGATGAATCCATTTGATCAGTTTTCAAATGTGATTCCAAATGCAATTTGTCAAATTTTACTAGCATCAAGAAGTGTAGACTGACTAGTACCCCTGTTCGAGATGTCATAACTTTGAATCCATGATTGGCTAAACCAAATGGATTGTACCATTGTGTTCTACTTTGAAAATATTTTAAGTGTGCCTATTTTCAAGTCTTGACCAATCCGTTTTCACACTTTCCCAGGTCCATTCCATTTGTGAAAATCACTATTCTACTAGTGTTCCCAATTCTAAAATTCTGATTAACCACTTTGACTATTTTCCAATTGTGTCTTGTCATTCCTCATGAGCCAAAATTACATAATCATACTCTGCTCATGATAGTGAACAAGTGCCCCAGTTTTCGTGCCCTCAAGTGTTAGTTTGACTTATTTTCAAAGCCAAAATTGAATACGATCTATTATTTTTTGACATGTTTTCTTGTAGGCAGTTCTGAGAGGGAAAATTTGATAGTCAATATCTTTTTACCTTGATGTTTTCATGAGATGAAATCTAACAGGGTAAGAGAATGTGGAGAAAATAATCAACTTGTTAGTTTTTAGAGTTCAGTCAGGTGATTCAGTCAGTTTTTAAGGCAAGCTAGAGAACCTCTTGGCACAAATTTTATAGTTTGCAGAAAGAGGTGAAATGAGTTTTAAATTTTTATTCATTGTTCAAAATTGATTTTAATTGGTGCCAGGTGATTAATGGATCAATTTTTAAGGTTTAGTTTGATTTTTTAAGTCAAACCAACTTTAGGGACTGACTGATTTCATTAGATCAATGCAATTTTACTGATAGTAAGGGTGTCCTAAAGTTTCTAACTGATCATGATCATTAAGGATTTTAGTTTGCCTATATTTTCAATTTGAAATCAAATGGGCATCAAAGATTGTACACACTTTAAAGTACAAAGGAGGGTGAAAGTTATAATGTTTTCTTATGATGCAAATAGTGTTGTTAGAAGTAATGTTTCTTAATTCCTTGTAAAGATAAATTAGTGCCTCTAGATGCTTTATGAAGAATGGTTAGAATACCAATTGAAGGAAAAGATATAGTTTTTGTTTCCACTTTCCATTTCTGGCTATTGATCATTAATTAAAAACAAATCTTGACCATATAAGGAACACAAATATGCATCTTTTGGCTTGATGATCATAGGACTTTTATCCAAAGGAGGACCATGAATATTGAAGAATTCATGAAAATTAGATGATTAGAACATTGAACCAAGCTTTTCTTTCACTAATGCAATGCAAATATATATTTTTTCTCTTCCATCAACTGAAGTCTAAGGCAAAATCAGGGAACCCTCATCCTTTCCATCGAATATGGAGACCATACATCATAGAGCATCATTTGATTGAATTTCTAATATTTGGAATTGTAAAATGTTCCATGAAGTATGCTACCATTTGTGTTTGTATCATCAACACCATCCAGGTGCATATTCCTTTGTCTAGAATGTCTTTTCTCAAAATAAAATTACTCATCCTATTGCAAAGAACATTAAGTCCTCTGCCATACATATTAATGTTTCTTCCTTCATATTATTTTCCTTGATTGAGTACATTTTTAGTAACCTAACATAAATGAATCAAAATGAAGGACTTAAAGAGGATGATAGGGAGATGTACGATGAATTATGTAATTTGGTAATTTGAAGAAGAAACTAAGTATAATGAAATATAATGCAATCAATTAGAATATGTTGAATGTGGGAAAGGTATGCTGAGATGATGTAGATTGGGTGTAGCTAAGGGTAGAGATAAATGGCATCATTGTGAGTTGAAGCCCATGCGAGAGCGTTTGAATCATTTATGTGCATATCACAATTGTTGAATATATATGTGTATATATTCTGACATGCACTTCTATACACAATACATAAATGACTCATGTGACACCCATCAAAAATTGGGAAAAATGTTTTGGTTGGATAAATTCCTAATTGTTATCTGCGTACTACATTATGCTTACTACATACCTCACCAATAGCTATTCATATGGTTCTATTTGCATTCCACATTCTTGAGTTTTAGAGTAAAAGGTGGAGAAATTAAAGGTGAATTTAGCTAATGAGAAGGTTGTCTTGGAGTGGTAGAGATCCCAAAAATAGTCAACACACCAGTCTTATTAATAAATTCAATAGCTTGGGTCAAGAAATGTTTAGGACTCCCTTAATCAATGAGTATAATATGGAGGAGTTAAGTGAAAAGATACACACATTGGTGCACAGTGTCATTTTTCTTGTTTGCTAGAAGCTCCCAATGAAATAATTGAATACACAAAAGGGAGATTGTGCAACAAATAGTAGAGCACCTCAACAGTGCATTGCAAAGGGGTGTCCATCTTGTTTTCTGCCCAATTGGTGAACCATGTTTTGGATAAAGAAAGTCATCATCTCTAAGCTCGATTACGAAAGGAAAACTGCTAGGAAGAGCTTACCTATGAGAAGTAGACATCGAGGTCTCAGAGGAGGCCATGACTGTATGGATTTTTGAAGGCTCCCAAGGGGATTACAATTACCTGCATGAATCTACCCTACTCACTCCAATATTTCCCAAAGACATTTCCAAAATAGCTGAATGTTGATGAAATGAGGTAATAGAGATGAAGGATGCCATGGTTTTGAAGGAAAGCATGTAGTGATGTAGGAGCATCCTAGGTTTCACTACTATCCTACATGTTTTTTAGTTTTCTTAGTCTCTATTGAGTTGCAATGTCTTGCATTACTGAGTTCTTAGTTGTTTTCGAGTGTTTAGTGGATGCCAAGCTTCCTGGTTGATGTCGAGTCCATTTAGATGCCAAGTTTGTGTGCTTGCCTAGTTCATTTAGATGCCGAGTTCATATGACTGCTGAGTTTATTTGGATGTTGATTGTTAGTATTTTGTAGAGTCTTTGTTTGTTGAGTTGTCTGTGTGTAGTTTCCTATTGAGGCCAACCTTTGCATTTAATTTAGTGGTAGATATCTATTGCAAGATGACTTGTGGCTTAGCCTAGCATTTAATATGAGATTTTATTTAGTTGTATTTGTAATAGGCTGACTTTTGGCCATGCATATATTTAAGAAGACCTTGGTTAGAGTCTTAGGGTAGAGGCTTAGAGGGGAGAGAAATGCAAAGTTTGATCATCGAAGATTGTAATTGAATTGATTATATGTGGCCAAACCCAGAAGGCCTTATAGTTGGGCATGTAATCAATGTTTGAATAAATAGATGAATGAAGGCATTTACTTCCTCTATCTCCCGAGTTGTTTATATTTGTTGTTATTTCTATTGTGTTGACTTTGTATAGGTGGTTTGAATAGATGGGTGTACCTTTGGCCCTAGTTTTTCCTCCATTCCTACATCATGTAGCAAGAGGGAAGAGAGTTAAAAGAAATTGTGCCACATTTCTTGTGTGAGGTAGTATTTTAATTTTTAAATACATGAAGACTCAATAGTATAATATCTTCAAGACATTAGGCTTTTGGAAGCCAAAGACTTCTCGCATGGGGCCCATGGCCAACTAGAGGATATATTAAGTTAAATTTTGAATAATGTGTCCCATGAGGTGGAGATGATGTTAGTGGTGATTTGGATTGACAAGAAAATCACAAGGTGACACCTGACACACATTTTGAGGAGATGTTGACATGGCAACACCAAAATCGATGCTCAAGATCATGACACATGGTGAGATCAGATGACCTACACATTCCCACATTGTGAAGATCCACAGAAGTTAGAGAAAGTGGGGAAGTGCCTTGTTGCCATGTGGTAGTGGGCTCGAGTAGTAGTGACATAGATTTCTATCCAATTAGAGGATGCCATGTGGCAATGACATGGCAGGGTGCCCAGTAGGTGATGACATGGCATAGTGATTGTGTATGGAGATCCAATAGAAGACTACCACATGGGGTGTGTTAGGTGATGGTAGACCAATAGACCAAAAAAAGGGTGCCATGTGGCACCTAGGTGGTAGTGACAAAGCAAAGGTCAGACCAATCACAAGCTGCCATGTGTCAGATTGGTCAACCCAAGTTTGACCTGGATGTAAATATGGAGGGAAATATACATAGGTCTAATTATTATTATTTTTTAAATTTTTATCTTCCAAAGTATGTGTAGAGTTTTTTAAAAATCTTTTGAGGTTATATTGTAAAGTTTTGACACTAGAAAGATTTAAATTTTTGCAAAAAGAATTATAGACTTGAGAGTCATATTTGAGCATAGTTTTCAAATAGATGTCCTAGGCATCTTTGATGCACTAACATAGGACTATCATATACTGTTGGAAAGGTCTTGGAATGGATTTTCTAGTTTTGGATTTTGGATTTTCACAAGAGATAATATGTTCAATATATTCAGAGTTTTATCCTAGGTACTCATTTTTCAACCACATTTAGTTAAGGTAGTTCAAATTTGATTTTTGGCAAAGTGGTGAATTGGGTGTGTGCTAGAGGTAATAAGGATGCATTTAGTGATAATTTTTTCATCTCTAAGTCAGTTTAGTAAAGGTTTGATCAGCATTTTAGATGCATATCTTATTTTTTTGTTAGATCAAGGGTTTCTTATCAGTTAGAGGAGATATTTAAAGTATGTTACACTCAATGATGAGATTACTTTAAGTTGTTGGTTGTAGAGAGAAGAGAGATGCGTTACAGTAGTAGGGAAAGAAGATTCAAGTGGACATGTGTCACTTGCAGATTAGACCTGATTTCTTTTTCCTTTCCTATATCTTTCCTTTCTCATTGTAAAGGTTAGTTCCAGTTCTTAGAAGTTTTTCACTATTGTGATACAAAAATGATGGATCTAGTGAGGTTGAAATCTCTTTCATGACTGTGATTACACCATTTTTTCAACATTTCTCTCTTTTATGAACAATAATGTTGCAGTTTCTTGTAAGCAACTAGTTAACACAATCATTTCTTGTGTATATTTTGAGTTTTGGCATATACCATGATGTATTGATTTCAAGGAAATTAATAAGAAAGCCTCATTGAAAGTTTCAGTCTAAAATTTGCATCCATCTTCATGAGTTTGTAATTTTCTATTGATAAATGCATAAGGTGCATATTGTCCAGTTGTAGCCTGGAATCGAAGTTGTATGCCATTGTATGTTTTTCTATTGGGTCAAGAATATGAGTAAATTTCTTGATATACATTGAAAAAATTGTAGGGATCATAGGAGGATGTGATAAGCATGAATTTCATTTTGAAGATAGACATCTATTTACAAGGTAGATAGAAAGATATGATATCTAAATATATGAGTATATTTTGGGTATGTATGTGTATGTTATCACTTAGTTAATGCCCAATGGATAAGGGACTAATCAGCTTAGGGAATGCATATTTGTATTGTTCATACTTGATTTATGCTGATATTCAATATTATTTATCGAATGTTTTCCCTTTTATATTGAAAGAGCTAAAGGAGTTACCCTCACTTGTCTTATCTAGTTCACATGTTATTTTATTAGCTATTCCATGCCTATGTTGTCTGTATAAGCATTAGAAGAAATAAGTGTTTTATACTTTTTGTTTAGATTTAGTTGTATGCTTTTAACACTAGTACCATATGAAGAATCTATAGGTCCACTCGCCTAGGTTTTGTAGAGCTTGAAGGAGAAGAAGGGTCTAGCTTTATAATTGGCCCGATGTTTGAAAGGGTATGTTATAGATTTTGATCTCATTAGGATATTTGAAACATAACATTTTAAAACATCAACAGGCCCGATGTGAGCACCCAAAGGGTAATCAAAGATCTCCAAAGGTTTTGTGTTAATGTACAAAGACTAGACATCATCACCCTATTTTAAGAGAAAATATAATAATATTATATCAAGTAACCATGTAGATTTTTTGACACAGTCTGGCGTCATGTTGCCATGTACAGGACAAGTCGAATGAAACATAAGATTTTTGGTCAATACCTGACAAAATGTCAATATAGGAAATAGTGAAGGCCATGGCTTTTGGAAGCCATGGGAGTTTAACTTGAGGCCTAGGATGTAGCATTGAATTTGAAGGAGCTTGCATTCACTATCATGCACAAGTAGAACACAAACATGAGTTGGGATAAGAAATTTGAGCAATCCGACCATATGATAAGTGAATTCAAATAGAACCGCTTGCGCATCATATTAGGACCCTTGTATTTTGATGGCTTACGACATGTAGCCTATGTGTCAAATGTCAAATTCGACTATCTACATGGTATAAGTTATCCAAATACAGTGATAGAGGTTGCTCAGGTAGTAAGGAAGCTATCCAAAAACCATTTTATGGGACATCCATGTTGTTATAATAGTGGTTTTTTGATAGTGTGTGAATGGTAACCATAAAAGCCCTGAGTCTCTTAAGCTCATTTTCTTAAAGGCACCAAAGAATTTTTAGACAAATCAAGGTGTGCCAATTTCTGCTAAATGAAAATCACATGCATTTTCATGAATAAGACACTACCACGGTGAAATGCCAAGTCACATGTGTACAACCACTTGAATGAAAGTTGTGGGTATTGGTGAAGGTTTCTATGTAGGTACAGAGAGAAGATGACATCTGTGCATTGCTTGAAAAAGTGCTCGAGTCATGAAAAGGTGAATGATCTATTTTTGAAGGGTAAAAATTAGAGGAGCCAAACAAACACAAATAAATCATTGCATATTTTCAAGGTTTCAAGGTTCTTTATAGATACATGTATCGAGCATAACAAACATAAACTGGAGTGATAGGTGGAGTCTTCACCTCAATACAAGTGTTGATCATTAAAGATATATGCCTTATTTATCCAAGTAGTTATATCTTCTAATTGGTTCATTGGTTATAGGTTGATAATAATCATCATAGACTATCCTAAGTTGTGAGGTCATATTTTTAATACAACACAATGATCATTGGTAGAATGGAAAGGGAAGCCACAAAATAATGAAAGGATATCAATGAAATAATTTCAAGGAATGATTATCACAACTAAAATAAAATCTAGAAACATTATTCATTACAAAAACTTGGAGGTAATAGGGGTTCCAATTTTGGAAGGGGAGACTTCTTTCTTGCTATAGACTTTGTGCTACAAGAGTGAATGGGGTTCTTTTTCTGAAAGGGATAAACTATGTGCTGCATATGAGGGTAAATATAGAATGTATAGGGATGAGCATTTTTTGATTGTGATCAAAATTGTTAGTTTTAATTTAGATTCATTTTTTTAAATCTTTTTGCAAGTATTTTGAATTATCAGTAGTTTTAAGAAATTGTATAGTTTTTGATCAAATGAAGATTCCATGGTTTCAAAGATTATATGCTTTGAATTGATCTTTATCTTGTTCATGTGTGGATTAAGACTAAAAAATTGAGTTGTTGATCTATTGTTGAATTCATTTATTTATAGAGGTTATTCTTTTTTTTTTAATCTCTTCTTATTTTTGAGTTCATGTATAGGTGGAAGGACTGTGTATTTCCATTGTTTTATGTGAGAGTAGTCTTATTTCATTTATGTTATAGTTATTTGTCCACTATCCAAGAATAGTGAGGGAAACCTTCACTTTTAGGTTAAAAGGATTCCTTAGTCTCACTCTTTGCATATCTAATCAAGGAGTTGTACCTTGTAAAATTTAGCGGATGCTTGCATAATCTCATTGCAACACGATCCAACTATTGGTGCCATTTTGTCTTCAAGTTTGGGCATTTTCGAGTCATTTTGCAAGCATTTGTGTGAAGAAAAATCTGTTTACCAACAATGTATAAATGTAAATATAAAATTGAACCAATTCATTTAAAGAGAAGAACATGATATATCTAGCTGCTAAATATATGCAATCAACCCAAACAAGATATGAAAACAAATCTAAAAACCAGAGTGAAATGAATGATAAAGTACTCACCTTGAAAAGTTTAGAGGATTATGCTTTTTTTTTTCTTCAAAAATCATGGACCTAAACTTGTGAGTGAACTTCCGAATGTGGATTCATGATCACAAAAGAAAACCCCCAAAATGTTATTTTTTTTCAGGGCTCCAGGAATAGTTTGACCTTGACAAAATGTGACAAAACACTTTATGATGAAGTCATTGTGTTTTCAAGACAATTGAAAATTTGACCCAACTTCTCTAGAAATGTTTTAGTGATTTTTTTCTAGATCTATGGTCACAATTTGACTATGTTACTCCACAATATAACTTATTTCTTGCTTTGGGTGGATTTTCTCTTAGTAAAGCCCTATATTGAGGAATCAACTTCAAAATTAAAATTTATAACATATAAGGAAAGAAAGAAAAATGTAAATATTCACCTTACTTGTAGAAACCTTTATCAACAAGGATTTGCAATGATTGTATGTTGTAGAAGTTGAATTCACAATGAAGGATGTAAGAAACCTCCACAAATGCAATGGTCTACCAAAACCACATCAGGGAGTCATGGATTTAAATTTCTATCAATAAATAAGAAGATGAGTGCCTCAATGTAGAAATATTCTCTTGATGGCCAACAAAACACTAAATGTTCAAGAGGAAACACTCACTAATGATCCTTAAATCTTTGAATTCCTTGAATGCTTGATGAAAATCTACTTGCATGAATGCTTGAAATTGCTTGATTTTCTTGATAGATTGTGATTGATGATGGGTTTCCTCTGATGTCTTTAATTAAAAATGAGGTGTCTAGGCTTCCTTTTATACCTTTTTTGGTGTAAAAATAAAGAAAGTAAAAAAGGTCACCTAATTTTACAATTTACAAACTCAAGAGAAAATTGGCCCCAATATTTAAAGTCCTTGATGAATAGGTCAACCTATTCCAGAAGAAGTTGACCTGGGTTGACCTATTCTAGTTTTGGTCTACTTGGAGCCAACCTTGAGGTCTTAGAGACTGCATTGGTGAAATTGAAAGATATGTGGTAGAATAGGAGAAAGAACTAATTGCACATGAATTCATTTATGGTCCATAAGGTCACTAAAGGAAGAGAGCTAAAATTTCTTAATAGGTGTTGAGAATAGATTGAAGAAGATTGTTGAAGAAGTATGATCAATATGTTTCAATCATTGTTTTTTCACTGATGTCAAACCTGCTATTTGCTATAAGATAACTGTTTATATGATTTAAGTGCTATCACTTATTTGATTGATGAAGAGGATTTGATCAAAAAGATGTAACAATAGCACCTAGAGGAAAGGTTGAGTTATGATTATGTAAAGGAGTACAAGAATCAATTAAGATAATGATAACATGATGTATTAATAATCTACTTAAGGTTACAAAGGCTGGTTACACTAAGAAAGTTTAGAAGAACAAGTTAAACAAACTTTGTCTTCCAAGCTTGACCAAGTGGATAGTAGGTGTCGAACAGAGTTAGTGCAAGCCAAGTAGAAAATCAATTTGAGCTGAGTAAAGGTCTATTCTAGTATATGCCAAGAAAAATAGTGGATGTCGAGTGAAGTTTAGTTGATGCTAAGCACCGATAAACTTTAGTTCATGCCAAGTGATTTTACAGAGGATGTCGAGCAATGTAGTATGTGCTAAGCATTAGAAGCATGATAATGCTGAGTCGCTACATTATTTGAAAGATCATGAATTTGATGGATCTGAGATGAATTTTTTTTTTCTTGGATTGTGTGAACTAGGTGGAAGATAAGACTGATGAGTTGGTGGCACAAAATTCAAGGTAAATCATTTTTGAGGCAAATTTAAAGAGAATTGAAGGAGAAGTCTCTAGAAGAGATATGAAATATGGGGTAGATTCATTGTATCCTACCTAATCCATCCTAACCCTAAATTGGATGATGGAGAATGAGCATCAAAAGATCTTAATTTCCTATTTATAGGAATGACTAGTCAAAAGCAAGGGTTGTTAGGTGTGAGAACCTAAGGAAGACAAGGTGTCAGGGGTCTTGCTTCATTAAGTGACCTAAGAGAAGAGTCTGTAATGACATGTTAAGTAAGAAGGCTTAACGATATGAATGCTTGAAGTGTGAACAAGTTATTAGAGCTAAAATGTGTGAAGGCCAAGAAAAATAAAGGACTAGAACAAAGATTTGCAATCTGCAAATGGAGTTGTAAGCTGTTATCAGATCAAGCCTTATTGTTACTCTCTAATAATTGTATCAGTCTAGGGAAAATCCTTTGGATTGAGGTTGAACTAAAAGTCATTTGTAAATCCTTTAACTAGATGAAATTCCAAGTGAATGGTCTAAAGTCCTCTAACAAGGCTCATTCCTAATAGGGTGATTGCAATCCTTTAACAGGGTCACATTTAACAATGTGTATTGTAACCTTTAATAGGGTTGGCCTTTTAGAGGGAATCACTTCAGAAGAGTGAAAAAGAGTAGCATGTTACTGGTTGTTTTTCCCAAATAGGGTTTCCACATAAATCACTGTGTCAAGTGTGTTGATGAATCTGTTATGTTTCATGTTTACATTTCTGCAAGTTGATTTGATAGTAATGTACAAGTTTTTAAGTGATTGCATAATCTAATGGATGCATGCATGATGATAAATGTTTATGGATTCACTAAGCTGTGAAAAGTTTTATTTATACATCTAGACCTTGGATAACTAATTCACCCCCCTCTTAGTTATTCTAAAGTATTCCAATAATTGGTATTAGAGCCATCTGCTTAATATGACTAGTTTGAAGGTACTAGCAGCATAAAGATCAAGATGTCAAAAAGAGAAGTACCCAAGCTTAATAGAGATAACTTTCCTACATGGAAAAGTTTGATGAAGCTACACCTTTTAGGACTCAAAAATCATGCACAATCTACCATTACTACTGAATGTGTTGATCCTGCTGGAGCCCCAACTACTAATGATTTGAAAAAGAAGAAAGAACATAACCAGGCAATGCTAGAGATTGCCTTTGCCCTAAGTTATGTTGAATTTGATGATATCAAAGGTCTTGATAGTGCAAAAAAATGTGGGATGCCTTAACCACCATCTATGGAGGAGACATTAATGTTCTAAGAGCCAAAGCTGAAAGTCTCAGAGGTAAGTTTGATGATATGAGAATGGAACAAGCTGAAAATATTGCCTAATATGTCACAAAAATAAAAGAAGTTGTTAATGTAATAAGAGGATCTACTGGTAAAATAAATGATGATACTATACTAAGTAAAGTTTTAAGGACACTGTTGCCTATATATGCTATTAGAGTTTCTACAATTCAAAAATTGAGATGTATACTAGGGAATAATCTATCACTTCAAGGTTTGGTAAGTAGACTCACTACTTTTGAGCTATCTAACTTTGATAATTACAAACCTAATAATATTGAATTTTCTTTCAAAGATAAAGTGTCATTGAAGGAACCTAATGAGAATTAAAAATAGAAAAAGATAAAGTATGTGTCCAATGACAGTGATACAAATGAGGAAGATGTAGAACAACTTGAAGCACTACTGGCAAGAAGATTCCACACAAGTAAAGGTAAGTTCAAAGGTAAATTACCTATCATTTCTTTCAATTTCAATGAGGTTGGTCATATTGTTGGTAGATGACCAAAAAGGAATAACTATAGAGGTGGTGACAAATACAAAAGTAGGAGAGATGAAGATAAGGACTAGAAAGGCAAAGGCAAAAAGACATGCTACATTGATGAAGAGGAAAAAAAATATGAATCTAATGAACATGATGATGAAGTGGTGTATGTTACAATGAAGGACATATCTAATGAAGATGAGGCAACTGCACTTGTGACTTGTGTGAACAAGAATGACAGATGGATCATTGACAATGGGTGTTCTCATCACATGACTGGAGACAAAAGTAAGTTCATTACCCTGAATTGTTATGATGAAAATAGTGTAAGATTTGGTAATGATGCACCATGTTTAATAGAAGGAAAAGGTTCTATTAGAATCATAGATAAGATTTTATGTGATAATGCCTAATATGTTGAAGGACTTAACTATAATCTCTTGAGTGTGTCACAATTGAATAATTTAGGATGCAAGGTTGAGTTTGCAAATAAGATTGCTAAGATATATGACACAAATGGAAAACTGATTGGAAAGGGTGATCAAACTAGGAGTAATCTATTCTATCTTGAAATAGAGGATGCTACTTGTTTAATTATAAAATTTGATGATGTGTGGTTGTGGCACAAAAGGTTATGTCATGTCAATTTTGATAACCTGGTCAATATTAGTGACATAAGAAAAGTTAGAGGTTTTCCTAAGTTGAAGAAGACTAATAATGTAATATGAAAATAGTGTTAGTTAGGCAAAATGACAAAGTCAAGTGTTAAGAGTAAAACTCATACCTCTAAAGGTATACTAGAGATTGTTTATACTGATTTGTGAGGACCAATTGAAGTGAAAAGCTATAAAGGAGATAAGTACATTATGATGTTTGTTGATGACTATTCTAGAATGATGACAATTATATTTTTGAAATAGAAATCTAATGCTTTCCAAATGTTTAAGTGGTACTTAGCAAGAGTTAAGAAGGAAATAGGTAAAATTCTAAAGTTTTTGAGATCAGACAGAGGAGGAGAATTTATGTCAAATAAGTTTGAGATGTTCTATAGTGATAGAGAAAAAATTTGATTTAAAATACTGGAGAGAAGTTGTAAGTACAACTCTCTATACTTTGAATCATGTACAAGTCAAGAAAGGTACTCATTCAACACCTTTTAAACTATGGTATAGATACGCACCCAATGTAAAATACTTTGAGGTATTTGGAAGAAAATGTTACATTCTTAAAGACTTTAGGAATGGTAAACTAGATGCAAAAAGTGAAGAAGTTATATTCCTAGGATATTCCACAAGAAGTAAAGCTTATAAGTGTTTAAATACTAGCACTAACAGAGTTGTGAAAAGTGCAAATGTGAATTTTGATGAATATAAAGAAGTATATGAGGTTGAACCTATGAAAGAACTAGAAGAATACAAATCATTTGTATACTCTTATGAAGGAATGCCTACTGAAGAAGATGCTACAAATAAAGCTACAAACCAACAACAAGTTTCAGTGACTACTGAGTCACATACTATGAATGTCAAGTTACATTCAGGAACTGAGCTACATTCAGATGCCAAGTTGAAAAATGAAGTAGAAGCACATTTTGATTTTGAGAATAGCATACATAGAAGAAATATTGAGCTACCCAATAGAGATGTACATAGTGACTCTAAAACTGAAAGAGAAAATCAAGAAACTAGAGCTAAACCAAGATTGTCCAAATATGTCATGAGAAATCATCTTGCTATACAAATGATTGGAGATAAATATTCTAGACCAATGACTAGAAAAAAATTGAAAAATGATACATGTTTACTGAGCATGAAAGAACCTAAATCAGTGAGAGATGCAATATAAAATGTAGACTAGAGTAAACCCATGGAAGAGAAGATTGAACAAATAGAGAAAAATAAGACATGGACTCTAGTTCCTAGATTAGAAGAAAAAAATGTGATTGGCACCAAGTGGGTATTCAGAAACAAGCTAGATGAAAATGGTGAAGTCACAAGGAACAAGGAAAGACTAGTCTACAAAGGATATGGACAAGAAGGAAGATTTAACTATGGAGAGACATTTTCCTCTATTGCTAGATTGGAAGGAGTAAGAACTTTTCTTGCTTATTTTTCATACAAAGGTTTCAAATTTTATCAAATGGATGTTAAATCTACATTTATGAATAGTATATTAGAGGAAGAAGTTTACATAAAACAACCATAAGATTTTATTGATTTAACAATAAGAACATGGTATGTAAACTACACAAAGCTCTATATGGTTTGAAACAAGCACCAAGAGCATGGTATGAGAGACTTCAAAACTATCTTATGAAAATTGGATTTGAAAGGACTGATGATAACAACAATCTATACGTAAAGACATAAAAAGGAAAGGGTATTTTGTTATATAAAATTTCTGTTGATGATATCATATTTGGAGGTCAAGATGCTTCATGTAAATATTTTGCAAATGAAATGAGACAATACTTTGAAATGTCTATGTTTGGAGAGATCAAGTTGTTTGTGGGTTTGCAAGTATATCAGATGAAATATAGTATATACATCACTTAGTCAAAATATGTCAAGGAAATATTGAATTTTTTTGGATTAGAGGATTCTAAACTAGTAAGTACACCTGTGGTGATAGGACAAGTTGCCAAAGAATGATGATTCAACTAAGGTGAATAAAAAATTGTACAGGTCTATGCTTGGAAAATTACAATATGTAGTACATAACAGACCTAACATTGCATTATCTATAGGGATAGTTGCAAGATTCTCTACTAATCCCAGAGATAATCACTTGATGGATGTAAAGAGAATAATGAGATATCTGAAAGGAACAAAGGAGTATGGTCTATACTATAAGAAAAATGAGAAATTTAAATTAAGAGCCTATACTAATGCTGATTGGGTTGGAAATATTGATGATAGAAAGAGAACTAGTGGATGAACATTTTTCTTAGGCAAGAGGCTAGTTACATGGACTAGCAAGAAACAAAACTACACTCACAATCTACTACTGAAGTTGAATATGTTGCTACTACTGTAAATTTTACAAACATTGTATAGATCTAATAGTTACTCAAAGGTATGAAGGAAGAGATCACAAAACCAGTAACACTTTATTGTGATAATACAAGTGTTATCAATATATCAAAAAATTCTGTAATTCACACAAAGACCAAGCACATTGCAATCAAGTATCATTACTTGAGAGAATTAATTCAAGATAAAGATGTGAAGATGGAATATGTTAACACAAAATAGCAAATTGATGATATCTTCTCAAAAGTATTACCTGAGGATGCTCATGAGTATCTAAGAGGTAAACTAGGGGTGATACCCCTATCAAAGGCTATCTAAGTAATAAAAGGAGTGTCCTACATCAAATAAGCTGATTTCATATGTTACACATTGATGTAGAGGATCTTAATTTAGGAGCTACCTAAAGTAATCAAAGAGATGGAACTAAAAATTAGTCACAAGTAAGGTGATAGAGGGAGAAACTGAAGAAGTTCATATCTACATATTAAGATGACAAGTCTTTGGCATTGTTTTCAAAGAGGGAGATAATTATTGATCAAGGGAAATACAAGAAAGAGAAATAGAGGGAGATAATTGCATAGAAGGAGATAATTGCTGATAATGCAGTATACACAAGAAAGAGGAAGATAGTTATTGATCAGGAGAAACAAAGAAAGAGAAATCCTAACATCTACCTAGTAAGAGGGAGATACAAGAAGAAATTTAGAGGGAGTTATAAGGAAGAGTTTTGTAACCTATTCAGAAGATGGAAGTTGCTAATAGAGGAAGAGATTTCTATACAAAGAATTATTTTATTTTTGGTATTGTCTTACTATTTTAACCTAGTTAGTTTGGTTTGCCACCATCAATGCCAAAGAGGGAGATTATTGAGAATAGATTAAAGAAAATTGTTGAAGAAGTATGATCAATATGTTTCAATCATTGTTTTGTCACTAATGTCAAACTTTCTATTTTTTGGTAAGATAACTACTTATATGATTTAAGTACTATAACTTATTTGATTGATGAAGAGGATTTGATCTAAAGATATAAGAATAGCACCTAGAGGAAAAGTTAAGTTATGATTATGTAAAGGAGTACAAGAATCAGTTAAGATAGTGATAACATGATGTATTGATAATCTACTTAAGGTTACAAAGGCCGGTTACACTAAGAAAGTTTAGAAGAACAAGCTAAACAAAGTTTGTCTACCAAGCTTGACTGAGTAGATAGTAGGTGCCAAACAAATTTAGTGCAAGCTGAGAACAAAATTAGTTTGAGCTGAGTAAGGTCTATTCTAGTGTATGTCGAGAAAAACAGTGGATGCCAAGTGAAGTTTAGTGGATGCCAAGCACCAATAAACTTTAGTTTGTGCCAAGTGATTTTATAGAGGATGTAGAGCAATGTAGTATGTGTTGAGCATCAGAAGCATGATAATGATGAGTGGCTGCATTATTTGAAATGTTATGAATTTGATGGATTTGAGTTGACAAGTTTATTTTCTTGAATTGTGTAAACCAGGTGGAAGCTAAGATTAATGAGCTGGTGGCACAGAATTCAACATAAACCATTTTTGAGGTGAATTCAAAGAGAATTTAAAGGGAAGTCTCTAGAAGAGATATGAAATATGGAGTAGATTCATTGTATCCCACCAAATCTATCCTAACCCTAAATTGGACAATGGAGAATGAGCAACAAAAGATCTTAATTTTCTATTTATGGGAATGGCTAGTCAAAAGCAAGGGTTTCCAAGTGCAAGAACCTAAGGAAG
Organism: Cupressus sempervirens; assembly: GCA_028749045.1. Lineage (NCBI taxonomy): Eukaryota > Viridiplantae > Streptophyta > Pinopsida > Cupressales > Cupressaceae > Cupressus > Cupressus sempervirens. The sequence continues at coordinate 1,043,305,093 of CM053785.1, read as the reverse complement.
ACAAGGAGTCAAGGGTTTTACTTCATCAAGTGACCTAAGAGAAGAGTCTACAATGGAATGTTAAGCAATAAGGCTTAAGGGTATGAATGCTTGAAGGGTAAACAAGTTGTTAGAGCTGAAATGTGTGAAGGCCAAGAAAAATGGAGGACTGGAACAAAGATCTATAATTTGAAAATGGAGTTGTAAGTTGTTGTCAGATCAAACCTTACTATTAATCTCTAATAATTGTATTAGTATAGGGTAAATCCTTTGGATTAAGGTTGACATAATAGTCATTTGTAAATCCTTTAACTGGGTGACATTCCAAGTGAATGGTCTAAGGTCCTCTAATAAGGCTCACTCCTAATAGCTAACAAGGTGATTGAAATCCTTTAATAGGGTCACATTTACTAGTGTGTATTGTAACCTTTAACAGGGTTGGCCTTTCACAAGGCATCACTTTAGAAGAGTGAAAAGTAGTAGCATGTTACTAGTAGTTTTTCCCAAATTGGGTTTCCACATAAATCACTATGTCAAGTGTGTTGATGAATATGTTATGTTTCATATTTACATTTTTGCAAGTTGATTTGATAGTAATGTACAAGTTTTTAAGTGATTACATAATCTAATGGATGCATGCATGATGATAAATGTTTATGGGTTCATGAAGCTGTGAAAAGTTTTATTTATACATCTGGACCTTGGATAACTAATTCACTTCCCCCTCTTAATTATTCTAAAGTATTCCAATAATAGGTGCTTCCATTTTAAGATTGTACATACAATAAAATAGATCAAAAGAAAAAGTTGATCTTATTATGATCCAGGAGATAGATAAATCATCAAGCTTCCAATTAGATTTGAGTCTTCATCATATCCAGAATCAAAATAAGAGAGATGTCATTGAAATAAAAAGTGTAGTGAACTCTCCCAATAAGGTTTGTGCTCCTTATTGTAAACTACACAAAAAGGAAGAGGGTTTTCTTTAAGAAAAGATGACAAACATGCATGTCCTTAAGGTATTAGAAACAAGAGTAGGCTTCCAAGACTATCAATATTGTAAAGAAGGATCAAACAAAAATCAAACCTCCTAGACTATTAGTAATTTAGAGAGGGATCAAAAGAAAGAATAAGGCCTCCTAGAATGTTAGCATTCCAAAGAGAGATCCAATAAAACAAAGATCAAGCCCCCAAGAATTGCTAATAGTTCAATAGAGGAAACCAAACTATCAAAGTATGTATGTGCATAAGTGAGTATAGTATATGCCCCCACATTAAAGTAATTGAAAATTACTTAACATGATCAATAAATTTAATGGAAGGCACATACATGCATCCACTAGAAAATTTTCCACTATGAAATACCCCCAAGAGAGAAAATTTCAAGGAAACCATGGCCAAATCCAAGCAAGTACTCTGGTGGGAGTCACTATTCTCATCACTAGTAGTGAGTGCTAAATACATAAAAATCATGTTAGACAAATCATAATCCATATCAATATTTTTATAGTCATCACCACTACCATGCGTATTAGAATCATCATCAAGAGTATCCTCTATATCAAGATTAATAGAATCTAAAATATTAATAAAATCACCATGTTTATCCATTTGCACCATGCTACTATGATTAACTTCCTCTAAAGAATCAAGCATGGGTTAATCAAGGGAAAGAAAAGGTTGATTTGAAGATGGAGTTTGAGAAGCAAGAGTGCGGGCTTTGACCTTAGCTTGATGGTTCTTGTGATGCTTATAAGCATTATTATTGTGAATGGTTTTACAAAATAAATTTGAAGGATTATTATCAACTATCATATGTTCTAAAGAGGTAAAAAAAAATGATTTGAGAAATGGTAGGAAAAAGAATAGGAAGGGTAGACAAGACAATTGCAGGAGGATCAACCTTAGGAATGCTAATCTTAAGAATATTTTCTACCTTATATTTTTGATAGGAATGATAAAGATGATCATGATTATTTAATAAAATCTAAGGGATAGCTGGCCAATAAACATCGATCTCAACATAATCTTGAGGAAACAAGGGTATACAAAGAGAATGATTAATGGTGACAACCTCCCCATTATGGGAAAATTTGATAAACTTATGAATAGGTGAAGCTATAGGTTGCATAGAAGAGAGCCACAAAATACTAATCTTAACTTGAAATTGATTGGATGTATGATAACGACAAATGTAGTATGAACAACCTTACTAGAAAAAGTCACAAGCATATTAATATAACCTTGAGGGCATTAAAGAAAACCATTACAAGTTTGAATCCAAACATTAGATGTGTCATAGCTATTCTTATGCAACCCTCTGACAAAAATATTCTCTTTAGTGATAACATTTAGAAAGGACAAGGGATCAATAAAAACATTATAGGAAGGGATATGAACAACCCTAGAAGTAATGTAAAGAGGACCATTAGGAACTATGAACATATCCAAAAGATCAAAATTGATAGGAGGTGAAGGTTTAGGTTTAGGAAAAGGTAAAACTAAAGGTTGAGATTGAGACTCAACATGATTAGCTTCTATCTTATCATCATAACTAATGTTAGTAATTGGAGAAGAGGTTTACTATTAACATTTTTTGAATGTGGTGGTAAATTTTTGATGTAGATTTATAAATTTTGACTAGGAGGAGCTAAGGATTTATTCATACTATTAACCTTAGCATCAACATATATAGCATTAAAATCAATACGATATTGAATAAAATTTTTCAAATCATAACACTTTTAAGTATCATGACCTAGTTGATGATGATATCGACAAAAAAATATTTCAATAGAATGAATTAGGTATTTATTTTCTAGTTTCAATAAAGTCACTACGTTTTTTTAAAACATTTTTCTTACAATGCATTAAATCAATCCAAAAAATTTGAGAACCATTATTATTTTGAAATTATTGAATAAAAGTGTTGGAAAGAGTTTCAAAGGAATCAATAGATTAAGGGGGTAAATATAAATTCCATTTCAAATTTTGTCTCTAAAAGTATATGCAAAAAACTTAGCCATAAGCCTACAGTCCTAAGTAAAATATCTACGTATAGTTTGGAAAGTCCTAAAGTGAATCGGAGGATCAACCTTACCATTATAATTATCAAGATGAGGTATCTCCACATGTTGTGAGATAACATGAAGGATGTCTAAGAAAAGGGGATTACCAATGTCACATGTAGGGATATTGTACTTAGAATGAGTAAATTGAGTCAATTGAGCCACCTATTTTTACAAAGTGATAACAATTTGAACCAAGCTACTAATGGAAGTGTTAGAAGGCACAATTATAGGCATAGATATATTGGACGTATTATAAATTTATTTGGAAGCAAAAGGAATATACAAATATGTTGTTGGGGGATTGGAAGGAATGAGAAGAGAATTGAAAAATATAAAAACAATGTCACTATTTGAAGAAGGCAATCAAATACTGGAAGGAAGAAATTTGTACTACAGTACATACCTTGAATAGAGTACAATTGAAGAAAGACTCAAATCAAACTCCTTATGAAATATGGTATGACTACAAACCCAATGTAAGTTACTTGAAAGCATTTGGTAGCAAATGTTATATCTTGAAGGAATCTAGGAAAGGTAAATTTGATATCAAAGGTGATGAAGGCATATTCTTAGGATATTTGTGTAGAAGTAAAGCATAGAAATGTTTGAATCTACCCACTCATAAAATCATAGAAAGTACACATGTGAGAATTGATGAATTTGTGAAAAAGAGTGAAGAGAAAAGCAACAAAGAACTCGAGGATTACAAAATGTTTGTTTATTATGAACTTGATACCATGCCAAACATACTTGAAAGTTAGGAGGTTCACCTCCCAAGTCCCCAAAATCTCCAAAAGCTATTGAGTTGTTGCATCTAATACAACTCAAGTAATAGTCCAAAGGATGTGAATCATAGTTAGATGCTACCGAGCTAGTGCCTGAGCAAACTGAGTTAGATGAACCCAAGTCATAGATAGTGGGACCTGAGCTTGACATAGAAGATTATGAAGAGGTTAATGGAACATGTTATAAATCCAAAATACCTATGTTAGCAAGATATGTTAGAAAGCACCATGCACCTAATCAGATCATTGGAGACAAGTTAGATGGAACAATGACAAGAAACAAATTGAAAACTACATATTTTCTTGCTGAATTTGAACCTAGAAATATTAAAGATGCTTTGGACAATGAAAGTTGGATTGAAGCTATGAATTAAGAAATAGAACAGATAGAGAATAATAATACTTGGACTCTTATTCCTAGACCCAAGGATAAAAATGTAATTGGTACAAAGTTTGTATTCAGAAATAAGCTAAATGAAGATGGAGAAGTTCCAAGAAACAAAGAAAGGATAGTCTGTAAAGGCTATTCTCAAGAAGAAGGTATTGATTATGATGAAAATTTTTCTCTTGTTTCAAGATTAGAAGGTGTGACAAATTTACTAGCATATACAACATACAAAGGATTTAAAGTTTATCAAATGGATGTAAAATCTGCATTCTTGAATGGAATTCTTGATGAGGAAGTCTACATTGAACAACTTGAAGGTTTTGTAGTTCCTAGCAAGAGAGATATGGTTTGTAAATTACACAAAGATTTGTATGGTCTCAAGCAAGCTTCTAGAGCTTGGTATGAGATAATTCATAACTACTTGGTAAATATTGGTTTTCAAAGAATAGATGATAAAAATAGTTTGTATATCAAATAAGGGTTGGACAAGAAGATTATGTTGGCAAAAATATTTGTGGATGACACTTTATTTAAAAGAAATGATGACTTATGAAAGATATTTTCAATAGAGATGAGTGAGAATTTGAGATTTCCATGCTTGGAGAGATTAATTCTTTGTTGGATTATAGACCCAATAGAAGAAATATGGTATCTATATTACGCAATCCAAATATATCAAAGAAATTTGGGATGGAAGACTCAAAACCTATTGGAACACCTATGTCTACTGGACATAAGCTTTCCAAAAATGATGATTCAAAAGAGGTATATCAAACCACATATAGATTAATGATTGGAAAATTTCAATATGTAGTCCACACAAGGCTCAATATTGCATTAGTAGTTGGTATGGTGGCAAGATTCTTAGCAGATCCTAAAGAAAATCACATGATGGAAATCAAGAGAATCATGAGACATCAAATAGGTACTAAAGAATATGGACTATTGTATAAAAAAGTAGGCAATTTAGATGTGAAAGAATTCACAAATGCTGATTGGGTAGGAAGTGTTGATGATAGAAAGAGCATAAGTGGTGGAGCATTCTTTATTGGTAAAAGACTAGTATCTTGGACAAGCAAGAAGCATAATTGTATTTCTTAGTCCATAACAAAGGTAGAATATGTGGAAGTAACAATTAATTGTTCTAATATTGTTTGGTTCAAGCAACTGTTGGCAAGTATGAAGATAGAGATCAAGGATCCATTGTTATCTTCTATGATAACACTAGAGCAAATTATATATCAAAGAATCCTATGATGCATACCAAAACCAAGAACCAAGTACATTGCTATAAGATATCATTTTTTGAGAGAATTGGTACAAGATAAAGAGGTAAGATTGGAATATGTGAATACAAAAGAGAAAATTGTAGATATATTCACTAAGCCATTAACTAAGGATAAATTTTTTGTATCTAAGAGTTTAGTTAGGAATTATTCCCCTATCTGAAGCTCACTAAATGCAGTTTAGTGATGCATTAACTAAAGCATATTGAAGATCAGATAGTTGATACAATATTGATAGAGGAACATTGCAAATGAATTGGTGCATAAGGTACACTAATATTCACTTAATATTGTCCTTGGAATGAGGTTTCAAAGAGGGAGAGTTTGGCTGTCATATCAAAAGAAATTTTGTTTGGTGATGTCAAAGAGGAAGAACTTGGTCTGATATCAAAGATAGAGAGTTTACTATCAAAAGAAGATTTTGTAGGCAGAGTTTTGCTGACAAAGGGAGAAACTAAAGGTAGAGGGAGTTCACACTAATAGAGGGAGTTGAGTTCTCATGGATGAGAATCATAATGAAACTAGGGATATGTTCCTTACTTTATTCTTGCTCTGAAAATTTTATTGTATTATGACATGTTGAGTTGCCATCAATGCCAAAGAGGGAGATTGTTGAAAATAATTGATTAATTGTGTATTGTCTTTGATGTTACAAAAAATTTCATATCATTTCCATTCAATGTATGTGAGGCTCACTTGGGTGATGAAGACACTTTCCTATGTCTGCTAATCATTCAAAAATTTTCCTAGTTTAGAAGATAGTGTCTATCGAGTTCACTCAGTTGTGAAAGGAAAGTTTACAGAAGTTGAGTGTTAATTGAGCTCACTTAGTTAATGAAGAAAGTGTTGGATGGAACCAATGTTAATCAAGCTCACTTGGTTACTAAAAGAACTTATTGAATATGCAGTGTTAACCAAGTTCACTTGGTTACCACAAGAAAGTCATTTTTGAGTTAGTGTCTATTGAGCATGGTCAACTAAGGAAGGATTTTCTTGTTTTGGCATATTAAGTTAAATTGATTTAGTTGTTGGTTCTATCCAACTGAGGAGATGAATATTAAGTATTCTAAGTTGTGCTCAAGCTGAATTGATAATGTGTAAGATATAAATATAAGGTGAAGTTGAGGATTGAATGTGTGGAAGTGATTAAAAGATTTGATGATGCTTAGAGGAAGAGAATTAGAAGGATAAGAATAATATCCTTGTTGAGCTACAAAGATACATTTGATTAGGAAAGATCAAGTATACAAGCTAGAATTGAGATATGTAATTAGCAATTCAGTTGCATAAAAAATAATGTCATCTCATTGTTACTCTCTAACCATTTTAGCAATGATCTAAATCTCTTAATTGAGTTGGCTTAACAACTATTTGTAAATCTTCTAACAAGGTGGCATTTCTAATTGAATTGTCTAAAGACCTCTAACAAGGCCACTCCTAAAAAGGTGATTAGATCCTCTAATAGGGTCATACCTAATAGTGTATTTTGTAACCTTTAACAAGGTTGGCTCCTAATAGGGCTCACTTCAGAAGAGTAAAAATCAGTAACTAGTTGCAATTGGTGGTTTTTTTCAAATTGGGTTTTCACATTAAATCTTGGTGTCACTTGTGTTCATGCTATTTATTTTTTGTGTATGCAACTAAGTTAAGTAAGATTCATCATAGTTAATATTGTAAATATTTTCATGTTAAGAAGTTACCAAGTTATTTTAGTGTTTACTGAGTTAAAACATTTGCTAGTGTAAATTGAGTGCATGTGTGTTTACTAAGTTACATCAGAATACAATTTAATCAAAGTATTGTTTTGATTTGTATTGACATCTAAGGGATATGGTATTTATTTTTGTAGTGACTGATTCATCCCTCCCTTCTTAGTTGCTCCTTTTATATTTCCAACTCAAATACCCTTGCAACTGCTTATATAGTAGTAAGTCTTACAAAACCACGAAGTGGTATTACACAAACCATGTGCTACCTAACCCATTGACCCCACATTTAAATTTGGAAAATTTAATTCTTTTCCCCAATATTTTATAATTACATCAAATATTATCACAATGCTATAATACAACTCATCAAGTATATCCTATGTGAATCTTTACATGTTGCACATCCATCTAGGTGCTCCTAGGTGCAACATTACATAATTAAAAAAAATAAAATATACCAATATTATGCAATGTGTGTAATAGACATAATTTCAACATTATGTATAGGTCATCATGAGAGGTGGCACATAGGTAGGAATGGTAGTGGAAATAAGAATAGAAGGTTCAATGGTTGTGGAAGGAGGAACATATCTGAACTCTTGAGCACACTCAATTTAAGGATTATCCTGAGTGTTAATAAGGTGTGCTATACCTTGCATGATCTAGATATTATTATCATCATGAATAATAAGCTTTTTAACAGCCTCAATAGTGGCACCACTATTGAGGTTTTTGTTATCATGCACAAGTTAATTTTCCAACTTATCAAACTCATGAGAGAGTTTATTAACTTGGGAAGGAGGAACACTTTAGGCTTCATCTTCATCACTTAAAAGAGTGAGAATAGTTATTCTCCATGATAGGATTCTAATATCGAGGAAAAATATCCATATAGTCATGAGTCCTATGAAGAAAATAAGAATCTTGATCAAAAGAGCCCATGAGCATACAATTTTTTCTAACAAGAATGCTATAGGTTGGATTTAGTTTAATGAAGATCATGAAAGAGAAGATCACAAAAGGAATCTCTAATGAGATCTAACAACACAAATATCAATCTAACAAAGAGAATAAAAAGAAAGATCTAGAGTGAGGTTCTCCCAAAGAAGGTAAACAATCATAAGAAAAAAAGATCTCCATGGAAGAAATATTTAAATCTAAGAAAGAGGTATTCATGTCAGGTTCATCAAGATATTTAGGGGGAAAATGGAAGAGGTTAATAAGTTTGATTATATGAACTATGTAAAATGAACTCATTAACTAACCATTTCCACACTAACATTCAATACATGAGTAAGAGGGGCTTCTAAACAAAATTCTCAATATGACCCAAGTTAGATTAGAAAAACCCAAGGGGATAAAGAGATCATAATGCTAACCCAAATCATATCAAAGAAGTAAGCAAGAAATTCCTCTTTCATCTAATATATTTTTGGTGAAAGATGTGTAAATTAGTACCACAATACTGGTTCCCTCTATTTTGGCTAACTTTGACACTGAAAAAAATATAATATTTTTACAAAAAACTTCACTTTCAAATGCATATTACAAAAACTGTAAAGAATTTGAAGATGATGTAAACTAGTGATTTTTAGAATTCTATTTCTAGTTTCTAACTATATTTTAAAAAATAAATTTAAATTGACCTGAGTGTATTTTCCCTTCTCCTTTGAAAGTTGGTTTATATATGAAAAAATAACATTTTAACAGAGTGATGGTTATTTTGATCAACATAACTTTTAAATAAAAAATATGATAATGGACATTTTTAGACTATAATTATAAAGTTGATACTAATCCACTGTAGTTATTTTCATTCAATATAGTTCAATATTGTGTATTTTATTGAGTTACAAAGTCAAATTTATCTTAATTTAGACATAGGTTATTTTTGATCAATATAACTTGATCTTTATAAATCAATATAACTTGATTTGTATAAATCAAAATACATTTTTCTATAAAGGTAACACAAATACCTATGTAAAATATAATTTCAATTTTTCTCTCAGTTTTTATTTTTCCTTAAGCTTCAAATAGAGAATTTGTAAAATGGCTAGACAATCTATATTTAATAAAACTAAAAATAGAATCTCACAATAAACACAATATATACTAAAATGATAATCACTGGAATTTTTTTTTAGAGTACAATAATATCATATTTTTAGATTTAGAATATGGTCCTATTTAGGCATTGTTCGAGTCTTGTAAGGGTAGAATTTGCAATAAATTCCAAAGACTTGTCCAAGATCATCTATCTGGGACCCTTCAAGTGAAGACCCCCCTCAATGGAAGGGTTTGAAGACTTTATGATGAAGTGGGACTCAAAGCCCCCTAGCCTAAATCACTTCACCAATTTTTTTCCAATGGAGCTTCGTTCAAAACCCCTGTTAGCCAGTTGTTTTTTGGATATAAAATAAGAGTTTTTTTAGTTTTCAAAGAAATTAAAAATATTTCAAGAGAAGGGAAGAAAAATTATATAAATTAAGAATTTTTTGGTTTCAAAAGCAATTTGAAATCTTCTTAATTTGCTATTTTTGAAGAGAAGGGAAATATACTTGTATATTATATTTGAAAAATTTTGTGAAGGACATAGATGGGACATAAGAAAGGAAGACAAAGAAAATATGCAAGAAAAAGATTATTTGGTATAGAAAAAAGAAATTGTAAATTATCATTAACATATTTTTACCAAAGTAGTGATGTAGGAGCATCCAGTGGTGTAAGGGCAATCCTATATCATAATATGCTTAGTGTTAGTTTTTGTTTAATGTGTTTTTATTTTAGGATACCCATTTGGGTCAAATAGAGATTCCAACTCTCATAGTTCCACTATTGGTTTTTTGGGTTAGTGTTTTTGAGCACATTGGGATATGTGCCAATGCAAAAAATAGGTTAATTTGTAATTGAGACATAATTATGATGAGTTAGAGGTTTTAAGTTGGAGGGATATAGAATGCTTGGAGAGATTTCCAAGAATGTAAACGGTTCGTCAATTAGAGTCCCAAATCAGAAGTTATACCTCTTAGAAGTTGGACTACTATTTCTGGATTCTTCTAATTTTGCACCAACTTTTGACGTGTTTTCTAGAACCTTCTATTTTGGTGATGGATGCCAAATAGAATATTCTAAAATGTATTCCTAACCCTAAACCTAATTCAGGTTACTTGAGGTCATTTTCGGCATTGTAAACATAGTTTTTTAATGGAATTTGGGAGAAGGTACTATGAGGAGTGTTTTTCTCCAGAATCAGATAACATTGTAAGCCCCTAGGGCACGTCATTGATTCCATTTTCATGGTACTAAATGTAATAGCATATCACTTTTGATAGTGATATTTTCTTTTTTCCTATTGTGTTCATTTTGTCTTGGGTTATGCCCTCATCAAGTGGTATTAGAGCGGGTTTTCTTGAGTGTGTAGACAGGGTGCCGACTATGAGGTAGTTTGCACCAGGACTGTATGGTTGTGCATTTGATATAGTGAGAAGATTCCTCTATGAAGGGAGCATGGTGGAATAGCTAGAGTTGTTCCTCTTGAGGTTAGAGCCCTCTAGAGACAAGTTCAGGCATTGCAAGATGAGATATGTAGAGGGATGAATATTGCCATAGGCGACGAAAGTGAGGAGGAAAATGAAGAAAGAAATATTGTGTAGGAAGGGGAAGGAGATAGAGAAGCCCTAAAATATGTGGAGGAGAATCTTTTTAGGGCCATTTCCAAGCTAGGAAAAAGACCTAAAATTGATGTCGACATGTTTTCAAGAAATCTAACCCGAATGAGTTGATCGATTAGATCAATGAGCTAGAGGAATATTTTGAGTATGAGGATATCGAGGACCCTAATAGGGTGAGGTTTGTGAAGGCCAAAATGAAAGGCCATGCCAAAATTTTTTGGCAAGAAGTTTAGTTGGGAAGAAATAGAAGAGGAAAGGAAAAAATCACAAGATGGGATCGCATGGTGGACAAATTAAAGAAGCATTTCATTCCTATTGATTACAAGCTTGATTTGTTCAAGAAGATGCAAGGGTTAAAGAAAGAAAAAAAATTGGTCTAGGAATACATAGAGGAGTTTTACTATGTCCTTATTAGGGTGGGGCATGCAAAAGAAAACAAGGAGAAGGTTTCCCATTATCTTAATGGGTTAAGACCTAACATTTAGGAGTAGTTAAGTCTAGTTAGAATGACTAGCATTGAAGAGGCATACCAATTTTCTTTGTGAGTTTAGGAGAAGTTAAAAAAGAAGTTTGATGGAAGGCATAGAGGGTGTAGTCAAGGAGGAAGGGGTAGTGGTAGGTCATTTGGGGGTCGAAATGAGAACCATAAGAAAAATGAAGATGTGGGTACTAGCCGAAACCAGAGGAATGAGGGTTTCAACTACTCCTATGATCAAAACTTTGGAGATCACAGAGGAAGAGGTAGAGGACATGGAAAAAATTTAGGAAGAGGAGGTTTTTGTGGTACCTATTTTTATTGTAATGAAGAATTTCATCATTCCTATGAATACCCTCAATGCCAAGGAAGGAAAGATAGGAGAGCTGATGGAAAAACAAGGGTTGCTGATGTGGATGATGATGCACACTCATCACATTTAGAGGATGCAAAAAGAGGAGAGGTTCTAGTTAATAAAAGGGTCTTCCTGAGTGGTGAGACTAAATCTGGACAAAGGAGGAGTTTTTTTCATACTAGGTCTAAGTGTGAGGGAAAATGTTGTGATGTAATTATTGATGGTGGAAACACTGACAACTTGGTGTCAGAAGAAATGGTCTCAAAGTTAATGCTCAAGAGGGAGAAACATCCCCATCCCTATTGGATTTCTTAGGTTTAGGATGATCATAAGGTCCTCATTAGTGAGAAATGTTTGGTAAACTTCCAGATTGGGAGTTACCATGAAAAGACTCTCTATGATACAATCCCAATGGATGTCTACCATTTATTGTTGGGAAGGTCATGGCAGTTCGATAGGCATGCTATACATGATAGTCATGAAAATATATACTCTCTAACAAAGGATGGATTTTGCCACAAATTGAAGCCCTTGATAAAGGAGGTTGAAAAGGTATGTAGTAGTGCTAGGGTATGTCTTGTCAATGGAAGAAAATTTCTAGATGGCATGAAACATCAGCATATGTGTTATGCTTTAATTCCTAGAAAGAATAAGGTAGGTAGTAGTGGAGTTCTACTTGAAGTTTTGGGTCTATTAAATGAGTATTGAGATGTCATCTCTGGTAATGTTCTAGAAGGGTTGCCGCCAATAAGGAAAATCAATCATTAAATAGATTTAGTCCCTAGAGATAGTTTTCCTAACAAGGCTGCTCATAGGATGACTCCTACTGAGACTGAGGAGCTAAACACACAAGTTTAGGAGTTGTTGAGGAAAGGTTTGATTCGAAAGAGCCTGAATCCATGTGTAGTACTTATAGTGCTAGCACCAATGAAGGATGGAGAGTAGAGAATGTGTAAAGACTCTCAGTCTATAAATAAAATTGTTAGCTTAAAGAATAAATTTGACAACTAAGTGTCAATACACTTAACCAAGATCAAGAGTAAGTGCCGAGTAAGATAAAGTGCCGAGTGTAACAAGTGTCGAGTGATAAAAAGTGCCGAGTGATAACAAGTGCCGAGTGATAACAAGCTCCGAGTGATAACAAGTGTCGAGTGCAACAGGTGCCAAGTGTTAACAAGTGTCGAGTACAACATGTGCCGAGTGATACAGTTTTGTTTAGGTACCGAGCTATCTAGGAAACAACATCTGCCGAGTATCAGAAATACTTCAGGAGCTGAGTAACTCAGTAGATCGGCATAAAAGTTTGAAATTGCACAAACTATGATGCAAATAGTTTTTGCAGCCGACAGAAGGAAAACTTCGAGGGATTTAATGATAAAATCAAATCTTTTATCTTTCCCGTGCAATTCACATGCATTCAATAAGAAAAATGATAAAGGCATGCAACTAATCAGTAAAAAACAAGTATTGAGTGGGAAATTGAGATTCAATATGGATCGTAGATCCAAATCAAACCCTAAGTCTTTGCAGTCTTTATAAGGAAGAGAAAATTTCATTGTAAATATATGGAAGGACATACAAGGGTGCATAAGGAAATCTATTTTCAGAAGAAAGGGTTATCAGATCACAAAGGATCAAGATCAAGAGAAGGTGGAAAAGGAGCCTGCATTTAGCAATCAAGGATTGTAATCTATCAGGTTTATTGTATCTAATACTCTCTAGCAATTATATTAGAATGAAAATCCTATGGTGATAGGTTAGCTTTACAACTATTTTGTAAGATCCTTTTGATTAGGTGATTAAAATCCTTTAATAGGGTGACAATTCATGTTAAGTGTTTGTAAATCCTCTAACCAAGTCACTATTAATACAGTGTAAAGCCTTTAACAGGGCAAACCATCAGAAGTGGTTGAACAATATTGCTGCAGTAAATTTTGTGAGTATCATCCCCACCCCAATTTTACCTTCTTATTCCTGGAGGGTTTTTGGGTTACCAAATTTCAGTGTTATGAGTTATTGATGCATGAGTTTTGTTACATGTTTATTTGATGTATTTACATGCATGCAATTTACTTTAAGTTAGAAGTTTTATTGACTAAAGTGTGATACTTATGATTCACCCCCCTCTCATAAGTACTCTTTTCATATTTGAATATTCCAACAAAAATAACCATTAAGTACTGATTTCCTTTGCCAAGGATGGATGATCTTATGGACTGCTTGAGTTGAGCTCAATAATTCAAAAAGATAGATCTCAAGAGTGGCTATCACCAGATACAGATACAAGAGGGAATTGAGTGGAAGACTACATTCAAGACCAAGTAGGGTCTATATGAGTGGTTAGTCATGCCCTTTGGACTAACCAATGCACCAAGCACCTTCATGCAGCTTATGAATGAGGTACAAAAGAATTTCTTGGGAAAAATTGTTATTGTCTATCTAGATGATATTTGGATTTTTAGTAATTCTTTGGATAAACATTTATTACACATTTGTAGTGTCCTTGAAAGGTTGACATAAGAGAAATTGTTGATTAATTTGAAGAAGTGTAGGTCTGTCAAAAGGGAGTTAGTCTATTTGGGGTTTTTTGTATCAACTAAATGGACCCAAAGAAGGTGAAGGTCATCTTGGAATGACCTACTCCAAGGTCTACCACTAAGCTAAAGTCATTCCATGGTCTGGCTAGTTTTTATAGGAATTTCTTTAGGAATTTCAATAGTATATGTGTACCATTAATTGAAACAATAAGGGGGGATAGAAAAGAGTTCAAGTGGACTATAGGAGCTATAAGGAGTTTTGAATTGATGAAGAAGAAGGTGATAGAGCAACCTATGTTGGCGCTTCCTAATTTCAACAAAGTGTTTTGGGTGGATTGCGATGCTAGTGATCGTGCTATTGGGGTTGTGTTAAGCCAAGAAGGTAAACCTATTGCCTATTATAGTGAAAAATTGTATCATGCGAAGAAGAAGTATTGTGTTTATAATTACAAGTTCTATGCAATAGTTTAGGTCTTAAAGAAATGGAGACATTATTTTTTTCCAAAAGAATTTGTCTTATATATTGATCATTAGGCATTGTAGTACCTAAATAGCCATGGAAAATTGAATTAGAGACATTGAAATGGGTAGAGTTCATGCAAAGCTATATATTTGTATTGAAACATAGAAGTGGAAGGTCTAATAGGGTTGTAGATGCATTGAGTAGGAGATAGTTATTGCTGACATAAATGCAAGTTGAAGTGGTTAGGTTTGATGAACTCAAGAACCTGTACCCTAAGGACCCTAAGTTTGTAGAGGCTTGGAAGGCTTGTAAAGAACCTATTACTCTAGACAAGACCAGGTGGCTAGATTACATGATTCAGGATGGTATGTTTTTGAAGGGTAGTTAATTGTGTATCCCAAGCAGTTCCATGAAGGAGAACTTGATCAAGGAGAAACACAGTGGAGGGATGGCATGACACTTTGGTCAAGATAAGACCATTTCCATTATTAGTGAATATTATTTTTGGCCTCAATTGTCATAGGATGTGAAGAAGTTTGTATAGAGTTGTCGAGTATGTCAAACAATCAAAGGATTTAGTCAAAATACTAGACTCTATTAGCCATTACCTATTCCATCAAAGCCTTGGGAGGACATAAGTATGAATTTTGTTCTTGGATTGCTGAGGACACAAAGGGGTAATGACACAATATTTGTGGTGGTTGATAGGTTCTCTAAGATGGCACATTTCATTCCATACCACAAGACTCATGATGTAATGCATATTGCAGATTTGTTTTTCAGAGAGGTGGTGAGGCTACATGGTCTCCCAGAAAGTATTGTTTCTAATAGAGATACTAAATTTGTTGGGTATTTTTGGAGGACTTTTTGGAAGAAGTTAAAGATAGAATTGAAGTTCAATTCTACACATCATCTAAAAATTGATGGACAAACAAAAGTAGTGAATAGAAGTCTAGGCAATTTGCTAAGGTGTTTAGTAAGAGATAAGCCCAAGGGATGGGATTTGATTCTACCACAATAATAATTTTCTTACAATAATTCTATGAATAGGAGTACTGGTAGATCACCATTCCAAATTATGTATGGGAGTAGTCCAAGGATTACACCAGAGCTGAGGAAGAAGGAGCAAGGAGAGAGGACAAGTGCTAATGCAGAATACTTTGTTGAATGTGTCAAGAACCTACATGCACATATTGCCAAGATGAACTTGCAGTATACGGCTAGAGCATATCAAAAGAGTTCTAAGTTGGGGATTTGGTTATGGTATACTTGAGGAAGGAAATATTTCTAGTGGGCATCTACTGTAGACACCTAAAAACCTTTAGAAAATAAAGTATTTTTATTTTCTAAAAATTCCTGATGACATCATCATTAATTAATTAATTAATTAATTTTTATGCCATTAAATCCCTTTATCTTAATTAAAAATATTTAATTAAGGAATCCCTCCCAAAAATGTTTAAATCTTATTTAAACATTATTTCCTTATTTAAACATTATTTAATTAATAAATTGACCAAAAAACCCAAAATAAATAAAAAATTTATTGTTTGCCCAAAACTTGGCCAATTTCCTTAAGACCACTAACCTCTTCCAAAATATTCTAATCCTTCTTTAATTTTGATTAAAGGCTAATCCCATCATTTCCTACCCCTAATCCCAACTCAAAATATTTAATTAAGATTAAATATTAATCCTCATGTTTATTGAAAAAGTTTTAATAAATATCTCCTCAACCCAAACCCTTGAAATAAATAAAACTTTATTTATTTCCTAAAAATCTAATTTATCCTCATCCTAAGAAGTTCTAGACTCTTCTAGAAAGTCTTCATCCTCATCCTAGGAAGTTCTAGACTATTCTAGAAAATCTTTATCCTCATCCAAAGTCTAGACTCTTCTAGAAGATGTCTTTAAACCTAATCCTAATCCCCTCCTAACCTTGTCACATTCTCTAAACATGGGTTAAGACTTACTAACCCAAGCCAAAGTTAACAAATATCTCCTCCTTCACCCACCCTCATTAAATGCCATCCACTTGCCTATCCCTAAGCTAATCCTAAACCATCCTAATCCATCCTCTAATCATTTGCACAATCCTAAGCAAGCTTAAAACCTTCCTAATCAAGCCCAAGTCAAAATTCCTCTCATCTCCCTCAAAATATCTCAACCATAAAACTTTGTGAAGCCCACTAGGCCATAAATGACTCTTCCAAGCCCTTTTATTGCTCTTTTAAGCCATTATGAGGGTCTTTATGAAGATTTTATCCCTTGAGCCTCCTTTGTTGACTCATCCTTCCCCTTTATTCCATCCTCTCACCCTATGACATGTGTCACTCCCTGATTGGCTGTAAGGAAGCACAATCCATGTGCTCTCCTCTCATGCAATCTGAACCCTCCATGAGCTTTTTCCCATCCTTGCATCTTAGCCCTCAATCCCTCAAGCCTCTTGCCTATAAATAGGATCCTTCCCCTTTGCAAAATAACAAAATCCATGAAGTAAAGTCATAATGCCATTTTAAGAAGCCATTTTACATCAAAACCATACACTCACACCCAAATTCCAACTCCATTTGAAGCCCTTTTTGAAGCATAAGCTTGAGCATACATCCTATCTATTTAGACAAAGCCACTCAACAAGAGAGCTTCTTATTGAGAGAGTCCATTAATGGCTCATATTCTCAATTGAGAGTTCATCTTAGTCTATCTTGAAGTTTATGAATTTTGTTTAGTTTGTAGAAGCTTTATTTAAATTTGGTTTCTATTAGCATACTAACATTGCTCATATACATTTTGGCACACTCGGTGGGACCCCGCATGGGTCATCTTCATTAGCTATTTTAGTCAAGTTTTGTATGTCATTTGCTAATTTTGGCTAATTTTGTTTGTTTTTGTGATTGGTAGGATTGTATAAATTGGTTTTGTAGGTCCACTTGAGCATGAAAAAGACAAAGGAACTCATAATCTATCTCATACTGTTTGCAGATTTTTCAAGCTTATAGGTGGACAAAGCACTTGGAATTCTTCTTCCTCTTCTTGTCTATATTCTTTTTATTCCATCTACTTCTTCTTCTTCTTCTTGTGGAAGATCTTGGCCATTTTTTTTGAAGGAAAAAAAATCATACACACTTCTTTTTAGTGCTTAAAATGAACTCCTAAATCATACTTAAATCCATTAAAAAACTAAAAATTTGCAAAAAAAAAAAAAGCCTTTTAACAAGTCAAACTAAACCAATTCAATCATTTGCATCCTTGCAACATCAAGGTTTTAGATGCATTCATGAAAAGTTAGGAACACTTCATTTTTGAAAATTTAAAAAGAACTTCAAGTTTCCATTTCAAAAGGTTCAAAATCAACATTAAGTGCACACTAAAATCTAAGTCAAACTCAAAGCATCAATCAAGGATAAAATGAACCTCATTTGCAAATATTTTAAAGTTATTTTAAAAATCTCACAAAAACTAAGAGTCCTAAATGGTTGCCAAAAATTGTCCTAAAAGCTTTGTTATTTGTTCCAAACAAATGTCTTGTTGCAAAATCTTGAATGTTTCTTAGGTTTTTCATGCATCAAAACAATCTAGAAATATCATTTTTGGGCTTAAAATATGCAAACTAGAACACAAAATCTTGAATGAAAACCAAAGTCCAAAGAGTCATTTTCACTTTTGAGTCCAAAACAATCTTGAATGATCTAAGTTTAAAACAAATCACTTCAAAGCTCTTAAAACAACACACAAAATCTCAATCTTGAATGCTCAAAGGAAGAAACTTGAATGTTTAATCACTTGTCTTTGAATGCATGTTGCTAGACACACTCTTGAATGCCATGGATTAAAATCAAATTTTCCTTGAATGCATGATTAAAACAACAAATCCAATCTTGAATGCCAAGGACCAATTAACCATTGCAATATCAAACACTTCATTTGGAGCTTTTAAAATTGAACAAAACAAATCTCTTTTCCACATGCAATTTAGGAAAAGTTTGATTTTTGGATATTTAAGAAAATTCGTTAAGTTAAATACAAATTTGGAAAAATCAATTTGAGTAGTTCTTTGGACTCACCTATTTTCTAATCACCCATCAATTCAACCATTGGTTGCAATCTCAGTGCCATCTATGGGGATGGGTCTACTTGAAAAAGGTGTTAAATGTTCTACAATCTAACTCACTCACTTGGTCTTTGAACGTTTGCTTTAACTTTATCAAAATTCTTAAATGACCAAAAATCTAGACTAAACCAATCACACTTCAAGTTTGGGCACTAAAATTGAACAACTATTGACGTGGAGGGCCTCTGGGTGCGTGCTTGAAATCAAATCTCACACATATTTGTTTTGGGCTTAAAAACAAAATCACACCAACTCTTGAATGCCTTAAAGAAAATTAATCAATACTTGACGTGGAGGGCCTCCGGGCGCACGGGTTTACTTTGTTGTTGACCCTAACTCTTCTTCTTGTATTCATTCTTTGCTCAATTTTTCTTTGTTGGCACATTTCAAAGTTGGAATTTAACATTGTCTCTCAAACACGAGTGCTTGCAAAGTCTAGATCAGCACACATAAGAGTCAATTGGTAAAAAGAACAAGCGTTTTTTTTAGCCCAAGGTCATCCAAGTCTTCTCTCCCCTTGTCATCTTTTGAGGCCATCTTGGGTGCATAAGATTAGGATCCAAAACCTTGTTTCTTTTTAGGAGGCCTGCTTGGGGATTTCATCACCCCTTGGATGACCTCAACTCTAGCGTTCTGGCGAAGTATAAGAACCGAGAGGTGAATCAAAAGACACCTCTCTTGGGATCAAGATTTTGTCACTCAGGTTAAGCCTCAAGGAACTTTATACCCTTGAGAAGTGAAAGAAGAGAAGTGGGTTACTGCTCCTCTCGGCTGTGTGACATCTTTTTGGTTTCATCTATAGATTTGGGCCTCACGTACCTTGGGTATATCGAGGACTCCCTAGCTAAACCAACTGTCAGCCTTGTAGACAACCATCTAATATGTTAATGTGTTTGAAGTGACTGATCAAAACATTTGTAAAACATACACACTCCTTGGCGCAAGTATCACATTCTGGGAATCAAAACTTCTATCTGGTTGTTTCTATTGGTTGGTCTTTTACTTATTGAATGCATATTTGCCAAACTTGGTCAATCCTAGCTTAGGGCACACTTAGTGTAGTCACTACCTATTCCAAAAGTTGAACAAGTTGAAGCAAAATAACTGAGGTCTCTCAAAGCCAAGAAGATTCAAGAATTGATGTTAGAGCAACCCAAACCCAAACAGAAGTTCCACAAAGTTAAACTCAAACCATCTCAGGAATACCAAGAAATTTCAGCCAAGAGAAAGGAACTAACACCAAGTCCTCGAATTTCCAAACTCCACAAAGCAGAGGATAAAGCTGCCGACGAAGCACTTCAAGAGGCCTGGTTAGAGCACACCATCAAATTTAGCCAACATCCAGGAGTTAATCCTGCTTATGCCTTACCAACTAGGCATAATTTCTATGATTAGACACCCTTGTTTCTCCACACCTTCTTGGATAAGCTTCACCTTAGAGTCATCTTTGTAGAAAAGTCATCCATCTTAGGTTATTCCCTTAAGCATTATTAGCTCATCCATCTCATTTAGGACCAAACCATCTAGCCAGCAATCCAAAATCTTCACATCCAAGCCTTCAAAAATTGTTGTCACCTTGCTAAAAGTTTGCCATTCCTAAAATCTTTCAAAACCACCAATCTCACCAAGGTTATCCCTTTGACAAAGCTTTGTCTAGGGTAATCTATCTTTGCCACTTGTTATCCCTCATCACCTTGAGCTAAAGGTTGGGATCCACAAGTGGTCAATCTCATGTTCTTCCTAAAGGATCATCAGTCTATCCTTAAGTTGACACAATCACCGCCAAGCTTGCACATAGGAAAGCAGACCTTTTGTGCTTTGGCAACATATCTTTGAAGTTAGAATCCCCAACCCAATCCTCCTTAGGTTTTGTCATATAGCTTTGCCTCAACCTAGGAAATAATTTGCATAGAAAAGCCTTCCTCCCTTTTGCATCCACTAGCATTTGTTGCATCTCATCCCTAGGAGCATTTTTCATGCCACTCGTCACTCGCTTAGCCAAGAAGAAAGAAAAAATGGAGCCCTATCATTTGGATCGAACAACCTCACCCCCCTTGAGCACTCAGCCATCCTTCAGCCCAGAGAAAGCTATGCCATCATCTACTGACATTGAAGCTTTCATGAACCAACCAGGAAATGTAGTATTGGTAAATGCCATTATAGACAAGAACAAAGAGACAATCATGGCTAATTTTTGAAGGGACAATGTAGGAACCTTTGACTTTGGAAGACCCCCTCCATTATCAGATCCATCTCACCTATTGTTTGGGCAGCTTCCACCACCCATAGCCTCTTATGATCCAAATTATCCTCAATATATGCCAAAAGAAGAGCCTCCAACCAATCCATATGATCGAACAAACCCAAACATACCATCATCCACCCAAGTTGAAATCTCCATGCTGCAAGCCAACCCAGCCACCACCACTCCATCCTTGGTTCATACCTCTCCGCTCCAAACCCCCTTTACCCAAAACACCTCACCGTTCATGCCCTTCACTATTGTTGCTACTGCTCCCCAACCTAGCCTTCCAAATCCACCCATCTCCCAAATCAGTGCTAGCATCTTTGGCCAACCTCAGCAATATACAATAGGGATGCCACCCATGGGGCCACGTAATCAACTTTTCATCACCCCCAGCTTGTTCACCACATCCCAAAGCACAATCCCATCATTTCCATTAGGTCTTGGGAGCTCAGTGCCATCAGCCACAAATCCACAAGCTACTACCCTCACTCCACAAAGCTATCAAACCCCACAAGCTACTACCAATGTTCTGCCCAGCTCTCAAGTGACCCAAGCTCCTTCCACCACTCTACCAAGCTTCCAAATCCATCCACCAAGCTATCAAACCCCATCAATTCCATTTCCTAGCTTTCAATTCCCACCACCTCCACCACCAACTAATCCATTACCTCCTATTACCAACTAATTTTCAATGCCACTTCTAGGAGGTAACCCACCAATCCAGCCAACCACCAATTATTTGCAGGTACCATCCCAAATAGGGGCGCAACCCACATACCTTGGTCAAACCCCACAAGCCCCTTGATCCTTTCCCCAAGCTTCACAACCATCTTATACCTTACCTCCACAAAGAAATTCATTTATCCCACAGCCAGCTTATGTTCCTCAATCCCAAACTCAAATCCCATATCAACAGCAAGCCTCGCAACACATGCAACACTATGTGCCACCTCCCCCTCAGCAAACCATCATCCACCATGCAGCTGCCCAAACAATGTACAATCCCTATCAGCAAATCCCTTACAACCATCCATATTCAGTGGCCCCATCTAGTGCATACCTACCTCAAGGCACTCCTACATTGGGGGCACCCCAGCCATCACCCATTAATTCAGAATGGGAATCCATGAAAACAACTTTGAAGAACATCCAAGAGGGAAATGATCTAAAAACTTTCAGGTTTGAGAATGTGTGCCCTTACCCATTTGACAGAGCCATTACCATGACACCATTCCCCAAGCATTTTGAGACACCCAAATTTGACAAATTTAGAGGAAAAGGAGACCCTGTCACACATATCAAAGAATTTTACATGCACTACCAAGAAGTGGCATATGATGACATCTTCCTCTTGCGTCTCTTTTCCAAAAGCTTGGCCAGACCAGCTCTTGAATGGTTTTATAGAATCCCCTATGGCACAATTAAAAATTTTGCTAAATCATCTTAGGCATTTGTAGCCCAATATGCCCATCTTGTTGAAACAGAGCTACCAGTAGTTGATCTTGTCCACACCAAGAAAAAAGGTGGAGAAAGCCTTCCCGAATATCTGCAAAGATGGGAAACCCTTACCACCTGCATATCTTGCACCTTGCCAGAGCGCCATTTGGTGAAAATGTTTATTGATAATGCCCATCCTAGCTTGGCTCACCACATGACCATGAACTATTTGCAGACCTACAAAGATATCAAAGAGAAAAGAATGATCCTTGAGCAAGGACTCATTAAAGATGGTGTGGTCAAGATTTACAAGGAAGCCAACCAAAATCAATCACATTCCAATGAAAACTCTAGGTATTGGAACAAAAACAAGCATGTTGCAACAGATGGCGTCACTGACACCAGACATGTGAATATTGTTGGTCCTTCTCACAACCATCCTCATCCCACACTTGTAATGACCTAGAAACCATCCTTGCCTCTACCCTGTCTACTGTGAAGATCAATAACAAGGGCTGTGGAGAGTATAGTCTATCGGATGCATTTGTTTTCGGGGCACTCCCACTTGATCCACATGCCCATGGATGACCAACATATCATAAAGCTAAGGAGATTCCACCTCCTTGATACAAATAGTTTGGCCCAACAACCTTTGTATCCTCGAAAATCCCTCTTCATGAGGAGATCACTCCAGATATCAATAATTGGTTACATAAGGATGCACCTCAAAGGAATCAGGCACGCGTTGATCACTTCAGCCAGAAGTATCCCCAAGAACATAAGCTGATCATTGACAAATGGAACTATCAAGGTGGTGGTCTAGGACCAGAAGAATGAGGCATGCAGTGCCCCATCAACACACACAAGTGGGAATCGAAGTCAGGTCTTGGCTTTGGCATACCCACAACTGAGGGTACCAATATGGACGGTCATGCTTTTTTGAACATTCACCACGACCTTGTCAAAATCAAAGACATTACTGACGAAGTTGAAAAGAGAGTTTACGATGATATCCTAGACCAAATCTCCCTTGGAGACTCTGTTCTCCAAGAACTATCCATCCACCTCATTGACCTACAACTCGCCCATCCAACACTCATAGATTGGGACCAACCAAGCATCATACACATTGATGAGTTCACATCAGAGGAAGCACTTTTAAGATTCATGGGAGCCAAAACTCCTCATAAGAAAACAAAGCTAGATTCTGCCTATATCTACAAGCTAGATCCCAAGGGGTATTTTGGAGAAAATCCCCAACCTAGTTCTGATACACCCAAAATTGGAACTAAGGTGAATCTGAGACTAGCTAAGGCAGCGAAGAGAATCCCTCAGCAAGAACATCTAGAGCCACAAGCAGAACATGAGGATTTAGCATTACCTCCTCAAGATAATTGACCAGAGATATCTTCTATTCTAATTGAGGATACTAGGGAAGTCAACATCAATTCTTCAGAGATCCCTAGGCTTGTTCACATTGCTGCATCCCTATCACAAGACCAAGCTGATCTCCTCTTTGAGGTCTTAAGAGAGAACATTGGTCGATTTGCTTGGTCATATCAGGACATGCAAGGGCTTGATCCAAAGCTTGTAGTTCATCATCTTGCAGTCAATCCACAGATCAAGCCCATTACACAAAAGCTTAGAAAAATGCACCCCAATGTGGCATTACTGGTCAAAGTTGAGTTAGAAAGAATGTTAGTTGCTAAAGTTATCTAACCTATCGACTATTCAGAGTGGATCTCCAACATGGTCCCCATCACTAAGCCTTCTGGTGACATCAAAATCTGCACTGATTTCAGAGATCTTAACAAAGCTTGTCCAAAAGATGATTTTCCCTTTCCCAACATAGATATGATTGTAGATCTTATAGCTGGACATGAAATTTTGTCCCTCATGGATGGATTTTCTGGGTATAATCAAATCAAGATTGTAGAAGAGGATCAGCATAAGACAACATTCACTACCCCTTGGGGAACCTTTTACTACAACATGATGCCTTTTGGCCTAAAGAATGCTAAGGCTACCTATCAAAGAGCTATGAAAGCCATTTTTCATGATCTCATCCATAGCATTTTGGAGGATTATGTGGATGATATCTTGGTCAAGTCTCATACCTTCATGGATCATCTTGCTGACCTGGAGAAAGTCTTTGATAGGTTAGCCAAATATCATCTCATGCTAAATCCCAAGAAATGTGTCTTTGGGGTCACATCTGGCAAGCTTCTAGGCTTTATAGTTTTTAAACGAGGTATAGAGATCAACCCCAAGAAGGTCAAGGCTATCTTAGACATGCCTCCTCCCCAGACACTGTGATAGCTTTGTTCTCTTCAGGGAAAGCTTCAATCTGTTTGGCGCTTCATCTCCCAGCTTGCAGATAAGTGTACACCATTTTCACATTTACTGAAGAAGGATGAAAACTTCAAGTGGGATCCTTTATGTCAGTGCAGCTTCGACCATCTCAAGAAGTATCTCATCAATCCCCCTATCTTGGTTCCATTAGTTCCTGGTCATCCCCTAATTTTGTACATATTAGCAACACCTACTACTCTAGGGGGCACTTCTAGCACAGCTCGATGACTACAGCAGAGAAAGAGCCATCTACTACATTAGTAGAACCCTAGTTGGTTATGAACTCAATTACACTCCTATGAAAAAAGCTTGTTTGGCAGTTGTTTTCTCAAGTCAAAAGCTTCGCCATTACATGCTAAGTCATACCATCCAACTAGTCTCCAAGATTGACCCTCTCAAGTATATGCTCTCCAGAACAACACTTACAGGCCATTTGGCCAAATGGGTTATGCTCCTTAGCGAATTTGACATCCAATATGTGGATAGAAAGGCAATCAAAGGGCAAGCTATAGCAGATCACCTAGCTGATGCACCTCTAATAGATGCTTATCCGTTGATCACAGAATTTCCAGATGAGCATATCTATCTAATTGAAGAACAACCCCCATGGAAACTTTATTTTGATGGCTCATACACATCTCATGGATCAGGGGCAGGAATATTGTTGGTGACACCTCAAGGAGATTACATTCCAAAAGCCTTCAAGCTACAATTCCCTAGCACCAACAATATAGCTGAATATGAGGCCCTCATAGCAGGATTAAAGATAGCTACAGAATGGAACATTGCTAAGCTACACATCTTTGGCGATTCTCAGCTCATCATCAAGCAATCCCTAAATGAATATCAAACCAAAGATGAAAAGCTATTACCCTACAAAGAGCTAGTTGATCAGCTAACCTAGCATTTTACAAGGCTTCAGTTTACACAAGTGCCTCAAATACAAAACAAAGCAGTAGATGCTATGGCTACTATAGGCTCGCTCTTGGAAATTCCCCAAGTAGCTACATAGTATGAGTTTTTAGTGGAGCAGCTCCTCACACCCGCTTATGCGAATGAGGATTCAAACCATGTTTGTATCTTTGTTGGTCCCCAATCCCCTTGGTACCATGAGATTCACACTTACCTTAACGATGGTATCATATCCCCTCACCTCACACATACCCAATGCCAGAACCTCATCCAAAAATCATCCTGCCATGTTATCATAGCCAATACCCTATATCGTCGGGGTTATCATGATACTCTCTCTCGATGTTTAGACCAAAACGAGGCCGTGATGGTGTTAAAGGAAGTACACTCTAGACTTTGCGGTGCCCACACGAGTGGTATTGTCCTAGCGTG
The DNA here is from genome assembly GCA_028749045.1 of Cupressus sempervirens. Lineage (NCBI taxonomy): Eukaryota > Viridiplantae > Streptophyta > Pinopsida > Cupressales > Cupressaceae > Cupressus > Cupressus sempervirens. Next base: position 1,043,278,879 of record CM053785.1, on the reverse strand, counting down.
ACAAATCCTTAGAGCAGGCTACTATTGGCCTACCATTGAAGAAGACTCCTATGAATTTTTCAGAAAGTGTCTCCCATGTCAGCAACATGCAAATATTGTGCACGCTCCAGCACAAGATCTACAACCTATTGCACCACCTTGGCCTTTCACTTGTTGGGGCCTTGATTTAGTTGGAACTATCACACCCCTCTTATTTGATGGACATAAATGGATAATAACAGCTACAGACTATTTCACTAAATGGGTGGAAGCAGTCCCCCTAGTCTTAGCTATAGGAGTTTAGGTCTCCAAGTTCATCTTGTACCATATTGTTTGCTGCTTCGGTATCCCATCCACCATCTTCACCAATCATGGAGGTAACTTTGAAAACCTCAACATGGAAGAATTATGCGGGTGAACCCACAATAGTGGGTTACACTTTTTTTCCTAAACTGACAATGAACTATGAATTTTCAAGAAAACTTTCACTTTCAGATGCAAATTGTCATTTAACGGTTAGGAATTTGAAGATGAACTAAACTAGAGTCTTTTAGGATTTTCTGTGTAGAATCTAAATATATTTAAAAAAAAAAAATTTGACTTGATTTGATTGAATTATTTTTCCTCCCATGAAAGTTGGTATGTTATCAAAAACCTGGTTTTTAAAAAGTGACATTGTTTTTGACACACAGCTTTTTTTCTACAATAGATATCAATGTGATTCTTTCAAATTTAGTTTGTTAACATCCATACCAAAACCATAGAAGTGATCTGATGTTTTTATCCTTAGTATTTCATATTTTATCAGCGTTTAAAGCTGACCTAACATGAATTTGGACATACATGGCTTTTGACACATGTAACTTATTATATATTTACCTGATTTCAAAATTTCTTTTTTTGATTAATAGAGGACTTGAATACAAAGACCGTAGTTATTTTTAAAATATTTTTTTCTCTTAGTTACTATTTTCCATGAGTGTTCAATATAGAGATTTATTTTTTAGAACAAACCTCTATTCAATTCACATGCAAAAACATATACCTAACAAATTCAAAATGTATCAAATTCATAGTCATTAGAAAGCTTGTTTAGAGTACTTCTATCATGAAAAATGATATGATTTCAGTGCTCCATCTGGACCTAGTAATTGAGCCTGGAAGCCATGAAAACAATTGAAACTATTATAGAATTTGCAAAAGACATCTAGTTTTCTAGTTTCGATAGAAACTAACTTTCTATTGAAAGTTTTTACATAGTTTCGATAGAAACTAAATAGTTTCTATTTTTTGTCAGAAATAGTTTTGATCGAAAGTATTTAGTTTCTATCAAAACTATTTAGGACCCTTTTCTTCCATTTACTTAGTTTCTATCGAAACTAGGGTGCGAATTAGTTTCGATAAAAACTATATGGGTACTTTCTATCGAAAGTTTTTAGGCAAAAAAATTGTCCTTCGCGATTTTGGAGGAATTTCTTCCTTCGAAAAAGTGTAACCCACTATTGTGGGTTCACCCATGCACTTCCCTCCGCATCTATCACCAATTTTCTAGCCCATATTTCCCACAAGGTAATGGCTAGGCAGAGGCAACTAACAAAACCCTCCTCAAAATCCTAAAGAAAGTTGTCAATGATTTCGGTCATGATTGGCACCTACAAATAAATCTAGCCCTATGGGCCTATTGAACTTCCTTTTGTACATCCATAGGCACAACTCCATACTCCCTAGTCTATGGTGCCGAAGTGGTACTACCTATAGAGGTTGAACTTCCCTCCTTGCACATATCTTTGCAAGGGCAAATATCAGATGAAGAATACAGAGTAGCTCGGCTCACCCAGCTAGATCTCTTAGACGAGAAGCGACAACAAGCCTATGATCATCTCACAGTCTATCAAACTCGTCTCAAAAGGAATTTCAACAAGAAGGTGCTTCCACAAAAATTTTAGCCAGGTGACATGGTCCTCAAAGAAAACATGAAAGTCCAAGCAGATTGAGAAAAGAAAGGCAAGTTTGAACCTACATGGCTTGGTCCTTATGTTGTCACTGCTTCCTTTGGCTCTGGAGCCTATCAGCTATCTACACTAGAAGGAGAACTCTTGAATGATCCTACTAACATCATTCATCTCAAGAAGTTCTATGCTTGAAGATCCTTGGTATACCCAGCTTTTGAAAAATACAAAAAAAATAGTAAAGAGAAATAAGCGTCCAATGGTGAAAACTTGGCAATTCAAGTGCCTTGGATAGGTACCTTGGTGAAAACCTAGTAATTCAGATGCCTTGTGTACTAAGACTAATCCATTATCTATCACTATCCTATCCCTCATACATTCACCCACCATCCCATAAAACACTTGCTTGTTCCCTTGGTTTTCCAACCAAATATCCAAAATCTAATGGAGCTTGTAGATACCTCCTGTACAACTTGTAAAATCTTGTACCAAAGCTTGTATTATACCTTGTAAATCTTGTACCATACCTTGTATATCCTAATCTTGTCCAAAGTTTGTACCATATTCCAACCTATAAATAATCTTGTATCCTAGCTCGTATACTATCACGTGCACACACAAAACCCCATTTTCACTTAAGCTTTTTGCAAACCATCTACCTATCCACCTATCACCTATTATAGACATCCCATCCTTCACAAAAATTTCCATCTCACAAAAACCAAAACATGAACAAACTTGTACATTTGTAACATATCTTGGTCCATCAGCTTGAACATCCTCTTTAGCTTAGTACCATTGTATCTATCCAGCGTTTGTGTCAGTTCATCCTTGATCAGCATCTTGCACCCATCGCACATCTTGGTTAGCTATTCCAATGCATCCTTTAGCTAGATTTCCTGTCACCAAAGTGTATCTTTCTTAGTTCAGCTTGCCAGATGCATCACTCATCCAAATCCACCAGCTTAGGTGCTCTCTGATAGGTCCTTGTAGGATATAGCTTTCCTCATGTCTGATCTTGGTCCGTTAGTACCTCATCCTACCCATCTCTTTGGCAAACGGTTCTCTTTTGGATTTTTGCTTTCTTTTGATTTGGACTCTTCCCTGTTGGGTCTTGAAATATCTTTTCCAAGAAATATCCTTGTTCCCTCCTCAAGGTTGCCACGATCTTTCATATCATGGTATACTGCGAATGGGGCAATCAGAGCGTAAGGTCTTGATCATGTCTTTTGCTTGTTTTCTTTTTTGCTTGTGGGTTACCTAGTGTCGTTTCCACACTGCTTCCTCTGGGATTCATGTGTGATACTGGGGCAATCCTTGTGTGTTTGTTTTGAGTCAGTTCGTCAATCCTCTGGATAGTTGGTGAAAAGGCCTTGATGTTCTTGGTAACCTTGGCAATTAACCAATAGTCCTATAGCAAATCTAGTGCTCAACTACATGTTGGTACTTCTCTTTGAAGTATCCCCCCGCTCAAAAAGCTTCAATAGTTTTCCTTCATCTCCATTATCCCCCATCCATATCCAACATCCGTCTCTCCTACCCCAACTTATGCATCAGTATCTCTTTGAATCACTCCTCACCTTTAGCTTTAGGGATCCACAATCCTAGTCCTAGGGATCTCTGAAACCCATCTTCCGCCAATATTACTCTTTGAAATCCTATTGCATCAGCTTTATAATCCCCTCATCCATCTCCCTATCCTAGATTCCTTTTTATAGCGCTTCGCTCCTTCATCGTCCACCTTCCCTAAAGTCTTAAGCTTGCTTCCTCTTTTGCATCTGATTCTCCTTTATAATTCTCCCATAGTGAGAGTTTGAGCTAATTCAGCCCCTTCTCTTTGCCAATCTGAGTTTCCTTGTTCATCCAAGATTCTTGTACTTTTCAAGAAGCCATCGAGCCTAGCTTTCTCTCCCCATTGCCTTCTTGAGGGGGCATCTCATAGTCCATTCTCTCCTCTTCTGCTCTAGCCTTGGGCATCTTATTTTCTTATCTTTGATGCCATGCCACTTGTGGCATCACATCAAAGAGGGGCAAAATGTAGACACCTAAAAACCTTTAGAAAATAAAGTATTTTTATTTTTTGAAAAATTCCTGATGACATCATCATTAATTAATTAATTAATTAATTTATTTTTATGCTATTAAATCCCTTTATCTTAATTAAAAATATTTAATTAAGGAATCCCTCCCAAAAATGTTTAAATCTTATTTAAACATTATTTCCTTATTTATTAATTATTTAATTAATAAATTGACCAAAAAAACCAAAAAAAATAAAAAATTTATTTTTTGCCCAAAACTTGGCCAATTTCCTTAAGACCACTAACCTCTTCCAAAATCTTCTAATCCTTCTTTAATTTTGATTAAAGGCTAATCCCATCATTTCCTACCCCTAATCCCAACTCAAAATATTTAATTAAGATGAAATATTAATCCTCATGTTTATTAAAAAAGTTTTAATAAATATCTCCTCAACCCAAACCCTTGAAATAAATAAAACTTTATTTATTTCCTAAAAATCTAATTTATCCTCATCTTAAGAAGTTCTAGACTCTTCTAAAAAGTCTTCATCCTCATCCTAGGAAGTTCTAGACTATTCTAGAAAGTCTTTATCCTCATCCAAAGTCTAGACTCTTCTAGAAGATGTCTTTAAACCTAATCCTAATCCCCTCCTAACCTTGTCACATTCTCTAAACATGGGTTAAGACTTCCTAACCCAAGCCAAAGTTAACAAATATCTCCTCCTTCACCCACCCTCATTAAATGCCATCCACTTGCCTATCCCTAAGCTAATCCTAAACCATCCTAATCCATCCTCTAATCATTTGCACAATCCTAAGCAAGCTTAAAACCTTCTTAATCAAGCCCAAGTCAAAATTCCTCTCATCTCCCTCAAAATATCTCAACCATAAAACTTTATGAAGCCCACTAGGCCGTAAATGACTCTTCCAAGCCCTTTTATTGCTCTTACAAGCCATTATGAGGGTCTTTATGAAGATTTTATCCCTTGAGCCTCCTTTGTTGACTCATCCTTCCCCTTTCCTCCATCCTCTCACCCCGTGACATGTGTCACTCCCTGATTGGCTGTAAGGAAGCACAATCCATGTGCTCTCCTCTCATGCAATCTGAATGCTCCATGAGCTTTTTCCCATCCTTGCATCTTAGCCCTCAATCCCTCAAGCCTCTTGCCTATAAATAGGATCCTTCCCCTTTTCAAAATAAAAAAATCCATGAAGTAAAGTCATAATGCCATTTTAAGAAGCCATTTTACATCAAAACCATACACTCACACCCAAATTCCAACTCCATTTGAAGCCCTTTTTGAAGCATAAGCTTGAGCATACATCCTATCTATTTAGACAAAGCCACTCAACAAGAGAGCTTCTCATTGAGAGAGTCCATTAATGGCTCATATTCTCAATTGAGAGTTCATCTTAGTCTATCTTGAAGTTTATGAATTTTGTTTAGTTTGTAGAAGCTTTATTTAAATTTGGTTTCTATTAGCATACCAACATTGCTCATATACAGATCTAAGTTTTAATATACATGTCATGTGTCATGTTAATTTTTAAAATTTTATTCTTATTTCATGTTTTACGACTTTTCTTAGAAATTAATTTACTTTAATATATGATGCATGGATCTACTTTAATATATATGGCAGGTGCTTTTTTATATAATATTTTAGGACTAATGAACTTACATTGATCCAATTTCATATATATGATTAATTGAACTACTTTAAATGATTAATTGATCTACTTTATTTCATGTTTTAGGACTTATCTAAATTGAATCATCTAATCAATCTAATTATAATCAATCTATAGTAATTGAATCACTTAATCACTTAATTTATGAAGTAATTTAATTAAATAATATAATCAATCTAATCATTAATTAGGTATATTATTGAATTATCTAATCAAATAATCTAGATGTAGACTTAAATAATCTAGTCTAATCAATCATGGCTAATCATTAATATGATCTTCTCTATAATGAAATCATCATATTAAATTATCTAGATGTCGGTCATAAAGATGTGTGTGTGTGAAATCATAAATGTAATCATGCTATATAATTTTGCATCATCAAATTAAACAAATCATGTCTAATCATTAATCATCTAATATTACATACACATGGACCCTAAACTATACATGACCATATCACATGTCTAATCAATGGGAACTAAACATATTGCATGTCTAATCACCAACCATCTTATCTATATAATGAAATAATCTTTTATACTAAACATATCAAGTATCTAATCATTAATCATAAAGTAAACATATTGTATGTCATAATATCATAAACATACTATTGGAAATATAAGAGGAGTAACTAAGAGGGGAGGGGTGACTTTTTTGCTACAAAAATAGATTCTAGATCCCTTAGATGTCAATACAAATCAAAACACTAATTAAACTACATTCTTCTATAACTCGACAAATAAACATGCACTTGGTTTAAACTAGAAAATACTATATCATGTTAATAACTGAATAACAATAGTAACTCATCAAATGCAAATCATAAGATGTTTTCTATGATTAGCCTTAAGATTAATTTAGTTGCATACACATAAAAGGAATAGCATGAACACAAGTGACACCAAGATTTGATGTGGAAACCTAATTTGGGAAAACCACCAATTGCAACTCTATACACTAATATGTTAGCAAGAAACACTAATCTATTGAAAGACCAAAGCATTGACCAACAAAATCAATATAAACTTTAGATGAGACAAAGTGAGGTCCTCAAATGAAAATATGAGCCATGGATAGGCTCTCTCAATGAGGATGATCACTTAATATGTAGAGGTGTCCTTTGATATGGATTTGGGATGTATGCTCAAGCTTCAAATTGCTTCAATCGTGGACATGGATAATAGCAAATTGGTAGCCTTGTGAACTCTCAATTTGGCATTATGAGGGTATGGTTGATGGCTTTGTTTCTCAAACTAGTATGATAACTTTACTAAAATGGGTTCTGATCAAATGGCTTGGGAGGGGATCCAATTTATAGGCAAGAGGCTTGAGGGATGGAGGGCTAATATGCAAGGACGACAAGATGGTGAGGGAGGGTTAGGATGCACTCAAAGGGGAGCACATGGATTGTGCTTTTTTAGCACCAATCAGAGAGTGACAGATGTCACAGGGAGAGTGGGTGGAGGAAAGGGCATGGATGAGTCAACAAAGAAGGCTCAAGGCTTTAAATGGCCCTCATAAGTGCTTGTTAGAGCAATGAATGGGCTTGTAAGAGCAATTTATGGCTTTGTAAGAGAATTCATGGCTTGGTGGTTGGGATATTTTGAGGGGAGACTTTAGCTTGGTTTAGGAAAGTCTTAAGCTTGCTTAGGAATGTGCAAATGATTAGGGGATGGGTTAGGCTTGGGTTAGGATTACATTAGGGATGTTAGAGATGTGCAAGTGGATGGCATTCATGAGGGTGGGTGAGTTAGTGGCTAAGCTTAGTTAGTATGGGTGGATGGGGTGGATTAGGCTAAATGGAGGATTAGGGATAGGCTTAGGGGCTATTAGATTTGAGGGTTTTATTTTTAAAAATGATTTTAATAAATTTGGGATTTGGAATTAGATAGGAGAATAGGATTTAATTGATAAATGATGGGTTATTTGATTTATTAATTAGGAATAGAGATGTTTAATTAAATTAATCAGCTAGGGGATGGCAAAGGATTTAATTAAATAGGAATTTAATTAATGATGCCTTTAGAGATAGCTAAATAGGATTACCAAAGTGGTGTAATCAAATTTAGGTGTCTACATTTTGCCCCTCTTTGACATAGTGTTGAGATAACACTATTTCAAAGAAGTTCAAATAGAGATGACACGAGGACGTTGTTTTAGCAACAAGGTTGCCCCAGTCTCATACAATAAGAGGAGAGACTAGACTTAGAGATGCCCCCTCAAGAAGGTAGAAGGGAGAGAAGATGAGGCTCGGTGGCTTCTTGAAAAGCAAAAGAAAGTGAGACAAGCAGAGACACAGATTGGCAAAGAGAAGGGCAGAATTAGCACAAACTCTCACGATGGGAGAATGATAAAGGGAAGTCAGACGCACAAGAGGAAGCACGCTTAGGACAATCTAGGATTGGGGGGGGAGGATGAAGGAGTGGAGCACTATAAAAAGGAATCTAGGATAGGGAGATGGATGAGGGGAAGATAAAGGGGTGTGGATGGGGGATAATGGAGATGAAGGTAAGTACTACCACGTAGTTGAGCACGAGATTTAATATAGGAATGGTGGTTAATTTCCAAGGTTACTAAGAACAACATGGCCTTCTTACCAACTTTCTAGAGGATGGACAAACTGACTCAAAATAAACACACAAAGATTGCCCCAGCATCGCACATGAATCCTAGAGGAAGCAGCATGGAACTGATACTGGGTAACCCACAAGTAGAAAAGAAAAATAATCAAAAGATCAGATCAAGAATTTATGCGTAGAGTGCCCCATTCACAACATACCATGATAGGGAAGATCGTGGCAACCATGAGGAGGGAACAAGGAGATTGCTTGGAAAAGATACGGGAAGACCCAAAAGGGGAGAAGCCAAATAAAGAAAAAATTTACAAGAGACCCATTTGCCAATGAGATGTGTAAGAGGAGGTACTAACAGCCAAGATCAAATAGGAGAAAAGCTATATTCTACAAGGATCCATCAGAGAGTACCTAAGCTGAGGGATAACACTTTGGGGATAGGAGATTGAGCTAAATGATGCAGCAGAATAACTAATCAAGAGTTGTTACAAGTGTACAAAGGTGTGTGGTGTTGTTTTTGCAGGATGAGAATGTGTTTGGGAAGGGTGGGATGATCAAGAGGGGTAGGTAGGGAACTGAGGTGGGCTATAAGGGGTGAAAGGGGAGCTAGAAGGGGTCATTTATAGTTAGATCAAGGAGGAGATATTGCTGATTAGGAGCTCTACAACAGAGATTACGATGGTGGGTATTGGGCGACCAGAGCACTGAGCAGACATAGTGCGATGAGTACAAGTATGAGGGACACTCGATCAATCGGTAGGGTCTAAAATCTCTGCATGATTTTTGTTTAGGAATTTGTTATAGCATTCTCGTGAAAGAGGAAATGGGATCTCATAGGCATGGGTCTAGTGGGAATGGGAGTGGGATCAGCGGGATCATGATTTCATGAAACATAGTGTCGGGTGGGAGGATGTGGGGGTTTAAACAATATTTTGTGGGAAAGTGATCTTGAGATGGGACGTCATGTAGGAATGGGATAGAGTCAGCGGGATGACATCCTCATGACAAGGAATGTGATTCAGGTAGCGAGAACGCGTCCTCGCAGGTTAAGGTCATTGTACAATGGGAAAGGGTTTAAAAAGGGGATAGTGTAGGGATGCAATCCAGCAAGATCAAGGGTAAGTGAGATCACCAGCAAGAGAGATCGTGGGAATGCGCTAGCGGGATCAGGGGAAAAGGTCAAGGGGTAGAGCATAGTCAACATCGCGATCCTATCGAAAGATATTTCTGCAGGAACGCGGGAGGTAGGCTTCACAAGGATGCTATTTCTGCGAGAACATGATTTTGACAAAGAAAAGGGAGAAAAAGTTGGGGTTGAGGGAGGGTGTCATGTCCCCTTTTCAAATAATTAAAAATAATAATCTTTTCTAAGGTAGGTAGGCCCAAAAAGGTGAAGTTTCAAAAAAAGGGGATAATATTTGGAAGCTAATGGAATAATAAATGAAAATTATTATTAAAATATTTTTTATTAACCCCTCTTGAACATGAGTTAGGGTTATGCCCTCTTTTAAGGGGTTTGGAGGCATTTTGGGCTCATTCCAGAACTTGATTTTTGCTCATTTCTTTGTTGTTCTTTAGAGGCTGCCAAACTTGTGGAGAAGGAGACCCAAGAATGGGAGTTTTCAGGTTTCCAAGAAGGCTAAGGATGGGATTTTAAAGCCATTCCATGTGCATGCTCATACAGAGTTTGCCTTTGTGCTAAACAGTGCAGATTTGTGAATTTTCGGGTGTGTTTTTTGTAAGAGTTTGGTGTTTTCGGTTGAGTATTTTGTATCAGTTTTGGTTGCTTCTGTATTTTAGACTTTAAGATGTTAAAATAGAGCTGAATATATGTATTTGCTCATGATTATACTTCTGTGATAGATTATTAGTGTTTTTGTGGTGTTTTCGAGAGCCCGATGAGCATTGTTTTTATCCTTTGTTTGGGAGCTGTTGTGTAAATGTTATATAGATCTAGAAATGTCATTTTGTAGGATATTATGCTACTGAAATTTCTATAAAAATTTCCATTTTCAGATTTATTAATAATATGTGAAGCTGTGAAGTTTTTGGCACTATTTCGGGCATACCCGATTTGGGGTTTATTGAGAAATTGGTGGATCTTTGAAATATTGGTTGTTTGATTTTAAAGATCTGATTAGAGGCTTGAAATATCATGTAAAATTAGAGAAAGGGACATTTCAGTGGTACTAGAGCTATGATCTTTCCAGTCTGAGGGTTTGTAGAAGTTTGCATGTCAGTTTTGACAACTACCCAAATCTTGCATGTCATAATTTATGGTTGCATGTTGCTTCTAATCAGCTGCATGTCAAAATTTATGGTTGCATGCTACTTCTAATCATTTTCATGTTAGTTCTTGGTGAATTTGGTGGTTGCATGTTGCTTCTAATCAGTTTCATGTCAAAATCTATGGTTGCATGCTACTTCTAATTATTTGCATGTTAGGTTCTTGGTGTTTGAAGAAGTTATAACCTATTGGGGTTACACTCTATGTTATCCAGAATGGATAGGTATAGTACAAAGTCTCAGAGGACACAATCTTGGACAATTGATATCCAGAGTCAGAACAATAGAAAGGATGGTTATTTAGACATTCGAGATAAACTTAGGAAAATAAGCCATGACATGTCTGAACAGTTGGTTGAGCACCACCATATAATGAATGACATGTTGTCTGACCCAGCTAAGGTGGATAAGTTGACTGAATTTCTATTTGGTAGATTTTCTCATAGGGAAAATGACACAATTACCAAGAACTTGCATGAGGAGTTTGAGAAACTAGCTTATAGCCAGGTAGAGGTCTCAGATTCTACTCCACCACAGAAGGTAGTGAGAAAGGATATTACATAGATTGATAGTAATGGTCAACTTGATACTCAAATTGAGACAATTGTATATAAGTCATCAAAGGGTGATGTCATAGGTATTTAGGATGGTATAGTTACAAAAAGCAGTGACTATAGTGTAGTGGGTTCAGATGATGATTATGAGGATGTTGTTGTGCATGATGGTGAGATACTTGGTAGAGATGAGTAGACATTGAGCATTCATGAATTTGCTGAGAAAGAGTACCAGACACAGTTAGATGCTTCATCACATGAGGTTGAGGCTGGTAGTACTTCACATGATTTGTCTAGCCAGCTGAAAGTGAACAAAGACAGTATTGTGACTTCATTATCTCATCATGATAGGTATGTGGAGTTAGTTGGTATTGGTCATATTACTCAGGTGAGGAGTTTGCTTGAGTTACCAGCTGATTCTAGTTTATGGATATGGACTCGAGATTGTTATATTGGCATTTGGGATTTAGTTGATTGGAAATCTTTAACACTTTTTGGTAGCAGTAATTGTTTGGGTGCTATCATGGATTTGATTAGCAGATTGCACGGTGTTGTCTTTTCTTGTGCTAGGAGCTTATCCGATGTTGGTATTAGTTTTTATACACCGGTGTTGGGCTTTGTTCATATATCTAGTTGACCATTTATGCTGGAATGTGTTGATGGTCTTTCATATTTGGCAGTGTGTATAGAGGAGTCTTAGGATCATATTGGCATTGATGACATCCAAGAGGATGCAGTGGGTAGTTTTGAAGACTTAGTTTTCTTGGTGGTTTCTTTTGGTACAGAGGAGTTGGATAGCAGTGCTACAATTTTTGATACTCCGTATGTTGATATGAGCTTTGGAGTTGATTCACATGATATGGATGGTAATACTCTAGAGACCAGTAACCTTGAGGATACTCCTTTAGATAGTGTGTCAGAGGAGGTTTGTAGGATACAGTCTAGCCAGTGCCATCATGTGTCTAGTCAGTTGAGAGTTAGTGAGAGAGACATTGGTATTGCTTGCCAACATTTCGATGGTGTTCATCAATTGTTAGCAGTTTATGGATGTGGTTCTCCTACTAGTGATGAGTAGGGAGGCATTTATCTTTCCTTGATAGAGTTCCACTCTTTATGGGAGGCTATCTAGATTTTGAGACAGGATTATATGCAGTTGGTAGCTGATAGAGATTATCTTATGGAGTGGGGCAATACAACATACGATGCATTTTTGGCCAAGGAAGATGAGGTGAGTGAGCTTACTTAGCAGCTTGAGGTGACTTTTGAGATTCTTGAGAGTACACAGTTGGCTTACAAGGAGTCATAATTTCATTTGGCTAAAGTGACCATGGAGTTAGAGCAACTACTGTCTTTACCAAATTTTGTACAGTCATAAGCTGTGGTGTCTAGTGATCTGAGGATGTCCATGGTTGAGATTGCCAAAGACAGTGGAGATGGGGATGCATCCATCCTTGATACTAACATTGGCATATCGGGTTCATCCCCACTAGAGTCAGGTTTAGTTGAGTTGGGTGCTGCAACAGATTGTTGTGGTATGCCTAACATGGTGGTGACCTCTAGTACTAATGGCACGAAGACTAGAGATGTTGTATCAAAGACCATGCATGATGTTGGTGAGCTGACAGTTGGCATGGTTACTACTAGTAATACTACTCCCTTGGCAATGTCTTCAGAGGTAGTAGTCAATTCCAACTTGGTTAGTGATCGATTCCAGTTAGTTACATCTGGATTGCAGTTTGAGCCACTGACTGAGATTAGCGCATTCTATCGACATTACATTGTGAGGTATGCTCATCAATTCACCTTTGATGAACATGTTGATGAGATGATGATACAGAGATGTACTTTGGTTCATAGTGCTTATCATCAGTTATGGGATAGTTTGAAACCTTGGGATGAGAGTTTTGATGGGCATGACATGGTGATAGGTTCTGCAATTGACAGCTTGATAATACATGACTTAGAGTAGGAGTTTTGGAGTGATGCTTCAACGAGTGTTGTTATTGATTCTACTCCTTTGGCTATGACATCTCCTGACTTAGCTGGTGATCAATCATAGTGGGTTGTATCACTTATTCATGGTGAGCTATTGACTGAGGGTGGCATTTTTTATCAACATTATATTGTAGGGTATGTACATCTATTAGCATTTGATCCTTGTGTTGAGGAATTGATGGCAAGCAAATTTGGTTTGGGTTCCATTTCTTGCTATTTATCTTGTGATGGATTTTCACCATCAGGGGTGCATGTGAGTTATTGTTATGAGATAGTGGCCAGTGATCTACAAAGTTGTGTTGACTGTAGGAGTTGTACAATGTGTGGATTCTCCATACTTGGTACAGTTTCATTTGGGAGCATTCACCATTGTTGCAGAGTTGGATTGTACATTCTGTATAGGCTACTGGGATGCGTTGATGGTATTTACTATGTTAGAAATTTGTTTTCTCCACTTTACTTGGGTTTTGATGTTCTAAGAGTTTGTGTCTTGTGGGTTTTTGACTGTGGAAGTTGTGACTTTGGAGTTTGGTTGAGTAGTAATTGTCAGTTTGATTATGGATTCCTCTTGGTTATATTGAAGAGGGTATTGCAAGAGCCTGTGTTAATTGAAAATAGTATAGTTCATGACTACATTTGGGATCTAGGTGGATTGATTGGTTTATTTTTCAGCCATTTCTTAAGGACAAGCAATATTTGGGAGGGGAGGACTTTTCATGTCCCCTTTTCAAATAATTAAAAATAATAATCTTTTCTAAGGCAAGCAGGCCCAAAAAGGTGAAGTTTCAAAAAAAGGGGATAATATTTGGAAGCTAATGGACTAATAAATGAAAATTATTATTAAAATATGTTTTATTAACCCCTCTTGGATGTGAGTTAGGGTTATGCCCTCTTTTAAGGGGTTTGGAGGCATTTTGGGCTCATTCTAGAACTTGGTTTTTGCTCATTTCTTTGTTGTTCTTTAGAGGCTGCCAAACTTGTGGAGAAGGAGACCCAAGAATGGGAGTTTTTTAGATTTCTAGGAAGGCTAATGATGGGATTTTAAAGCCATCCCATGTGCATGCTCATACAGAGTTTGCCTTTGTGCTGAACAGTGCAAATTTGTGGATTTTCAGGTGTGTTTTTTGTAAGAGTTTGGTGTTTTCGGTTGAGTATTTCATATCAGTTTGGGTTGCTGCTGTATTTTAGACTTTAAGATGTTAAAATAGAGCTGAATATATGTATTTGGTCATGATTATTCTTTTATGATAAATTATTAGTGTTTTTGTGGTGTTTTCGAGATATTCTATGTTTTTTTTTGGGAGCTCGATGAGCATTGTTTTTATCCTTCATTTGGGAGTGTTGTGTAAATGTTATATAGATCTAGAAATGTAATTTTTTAGGATGTTATGCTGCTGAAATTTCTATAAAAATATCCATTTTCAGATTTATTAATAATATGTGAAGCTGTGAAGTTTTTGGCACTATTTCGGGCATACCCGATTTGGGGTTTATTGAGAAATTGGTGGATCTTTGAAATATTGGTTATTTGATTTTATATATTTGATTAGATTCTTGAAATATCATGTAAAATCAGAGAAAGGGACATTTCAGAGGGGAGGGTGGGAGGATAAACAAGGAGATAAAAAATTGACGGTTGGATTTGTGTTGGTGGTGTGTAGTGGTTGCTGGATGCATTAGTGTCGTGGAAGCGATGAGCAGTAGTGTTTTGTGCGGGAGAGATGTTGATGTCGGCTGACTAGGCATGGATCAAGGCAATTAGGCTAGGCCACCTTATGAGGTTGCCCCATACTCGTGCATATATGATGATGGTTACAATGTTGTGCGAGAGATGGCATAGTGAGACAACGATGTTTCACCTACTGATGGGGGAGATGACGATGATGCTAGAGGATGTGTAGCGCATATTCAGATTGCTAGTGTGAGGGATACCAGTCATGGTGACCAGAGAGATGATAGCAGAGGTGGCTGTGTAGAGACTAGTGGGGCCTTTGAGTGGAGTATAAGATCTGGAGGGGTCAGTTTACTTTGGATGAGCACCTAGATCGCGTGACGACAGAGAGGTGGATCTACTTTTATGTTTTTTGGTTGGTCTTGGGGTACATTTCCCTAGATATAGGTAGTATAGGTGTGACACTAGCATTGATTCCAATGGTGATGCAAATTGTGGATGTGGGATGCCCAACTACATGGGGTTCGCTGATGTTGGCCGAGTTATACCAGGACCTACATCAGATAGTGTACTAGGGTGGCGACTGACAGGGGAGGAGTATTGTTCCCGACACTATTATAGGTGTGGGCATGGGAGCATATTGTAGTGCTCAGGCCATTAGGACACAAGGATAGGCAGCCAGAGGAGCCAATGGCATACAGTTGGGTAGAGCCTTTGACATATCATCATACAGATTCAGTGGATTATTAGAGAGTGCAGATTGATGAGATAGTAGCAGTAGTGTGGAGGCCATATATGGGCCTAGGACCATGGGCAAAGGAGGGAGAGCATCTCCCCTACACTATTTCTCCATGCTTTGTGTTTGGGAGATGGGAACACATTACAGAGTAGTACAGGTTAGATAGGGCACTACGGTAGTTTGGGTGGCAGCAAGTGGCAGTGGGAGATCCGCACTGGTATCAGTGGGTTACACATGAGCCGATGTTAATGTACGTTCCATCCCTATAGAGGGATGGGCTATTGAGGGCATGGCGAGAGCTGGAGCCATAGCAATGGGATTGGTTTAGTGGGGTAGTAGATGTAGGCTCTACACAGGAGTACCAAGATACTTTTGTGAGGCCGAGACCAGTGGGGAGAGCATAGGGCACGAGGGCAGTAGTGGTGGTAGGGGAGCTAGCTCGAGTAGCCTGACAGGGGTGATATGTGGCAAGGGGGCTGCGACACCATGTAGAAGTGGTTGCACAGGAGGAGGAGCCTTCCCATCAGATGAGGAGGGTGGTGGGGGAGGAGAGGAGAGCTGAGCCAAAGAGGAGAGTGGAGGAGAGGGGAGCCCAAATAGAGAGAGGAGGAGAGGAGGCACCGGGGTGATAGAGGGTGGTAAGGGGGAGGGCAGGAGGATCATCTATTAGGGGAGGAGATGATGGGCTGGCAGGTTGGTACACCTCGCTAGAGTAGGCATAGGCAGTGACAAGCCAGTTGCTCTAGGATACTCAGTAGGAGAGAGATCAGCTCTGTGTAGAGTGAGATCAGTTTAGATAGGAGCGAGATACAACCTAGGGGTAGGCAGACATGGCAGGTGTGGAGGCTATAGATAGAGGTGGGCTAGATGGAGGGGAGGTTGGATGCTGTGTTTGCGGAGTGGCAAGGGGTGCAGGCTAGATTAGATGCCCTCCAGCAGGAGCAAGATAGGTTGGTGGTGGAGGTGGCGACCTTATAGGAATAGGTGGTAGTGGGAGGGGGTTTGGAGGAGCTGTAGAGATTGCAGGTAGAGATGGAGGAGTTGAGGGAGAGGGCTGGGTTCTACCGGGGGAGGTACCATGCTACAGTGCCAACATCATAGATTGAGCATTACAGGCAGCTGACTCGATCAGGCACAATGTACCCACACAAGGATGTAGGGAGGAGGGGAGAGTGGATGGAGCACTAGGGGAGAGAGTGCAGGCGGGTCCTGATGCACAAGGAATAGTCAGAAGGTAGGGTCGAGCTAGCGACGTGGGATGGGAGAGGAGGCAGAGAGCTCTGGGATAGGGGGAGGACTGATGGGGCCACCACCTCCACCACCACCAACACTAAGGGCTGAGAGAGGGGCACATGAGGAGATTGATGATGCAGGGATGATGGGTTGACCATCGATGAGCAGGCATCTTCTTTGGGATACTGAGTATTATGTATATATTGGCTTTTTGAGACACATGGAGGTTTTGTGCGAGCTCAGACCCGTTTGTATGATATGGACATTTGTACATTGATGGACTATTATTCTTTTAATCTTTCATTGATATATAGATATGATGATTCTGGTGTTATATGTGTTATGGACTGGTGGTGTTTATGTATAGTGGTTGATAGTGATGTTTTGATGGTATTGCTGACGTTTTGTGATGCAAGATGTGACATGTGCTATGATTTTTTTGATTGTGCTGACAGTTTGTGATGCAGGATGTGATTTTCGATGACATTGTATACATGATAGAATATGATTTTGATGTGATTTAGCTATGATAGTGCAGATATGATATGATGTGATTTTGAGCTATGATGTCATAGATGTGATGTGATTTGATGTGATCCTTGATGACATGATTTTCCTTATGATATCATAGATGTGATGATGATGAGATTTTCTGTAGTATGATAGGTTTTTGGTATGATGCTGATGATGTGATGTTGCTCTATGATAGATGTGCAAATTGATTGATTTTGGAGAGTATTTGATATGATGTTGTATGATGATAAGTACAAACTATAAAAATAAGTTACAAATGTAAAATGAATCACCAACTAAAGAATAAACAACAGATTGATGATATGGAAAATGAATATAATGACACTTTTAACACAAACTAAAGATGGATGAAAGATCTAAATGAATTACAAACTAAAAGAAAATGGAGTATAACTTAATGATGAACTACAATGCTAAAATAAAACCTATCCTAATGATAAATGTCAACAATGCTAAAAATGAATCATAATCTAATGATGAGTGATAATGGTAAAATGAACTATAATCTAATGATGAATGACTTATGTTTAAGATGAACTAAAAGAGAGAATAGTAAACTTATGATATGCTACAAACAACACAAACTAAAAGATACACCTGAGATTTATGATAAGCAAGTGAGAATAACATAAAAGACTGAATGTGATGATATTTTGTGATATGATAAAGGATACAAGATATGATAATACAACATATAAGATTCTAGGAGATGCAAGACAAACAATGATGGTGGAATAAGATAACCAATATTTGACTTATGATAGAATTCTATGATATGAAAAGTGATCATAGGAGATACTGAATCTAAGGAGAATAATGTTGGAAAAAGAGTGACCAGCAAACTCGCAGTCAGGAGGATAGCAGAGATTTTTAGAACTAGGATAGTAACTTATGATAGGGATCACATCATGATGAGAATAAATAAGAATTGATGTTCAAGGCTTTTAATCAAATGATTCTGAGGATGTAAAAAGTGATAGTTCAAGGGAGAGGGGTGATGACAAGGAGGAAGATACCCAGGGGTTTCTAAAAATAAAAGTGAGGCATAGGGGAAATTTGAACATGGGGTACTTCGTGAGGAAGTACCACTATGTAGTGTAAACACTTTAGTTGATATAGAATTGTTAGGGATTTGCCAAGGTTACTAAGAACGTCAAGGCCTTTTCCCCAAAATTCCATAGGACTGACTCAAATAGGCACACAAGGATTACTTCAGCATCACATGTGAGTCTTGAAGAGATCAGTGTTTGGAGTGATGCTAGATGATCCACAAGCAAACGAGATTACCCAAGTGCATCATGTTTTATCAAAAGATGAAAACATGTTTGAAATATGCAAGGATAATATCAATTGACTCACAAGCAACAAAAGAATGTGATCGAAACCAACCTCCTTAGTTGCCCAAGTCAACACACACCATGATATGAAATGATCATGGTGATCTTGAGGAGGAAAAAACAAAAGATATGTGGAAACAATCAACCAAAAGAAGAAACAACAAAAGATTCGGCAAAGGTGAAAAAATAATCTTTTGACAAAGGGACCAAGTGACGGGCTACTAATGGGTTGCAACAAGATGTGGATAATATGTATAAGCATGACTAGTTAAGGACATGGGAACTCGAGATTGGATAGCAAAACATAGTAGTAGGTATATGCATGATGGGGGAAAGCTTGGGATGAGGGGATAGCATTGTTAAAAATACATGGTTTTATTTAGGTGGGATCATGTAAAGCATGATTTATGTACAAGGGTTTGGATATTTTTGTATTCACAATAGGTATGGTATATGGGAGACAAAGGTTAGTGCAGGGGGTATGAGACACATGTTATATGGGCCGTATACGTTACATATGGTATGGATAAAAAGCATGTGATAGGGTAGATCTAGTAGAGTACAATGGTAGGATACATCAAGTATGATACACAGGATGCTATAAATGAGATGGGATGTTACATAGTGAAAAGTGCTAGAGGATGATGTTGCGAAGCATGGTGAATAATGATAAGGAACACCTTGGAAAAGTGGGTGGGATGAGTGATAGGATATGGAGGGGTGATAAAGGGTGTGTGTCAATAATATATAATGGAAGAGCTACAGTACACCTGGCGCCTATTTGCTAGGTTTTCACCAAGGACCTATCCAAGGTGCTTAAATTGCCAAGTTTTTGCCATTGGACACTTTATTTTTACTTTATCCCTTTTTTCTTTCCTTGACTTGTAAATGCTGTCCTTAGGCATAGAATTTATTGAGGTGAATATTGTTGGTAGGATCATTTAGGACTTCACCTTCAAGGGTAGATAGTTGATAGGCTCCTGAGCCAAAAGATGTCATGACCACATAAGGACCAAGCCAGGTGGGCTCGAACTTGCCTTTCTTTTCTCGGTCAACTTGAACCTACATTTTCTCTTTAATGACCATGTCACCTTAATGAAAACTACATGGATGGACTTTCCTATTGAAATTGCGATTGAGGCAACTTTGATAGACCAGGAGATGGTCGTAGGCCTATTGCCTTCTTTCATCAAGTAGATCAAGTTGAGTAAGTCGGGCCACTCTATATTCCTCATCAGATATCTGTCCTCGAAGAGAAATGCAGAGTGATGGGAGTTTAACCTCAATAGGCAGGACTGCTTCAGCACCATAGACCAAGGAGTATGGAGTTATACCAGTGGTTGTACGAAATGAAGTGTGGTATGCCCATAGGGCGGGATTAATTTGCAAATGCCAATCATGAACGAAGTCATTGATAACTTTCTTGAGGATTTTGAGGAGGGTTTTATTAGTTGCCTTAGCCTGACCATTACCTTGTGGGAAATATGGGCTCAAGAAGTGATGGTGGATGCAGAGGGAAGTGTACAATTCCTCCATATTTAGCTTTTCAAAATTTCCTTCGTGGTCTGTGAAAATGGTAGCTGCGATGCCAAAGCAACATATGATATGATACAATATAAACTTGGACACCTGAACTCTCATGGTAGTAACAAGGGGAACTACCTCAACCCACTTAGTGAAATAATCAGTTGCAGTGATTATCCACCTGTGCCCTTCTGAAGAAAGTGGCACAATAAGAACAACAAGATCAAATCCCCAGCAGGCAAAAGACCATGGTGGTGCAATGGGTTGCAAGTCCTATGCTAGAGCTTGGATTAAATTAGCATGTTGTTGACAAGGTAAACATCATTTCACAAATTCACATGCATCCTATTTGAGAGTAGGCCAATAATATCCAGCTCGAAGGATTTTCTTTGCTAGCACCATCCCGCTCGTGTGAGCACCACAAAGTCTAGCGTGTACCTCTTTGAGAGCCATCGTAGCCTCATTTTGATCTAAACATTGAGAGAGAGTATCATGATAACCACGATGATATAGGGCTTGGGTGATGATAGTGTAATGAGAAGCTTTGCGAATAAGGTTTTGGCATTGGGTTCATGTGAGCTGAGGAGATATGATACCATTTAGTAGGTAAGCATGAATTTTGTGGTACCATGGAGATTGGGGACCAACCAAGATATAGACCCATGTTGATTCATCATTCTCATATGCGGGTTCATGTAGCTGCTCAACCAAGAATTCATATTGCGTGGCTTCGTGTGGTATTTCCAAGAGAGAACCAATAGTAGCCATAGCATTAGCTACCTTATTCTAGAGTC
Source organism: Cupressus sempervirens (assembly GCA_028749045.1). NCBI lineage: Eukaryota > Viridiplantae > Streptophyta > Pinopsida > Cupressales > Cupressaceae > Cupressus > Cupressus sempervirens. The sequence continues at coordinate 1,043,257,991 of CM053785.1, read as the reverse complement.
TAGGTATCTATATGAACTGGATCTAAGTGAAATGCTCCTTTAATTGATCAACCAGATCTTTGTAAGGTAGTAACTTGTCATCTTTGGTTTGATATTCATTCAAAGCTTGTTTGATGATAAGCTGAGAATCACCATAGACTTGAAGCTCTGTGATATTCCATTCAATGACAATTTTTAGTCCTGCAACAAGGGCCTCATACTCTGCAATGTTATTGGTACACCAAAATTGTAGTTTGAAGGATTTAGGGATATAATCACCTTGAGGTGTAACCAAAAGTATGCCCGCACCAAAACCATGAGATGTATAGGAGCCATCAAAATATAGCTTCCAGAGTGATTATTTTTCTATCAAACAGAGGTATTCGTCTAGAAATTCCATGATGAGTGGGTGATCTGCAACTAAGGGGGCATTAGCCAAGTGATTTGCAATAGCTTGGCCTTTGACAGCTTTTTTGTCAACATATTGAATGTCAAAATCATTGAGGAGCATGACCCATTTTGCCAGGCGTCCGGTGAGTACTCTACGAGAGAGCATATATTTTAATGGATCAATCTTTGATATCAATTGTACAGTATTACTCAACATGTAGTGACATAGTTTCTGGGTGGAAAACACTATTGCTAAGCATGCCTTCTCCATTGATGTGTAGTTGAGCTCATAACCCACTAATGTTTAGCTGATGTAATAAATGGCTGGTTTCTTTCCTACCTTGTCAAGTTGTGCTAGTAGAGCACCTAATGCTATAGGAGTAGCTATGATGTACAATATGAGTGGGCACCCTATAACTGGAGGAACCAAAATAGGTGGATTAGCTAAGTATTTCTTGATGAGCTCAAAATTGAGCTGGCAAGCTCAGTCCCATTTGAAATTTTGAACAAGCTCAGTCCCATTTGAAATTTTGAACTTTCTTAAGTAAGTGAAAGGTTGACACTTATCAGCAAGCTGAGAAATGAATCGAGGGACTAATTGGAGTTTTCCTTGCAAATAATGAAGGTGTCTGAGTGTCTTAGGAGGAGCCATATCCATGATGTCTTTGACCTTCTTAGGGTCAATCTCAATACCACACTATGACACAATGAAGCCTAGGAGCTTTCTTGAAGTAACACCGAAGACACACTTCCTTGGATTTAGCATGAGATGATATTCTGCCAATTGGTTGAACACTTCCTCAAGGTGAGACAAGTGATCCAGAGCATTGAGAGATTTGATTAGAATATCATCCACGTAATCCTCAAGTATCTTATGGATTAAGTCATGGAAGATGATCGTCATTACGTACTAATAGGTTGCCCTGACATTCTTTAACCCAAATGGCATCATATTGTAATAGAATGTGCCCCAATGTGTAGTAAACACTGTCTTATGCATATCTTCTTTTGCTATATGAATCTAATTATATCCAGAGAAACCATCCATTAGTGACAAGAGTTCATGACCTGCGGTGAGATCCATAATCATGTTGATATTTGGAAATGGAAAGTCATCCTTTGGACAAGCTTTATTAAGATCCTGGAAATTGGTGCAAATTTTGATATCACCAAAGGGCTTGGTAATAGGCACCATATTAGAAATCCATTTAGAATAATCTATTGGTCGAATGATTTTGGCCTCTAACAACTTCTCTAGCTCTGCTTTGACTAATAAAGCCACCTTGGGGTGCATTTTTCAAAGTTTTTGCTTGATGGGCTTGGCCCCTGGATCTATTTCCAGATGGTGTACAACTAGTTTGGGGTCCAACCTTGACATATCTTGATTTGACCATGCAAAGAAGCCTATATTTTCACAGAGGACTTCAAGAAGAAGCTCTACTTGTTCAGGTGGTAAAGAGGCTATGATGTGTGTGATATGTGGTATCTCTATCAGACTGATGTCTATAGGCTGAGTTTCTTCTGTCAAAACTGAAGATATAGGAGGTCGATGTTCCTATGGGGTGAGGATGAAATCTCCATCCTTAGTTGCCTCTAAGAAGTTTTCACCATTGGATACATCTTTTATTTTTGTTTCATTTTTTGAGTCACTTGATGGCACTCTAGAGGAGTTTTCGCCATGGGATGTTTTTCTTTTATCTTTTTGCTTTTTTGTTTCTTTTGGGATTTCATTTTTGCAACTAGAGATTTCCTCCTCCCCAAAGTAACCTGCAAGATCTAGCTTGTAGACATATGCTAATGGTGGAGGCGGTCGTTTATGTGGTGTTTCTGCCCCCATGAATTTAAGGAGCGCATTCTTGGTAGAGAACTCGTCAACATGAATGACACTTGGTTGGTCCCAATCTATGAGTTTGGGGTGAGTGACGGGGAGGTCTATGAGATTCAAGGATAATTGGCAAAGCACATAGGCTCCAAGGATTATTTTGTCAAGGAAAATATCATCATAGCTTTCTTTTCAACTTCCTCAGGGATGTCTTCAACCTCAATGAGAGTGTTTTGGATGTTCATAAAGGTGTGGCCTTCCGTTGTAGTTCCCCCAGTTGTGGGGAGTCCATAGCCCAAGCCTTTGGTTTTTTGCCCTTGATGTGCTTCTATAGGCTATCTCATACCTGATTCTTGGAAACCTAAACCACCTCCTTGATAATTCCATTGTTTCGTGGCCAAGCGATGTGACCGGGGATATTTCTATTTAAAGTGATCAAATAGTGCTTCAATTTTAGGAGTTGGCTCCTTATATAGCCATGTGTTAATGTCTGGTGTATTTTTTGCTCCATCAAGGATACCCTTGGTGACAAATGTGGTAGGGCCCAACTGGTGAAGTCGAGAGGTGGTTTTTGGTATAGGCCCTTGATGTATTGGGCATCCTTGAGTATGTGGGTCAAGTGGTAGAGCGCCAACATCAAAAGCATCCGTGAGACTATACTCACCACAACCTTGGTAGTTGTTCTTAATTGTGGAGAGAGTGGAGGCTAAAATGGTGTCTGGATCGTGGCAGGTGCCAGAGGAGCTGGCCATGGTGGTGCCAATTTTGATCCCAGGATAGTGATTGGTGTATGAAGCTTCAACCACATTGCAATAAGCAAAGGGTTCAGGATTTGCATGGATGATTATCTCTGTGCCATTATGCAAAAATTTTATGCACTGATGATATGTAGATGGAATGGCCTTGATGGCATGAATCCATGGATGATCGAGGAGGATGTTATATGGAAGATTAAGATCAACTACATGACAAAGTGTTTCTTGTGTGGCTGGGCTGACTCTGATAGGGAGCAAGATGGTTCCTTTAGTAGTATGCTCCAAATTATCATATGCCTTGATGGTGATCACCTCATTGATGATATCTACTTTAGTATATCCTGCCTACTTGATGAAATTTTGAGTACATAGGTTTAGAGACGATCCATTATCTATCATGGCACATTTAACGGAAAATTAAGAAACCATAACAACAATGTGAAGTGGGAGGATGTGATCAGGTTCAACTGCTGGGATATCAATATTCTTGAAGGATAAGGCACACGAGGCTGAAAGATGGCCAACCAAGTTGTGAAACTCAGTGGCGTTTATGTCAGAGGGGATGCATGACTCACATAGAGTGCTATCAAGGATCTCTTGATAAAGTGGGCTTGTCCGTAAGAGATCTAGGATGGAGATCTGGGCCAACGTGTTTCCAAGGTGTTCCAAGATGTTATACTATGGCCCTAGTGAAGGTGATTCTAATGGAGATGCTCCAGATGGAGGTGGTTATGCTGACGATGGTATGATTTGTGTTGATATAGGTGGACCAGCTATATTAAGTTGTGTCTGATGGGTAGTAATTGCACATTGAGTGTCTAGGCCTTTGATATTGATGGCACTGATAGATGGTTCAACTTGGGATATGCAACCAATTAAGCTACCATAGTCTAAGTATGTTGAGGTATAATTCTGAGACGTGTCTTGGTTGTCACCTTGTTTACCCAGAGCATTGTTAGGTTTGTTGATAGGAGTGTTTGCAGGTGCCTTTCCTGGGTTGGTGTTATGAGGAGGGAAAGCATTTTGATACATCATTAATCCTGCATTAGGTGAGGGTTGTGCCCCCACTGTGATCTCTTTTTGGTCAATGAGGTCCTATACATAATCCTTAAGTTGCATGCATTTAAGGGTAGTGTGCCCTTTGACACGATGGAATCTGTAATATTCGTTACATTTGTACTAGGATGCTCTAGACTGATTAGGTTCCAAGGGTTGTGTTTGTGGATATCGAACAAGGTTATCTTTGGCCAATTTTTTGAAAATTGTATTAAGAGGTTCCCCCAATGGGGTGTATGTTCGTGGTTGCCTCTGAACATAGGCTTTACTACCTGTCGATAGTGTGATAGCATTAGTTTGATTATGAGGAACCTGTATTTGCTGATGAGTTTGCACGGGTGGCTGGTGATACGCAGGATGTTACTGTTGATAAGTTTGTTGTTGGTAAAATGTGGTGGGAACATTAGTAGCCACCCCAACAATATGGACCTGTCGAGTGTCAGTGGCACCATCTGTCACTGTATTCTTTTTTTTGTTCCAATATCGGGTTTTGTCATTGCTCGACCCACAATCTTGGGTATTTTCTTTGTACAATCTGATGACACCATCCTTAATGAGGCCTTTCTTGAGGCCCATTAATTTTTCTTTGATGTCCTTGTATGTTTGCAAATAGTTTATAACCATATGATGAGCGAGGCTAGGGTGTGCATTGTTTATTAACATCTTGATAAGATGGCGCTCAGGGATGGTGCAAGAGATCCTTGTTGTGAGGATTTGCCAACGTTGTAAGTACTCTGTAAGACTTTCTCCTCCCTTTAGTTTAGTGTGGACAAGGTCCACTATAGATAATTCAGTCTCAATGAGATGGGTATATTGAACAACAAAGGCCTCAGAAAGTTCTACAAAAGTTTTAATAGTACCTTGAGGGATACAACAGAACCATTCCAAGGCTGGTCCTGCTAGGCTTTTGGGAAAGAGCCGCATGAGGAACACATCATTATAAGCTACCTCTTGATAATGCATATAGAATTCCTTAACATGAGTGACTAGATCACTCTTCCCCCTAAATTTGTCAAACTTTGGGGTCTCGAAATGTTTAGGAAATGGAGTCAATGTGATAGTCTTGTCAAAAGGGTATGGGCAATCATTTTCAAATTTGAAAGTTTTGGTGTCTGTCCCATCCTTGAGGGCTTTGAGAGCATTCTTCATCTCTTCCCATTTAGACTTTACAGATGGAGGAGTGGGTGCGCTCGATCTAGGTGCCCTCGATGTTGGATAGGTGCCAGAATTTGAAGTGTGATATGGAGAACTATAATGACCATATGGCATCTATGGAAAAATGGTTTGCATAAATGGCAGAGTGGATGCTATGGTTTTTTAGAATGTGGGTTGTGCATACTATTGCATCTACTATGGTAGGTGTGCTAGATAGCTATGAGGTGGTTCTATGTGGGTGCTTGGGCATACTACTGATGTGAAGACTACGGTTGGAATGGTGGTAATGCAGATGATGCTTGCGCTATGCTCTGGGAATATATACCATGCCCAATATATGTGGGTTGTGCACTTGCTTGGGAGTAGGATTGATTTGGAGTAGGCGCAAGATAATTAATTTGTGACAAAGTATTTACTATAGAGAACTGCAGTGGCAGTGGATTTGGGCTATTGCCCAGAGGTGGCATGGAGAAATAGTTGGTGAGAGGTGGGAGTGAATAGCTATGTGAAGTAGTGGATAATAGTGTCAAAGGTGTGAACGTGACTGTAGTGCTAGGGGGAAGACTAATGATAGGTGCCTGTGTCGCAGCAAAATTCCAAGGTCCCAAAGGAAAAGTGGCTGAAGAGCTTTGGCTACTTACAAAGGGGTTGATAGTGATGTTTGGTGGGATGGATGATGAGGTATTGGACCCTAATGGTGGTATTTGAGTAGCAAATGGACTAGATGCAATATGGGGTGGAAACGAAAAGGTAGTGCTACTAGATGCAAATGGACGATTAGGTGGAGCGAAAAAATGAGTGGTGGAAACATATGCAAATGGTATACTTGAGGTTGGTTGAGATGTAGTATGCACTAATGGCTGAATGAGAATGGGATGAGTGTTCTGTGGAATGGGAACCGACACCTGGGTCGAGGGGATCTTTGGGTCCATTGGTTCTACCTGAGGTGGTTGCCATCCAAACAATGGGTGAGTAGGATCTATTATGTTGATAGGTAGTGGACGTCCAAACTCAAAGACACCAACATTGTCTCGTAAGAAATTTTCCATGATGGTTTCCTTGTTGTGATCTATGATGGCATTTATGATAGTAGCATGACCAGGTTGGTTCATGAAAGCCTCAATATCTATGGATGATCCAGGTTCTTCTGGGATTTGCGGTGGTGGGTCTGATGGTGTCATGGATACCATAGAGTATGGTTGAGCTCAAGATGTGTTACCACTATGACTAGGATCCATGTCTTTTTTCCATGTGTGCCTACCAAAATGTGTGGTGGGTGGCATGAAAGGATGCTTCTCCTAAATGTAGTGAGGGATGATACTAAGGGTGTTAAAAGGATATGATGCTAAGTGCAAGAAGCCTGTGTGTTCCTAAAATATGAATGTGGGAAATGTGATGGTGATGCAAAAGGTGTGACCCTAACCTTTGGCTCAAGGTGATGTGGGGCACCAAAAGCCACCTATTCCTAGCAAAGTGTTGTGTTTCAAGGATACTCAAGATTATGGGAGATGTGATTCAAAAATGTTTCTAAGTGAGTGAGGAAATAACACTGAGATTTTAACAATGCAGGTGGAGGATTATTCTTCAAAAACCTAAGATGAGAGGAGATGGTCTAACTCCAAATGCTTGAATGGGATAGTGCAATTCCTAGGTGAGAGACTAAACCTATAAGTGTGTAAGTGTGTGTGGAAAAAAGGAAGGACCTAATTAGAATGAGTAACAATAGAGTTTTCGATAAGGCTTGTATTAACACCACATCAAAGGGTTAGGTTTTGGATTTTGTAGTCCCATTTAGTTTGCAATGCTACTCCAGCTTTGTCTTTCTCAATTTGATCTAATTTGGCAATCCTAGGGTTGGGGGTACGCTTCTTATGTTCTGTTTCAATTTCCTTATAGGCTAGTATTTGAGGAAGCTTAGCCTTCTTGAACTTAGTCTTATGATGGCTTGACATGAGATATTTACAAGGATTAAAAATCACAACCATGGGGTTCTTTGGAGGTAGTGACTACACTAAGTATGCCCTATGCTAGGATTGACCAAGTTTGGCAAACATTCATTCAACAAGTAAAAGATCAAGCAATAGATAAGAACAACCAGATAAAAGTTTTGATTCCTAGAATGTGATACTTGTGCCAAAGAGTGTGTATGTTTTTACAAATGTTTCAAGCAATCACTTCAAGCACATGAACATCCGAGATGGTTGGCTACAAAGCTGGCAGTTGGTTTATTTGGGAAGTCCTCAATATATGCAAGGTACGTGAGGCCCAAATCTATAGATGAAACCAAAAAGATGTCACACAGATGAGAGGAGCGGTAACCCACTTCTCCTCTTTCACTTCTCAAGTGTATAAAGTTCCTTGAGGCTTAGCCCGAATGACAAAATTTTGATCCCAAGAGAGGTGTCTTTGGATTCACCTCTCGATCTTTATACTCCACTGAAACGCTCGAGTTGAGGTCATCCCAAGGGGTGATGAAATCCCCAAGCAGGCCTCCTAAAAATTAAACAAGATTTTGGATCCTAATCTTATGCACCCAAGATGGCCTCGAAGGACGACAAGGGGAGAGAAGACTTGGATGATCTTGGGCTAAAAGATAGAGTTCTTTCCCAACTGACGCTTAAGTTTTCTGATGTAAACTTTTGAAAACATGTGTGATTAAGATGCAAAGGTTCAATTCCAACTTGAAAAGTGCCAACAAAAGAGAACTGATCGAAGAATGAATACAACAAGAAGATTTAGGGTCAACAAAAAGTAAACTCACGCACCCGGAGGCCCTCCACGTCAAGTATCAATTAATTTTTTTTTTAAGGCATTCAAGATTGAGTGTGATTTTGTTTTAAGCCCAAAATAAAGATGTGTGTAAAAAATCAATTCCAAGTGCGCATCCAGAGGCCCTCCACGTCAAGATTTGTTCAATTTTTATGCCCAAATGAAGTGTGATCAATTTAATCTAGATTTTTGGACATTTAAGAAATCTTATAAGTTAAGACAAACTCTCAAAAGCTAATTAAGTAGAATCCAATTATGGAACACTTAAAACTCTCTTAGGTGGACCCATCCCCATATATGTTGCTGATATTGCAACCAATGGTTAGAATGATGGGTGATTAAAGAGGGTGAGGCCAATGAAAAACTACTTAATTTGATTTTAATTGATTTGTTTTTAACTTAACCAATTTCGTAAGTGTTCAAAAAATCAAATTTGCCTAAGTTGCATGCAAAGGAGAGATTTGTTTGTTCTTTTTTTTTAAAGCACCAAAATGAAGTATTTGATTTGTACCTAGTGATTATGCAAACAAGCCAATTTTTTTCCTAACTTAGAAGCATTCAAGACAATGACTAAACATGATAGCCAAATAAAGGCAACCTTCCCACAGGGAAAAAGCAAGAAACAACATTCACATGAGGGTACTCACGTTCCCACAGGCAGGTTCATGATTTTTCTGGAGTTCTTGTTTGAGGGAATGACAGGAAAGACTGTAAAAAAAAAAAAAAAAAAAAAAAAAAAAACGAGCCAAAAACCTGAGAGCTCTTTTTGACAAGCGATCCCACGGGTTTATGCCCTTACAACATTCCCACAAGTGGGAATGATGATCCCACAGAAAAAAGTTTATTACAAATTATGAGAAGTTAAGAATAAAAAATAGTCAGAGTTCCCGCTAGCGAAAATGATGATCCCACCATTTTGAGGCACGTTCCCGCTGAAAGGTTGGCCGAAAAGTTTGTTGGTTGGGTTTATGGGCACATGCGAGTTGATTGGGACTAGTTTTTTGGTGTTCCTACTGGTATTTCTTCATTCTCGGGGCTGTGAGATCACATCCCTGCCGGTCTGATGGCGCATTCCTGGGGCTGTGAGATTGCATTCTTGGGGTTGCGGGGATGCAAAATGTTTTTTATTTTGATCATTTGCTGGGTGAAAATTGAGGACAAGGTTGGGAGTGTGTTCTTGAGGCATTCAATGTGGCCCTACAAGAAAAATCAAAAAGTAACACAAACAAAAGATATTGCTATTGTTAGTTTTGCATGGTTAGCCAAAATATGAAAAAAAGCATGTAAAACTAACATAAATGAGGATTAAAATGACCCTTGCGGGGTCCCACTAGGTGTGCCAAAATGTATACACTAATATGTTAGCAAGAAACACTAATCTATTGAAAGACCAAAGCATTGACCAACAAAATCAATATAAACTTTAGATGAGACAAAGTGAGGTCCTCAAATGAGAATATGAGCCATGGATAGGCTCTCTCAATGAGGATGATCACTTGATTTGTAGAGGTGTCCTTTGATATGGATTTGGGATGTATGCTCAAGCTTCAAATTGCTTCAATGGTGGAGATGGATAATAGAAAATTGGTAGCCTTGTGAGCTCTCAATTTGGCATTATGAGGGTATGGTTGATGGCTTTGTTTTTCAAACTAGCATGATAACTTTACTAAAATGGGTTATGATCAAATGGCTTGGGAGGGGATCCAATTTATAGGCAAGAGGCTTGAGGGATGGAGGGCTAAGATGCAAGGATGGCAAGATGGTGAGGGAGGGTCAGGATGCACTCAAAGGGGAGCACATGGATTGTGCTTGTTTAGCACCAATCAGAGAGTGACACATGTCACATGAAGCGTGGGTGGAGGAAAGGGCATGGATGAGTCAAAAAAGGAGGCTCAAGGCTTTAAATGGCCCTCATAAGTTCTTGTAAGAGCAATGAATGAGCTTGTAAGAGAAATTTATGGCTTTGTAAGAGCATTCATGGCTTGGTGGTTGGGATATTTTGAGGGGAGACTTTAGCTTGGTTTAGGAAAGTCTTAAGCTTGCTTAGGAATGTGCAAATGATTAGGGGATGGGTTAGGCTTGGGTTAGGATTAGATTAGGGATGTTAGAGATATGCAAGTGGATGGCATTCATGAGGGTGGGTGAGTTAGTGGCTAAGCTTAGTTAGTATGGGTGGATGGGGTGGATTAGGCTAAATGGAGGATTAGGGATAGGCTTAGGGGCTATTAGATTTGAGGGTTTTATTTTTTAAAGTGATTTTAATAAATTTGGGATTTGGAATTAGATAAGAGAATAGGATTTAATTGATAAATGATGGATTATTTGATTTATCAATTAGGACTATAGATGATTAATTAAATTAATCAGCTAGGGGATGGTAAAGGATTTAATTAAATAGAAATTTAATTAATGATGCCTTTAGAGATAGCTAAATAGGATTACCAAAGTGGTGTAATCAAATTTAGGTGTCTACAACAACTAGTTACTAATTTTCACTCTTTTAAAGTGAGCTCAGTTAGGAGTCAACCTTGTTAAAGGTTACAAAAAATTGTTAGGTGTGACCCTATTAGAGGATTTAATAACCTTGTTAGGAGTGGCCTTGTTAGAGGTCTTTGGACACTTCAAATAGAATGCCACCTTGTTAGAGGATTTATAAATAACTATTAAGCCTATTCAGTTAAGATATTTAGATCATTGCTACAATGGTTAGAAAGTAACAATGAGATGGCCTAATTTTTGATACAACTAAATTGTTGATTAAAGATCTCAATTCTAGCTTTAATAATTGATCCTTCCTAATTGAATGTATCTTTATAGCTCAACAAGGATATTTTGCTTATCCTTCTAATTCGATTCCTCTAAGCATCATCAACTCTTCTATTATATTCCACACATTTAATCCTCAAATTGACCTTATACTTATGTCTTACTTATTCTAAAGATGGCTTGAATACAATTAGAATACTTAATATTAATCTTCCTAGTTGGCTAGAACCAACAACTAAATCTATTAAACTCAATATGCCAAAACAAGAAAATCCTTCATTAGTTGACCATGCTTGTTAGACACTAACTCAAAAATGATTTTCTTGGATTAACCAAGTGAACTTGGTTAACACTACATATTCAAAAAGTTCCTTTGGAAACCAAGTGAGATCAATTAGCATTGGTTCTATCCAACATTTTCTTCATTAGTTGAGTGAGATCAGTTAATAGTCAACTTCTGCAAACTTTCCTTCGACGACTGAGTGAACTTGGTAGATAATTTCTTCTAAAATAGGAAAACTATGGAATGCTTAGCAGACATAGGAAATTTTCTTCATTGCTCGAGTGAGCTTAGCATACACTAACTAGCAATGATATGGCATTTTGTGTAACATCAAAGACAATATACAATTAATCAAATTTTTCAATAATCTCTCTCTTTGGCATTGATAGCAACAAAACATGTCATAATATAATGAAAATTTTAGAGCAAAATTAAAATAAGGAACATATCTTTAGTTTCATTTGGATTCTCATCCATAAGAACTCCCTCTATCAGTGTAAACCCCCTTGTCTTTAGTTTCTCCCTCTATCAACAAAAGTATGTCTTCAACATCTTTTTCTAATGTCTCTGAAGTAATAAAATTTCTATGAGATATGACAAAATACTTCTCCCTCTTTGACATCTCATGCCAAAGATACTATTTAGTGAGTATCAATGTACCTCATGCACTAATTCATTTTCAATGTGCCCTTTTCAATACAACATCAATTGTCTAATCTTCAATATGCTCTAGTTGATGCATCATTAAGTTGCATTTAGTGAGCTTCAGATAGGGGAATGACCCCTAACTTACATCTTAGATACAAAAATTCATCCTTAGTTAATGGCTCAGTGAATATATCTACAATTTTCTCTTTATTATTCACATATTTCAATCTTACCTCTCTATCTTGTACCAATTCTTTCAAAAAATGATATTTAATAGCAATGTGCTTGGTTTTGGTATGCATCACATGATTCTTGGATATATTAATTGCACCTGTGTTATCATAGAAGATAATCACTAGATCCTTGATCTCTATCTTCATGCCTACCAATAGTTTCTTGAACCAAATAATATTAGAATAATTAACTACTACTGCCACATATTCTACTTTTGTTGTGGACTAAGAAATACAATTCTACTTCTTGCTTGTCTAAGCTACTAGTCTTTTATTGAGAAAAAATGCTCCACCACTTGTGTTTTTTATGTCATCAACACTTCTTTCCCAGTTAGCATCTATAAATGATTTCAAATCCAAATTACATCATTTTTTGTAACATAATCCATAGTCTTCAGTACCTTTTAGATATATCATGATTCTCTTGATTTCCATCATGTGATTTTCTTTGAGATTTGCTGAGAATCTTGCCACCATACCAACTACTAATGCAATATTAGACCTTGTGTGCACCACATACTACAATTTTCCAATCATTGATTTGATTGTGGTTTGATCTACCTCTTTGGAATCATCATTTTTGAAAAGCTTATGTCCAGTAGACATAGGTGTTCCAATAGGTTTTGAGTCTTCCATTCCAAAATTTGTTAGTATCACCTTGATATATTTGGATTGAGTAATATAGATGCCATCTTCCTTCTGCTAGATCTATAATCCAACAAAGAATTTAATCTCTCCAAACATAGACATCTCAAATTCTTTACTCATCTCTAGTAAAAATGCCTTGCATAAGTCATCATTTCTTATAAATAAAGTGTCATCCACACATATTTTTGCCAACACAATCTTCTTGTCTGGTCCTCCTGTGATATATAGACTGATGCCATCATTTGTTCTCTGAAAACCAATCTTTATCAAGTAGTTATGAAGTCTTTCATACAAATTATTTGAGAGCTTTTTGTAGACACTTAAAATTGTCCTAAACACTATATTAATTTATTTAGTATTTTCCTTGACATTATAATTGATTATTTACTAATTAATTATATTTTTCATAATCTTTTACCTATTTAAATAAATTTATTTAATTAAATAGGTTCACTTTCCTAATGTATTTAAATTTAATTTAAATACTTCCATCCCTAATGTGTTAAATTTATTTAATACACGATCCTCCATAAATCCCCTTTTTAAATAAATTCTATTTATTTAATTCCCTCCATCTCCATTAAATTCTCTAAACCTATGATTAAATTAAATCCTATTTAATTTAGTCTTAAACATATCCTAAAACCTAGTCTACACCCATCACTTTCATCCTTCTAAGCCTACCCACTACTTAATCCCACTTATTTATCCTAAACACCTTGCTAAACCTCTTTTAATTCCTAAGTATGTGCTCACACATGTGTGAGGGATCTTCACACTTATCACACTTCTCACACCTTCCATACTTTTTACACCTTTGTCCCCCATTCCTTCCTTCAAGTTTGCTCACACATGTGTGTGCAAACTTTGAATGTTGACCCTTGCATGACTTGACTCCATGTCTCTCTTGTGGCACCTATGTGGATGTCACATAGATGCCACCTCACCCAGACCTCTCTCAAGCCTATAAATAGAGCCCTTGTCTCAAGCATTTTACATCTCCCTCATATGCATTTTTATCATGCTAGTTTGATATTAGAGCTTTCTAGTGATTTTCATAGTTGCATTATTACTAACCCTTGGTAGTTGATAGATTTCATTTCATCTTACATTGTTAGATTAATTTGTTTTATTGCACCCACCTCCATATCAATTTGAATGCTCTCAAGCATGGTTTCTTCCGTAGCCATTGTTTGAAGCATTCTTCATTCATCTTAGTATAGGATCATTATCATTTGCATTTTACAACCTTGAGATTCAAATAGTTGTGTTTTAAGAGAGCACACCAAAATTCCTCCATTCTAAAGAATACCAACATGGCCTCTCATGGGTGCCTTTATTGAGCTACTTTAAAGTTGCATGAGGACTTTTCTTTTTGATTGCTTTGAGTTGCAAAACTCAAGTATAGCATTAGTTGTGTTTATTTTATTTTGAATATTTGATATACCCATGCAACTAACGTGTTCTTGTTTACTGTTGCTCCCAACAAGTTAGGTTTTCTTACATACATTTTAGCACTCTTGGTGGGACCCACATCCCTATTTTATTTTCAAAAAATTTGTCAAAAAAATTTAACTTGTTGTCAAAATCTGCACATTATCATCTACGCTAAACACAGTGTCATCTGCGAAGACGCTCTGTCATCTTCGCAAATCGACATCTCTCCAGACTAGCATTTGCGTAGATTGGCATCTCTACCACTGTTATTTTAAAATCAACTTGTTATCACATTAAATTTGAGTTTTAGTATCTCTAAAGTTTGTTTTGTCATCTCTACCTACTAAACTGTTATCTCCAACGTTTTGTCATCTTTGTTCACCAAACTATCATCTCCACTATTTTTTTTTGTCATCTACATTGTGGGTGACTGAAAATCAGTCTTTTTTATAAACTGTCATCTCTGTCGTTGAATTGGTGCCTCTGCTGTAGAATGTTGTCTATGCTTTCTCAGTGATTGATTTTGTTGTCTGGGCTTTTCTAACGGCCTTCTATTTTGTCATCTACACTTTTCTGGTGACCTTTTATTTTGTCGTCTGCACTTTTTTGGTGACCTTTTTTGGCATCTGTGATTTTTCGGTGACTTAGTTTTTTCATCTGCAAATTTTGTCATTTTCAAGTTTTATCGTCTCCAATTTTTGGCATCTCTAATCTATACTTTGTCATTTGTAATCTACAAGTGTAAGTATCAGGTATATCACACTTCTTTTTATTCTATCATCTTTGAGTTTTGTCGTCTCTATTGTTTGTCATCTCTACTTGCATTTTATCGTCTACGATTTTTATAAAAAAAGAGTATAAATTAAATTTTGACTTTTAGTGGTTCCATAGGGTTGGGGTCATTCTAAGCTTATTTATGTATAGAAAAAATAACAAAAAAAGTTAAAATAAATTTTTCCATAGTAAAGCCTTCATTTTGGAGTTTTCTTGTGAGGCTAATCAAGTTTGTTTTTCTTGCAGATTGGAGCATTTTAGAAGCACTTAACCTTGTTTTCTTGCAAATTTTTGTTTAATGTTTGTTTTCTCTTGGGAATGAACTTGAATGCTTAAATCATTTGTTTTAGAATGAATGTTGCACTTAATGGGATAAATCAAACACACTCTTGAATGACTAAACATAAAACAAGCAAATCCAATCTTGAATGTATAACCAATTGAATAAAACCTTTCATTTGGATGAATGTTGTTAAATCACACTCTTGAATGTCATTAAGGAATGAATAAGCTTTTCATCAGAATGCATATTTAGGTTAGTCAAACACAATTTTGAATGCCTTAAGGAAATTGACATGCTTTCATTAGAATGAATGTTTAGATAACAAATACACTCTTGAATACTTAAGGTCAATAAAGGTTGCTATGAAACATTTGGACTTGGTGCTTAAAATGAATTCACTCAATATTGAATGACTTAATGAAATTGATTTCATTTTCAGCAATTTGCTTATGTTCACAATCAATTTACTCTTGTTGACAAATCTTCGCTTTTCATTATGTTAACGACATTGTCAAGTTGGAAAGAACATTGTATGCTATAAACAAGAGTGTCTTCAAGAGTAGATAGAAAACCTAAAGCTCAATTGGAAAAGAACAAGTGTCTTTTAACCCCAAGGCCACTTACATATTCTTTTCTCTCGTGCCTTTAGGGGATCTTGAGTGCATAAGAAATAAGTGGTTTTTTTTTTTTAGGAGGCCTACTTGGGGATTTCATCACCCCTTAGGACAACCTCAAATCTGGCATTCTGGTAGAGTATAAATATTGGGAGGTGAATCGAGAGACACCTCTCTTGGAAGTAAAATCTTGTCACTCTTAGCTAAGCCCCAAAGAACTTTATACCTTTGGAAAGTGAAGGTGGAGATTTGGGTTACCATCTCCTCCTGACTATGTGACATTATTTTCTTTCATCTACAGATTTGGGCCTCACGTACCTTGTGTATATCGAGGACACCCCTAGCTAAGCTTGTATATCTTAGTCAAAACCTTATAGGATTGTTGGTTTGTTTGATGTGCTAAGTGTTCAAAAAAACCTCCCCATTTGAAGGGGACACACATCATCTAAATTTTTTCTTATATATATTTCATTATATTTTTTGCATGTTATGTTCCAAAAAATCCAAAAAAAATCATAATAGTTCAAAAAGAAAAAAAAAAAAAAAAAATTCTCAAAAACAACAAAACAAGTCTTGTTTTAAGTCCTCTTACTAAAGTTATCCATATCAATTCCACATCACTTCTTCTATCCATCAAATTCATCACTATCATGCATCTCTTGTCGTAATCATTCAAACCATTCCTCAAAGTCTTAATTATATCTGTTCATCCAAATCATTTCCCTATTTTCTTAATCATTTAATCAAATCCATAATCTTCATCCTAATCATGGTTCCTAATCCACATCAAGATCCAATGATTCGTCCTCATGATTCTTAACCCAATCCCTTGTCAAATTCATTCTTTTCTAATCAATCCCTAAGTGAAACCATTTACATCTTTAATCCAAAATCAATCAATCTTTCTTCATTTATTCAAATCTTCTTATAATTTAGATTTCCATAAAATCTTCTACTTTGGACTTAGGAGCACCATCGTAAACCTTGGACTTTAATTCAAATCTAACATGCACTTGTTTGCAATATCATAAGGTTTTAATTTACATCAAAGTTATATCAAAATTTCATCCAATATCAAATCAAATCAAATCAAATCCATATCAATATCAATATCAATATCAAATCAATTCCAATCCAAAGCAAACACAAAGTCCAAAATTGCTCCTAGTCTCAAGTTCATATTTCATTTCTCATCAAATCTCTCACCGCTCCTCATCTAATCTTAATGGATAATAATTGGCTTAACCAAATGGTTAGGGACCTTCAAAGGAAATATGGAGTTACATCTCTAGCACGAACCCCATATCAAATAAATTCTCAAAATTTTATGTCCAATTCTAGTCCATCTCACATTTTCTATTCTTCCTCTACCTTTGACAAGGGAAATCCACCTCATTATCCTTCAACCACATATGATTCCACTCATAGCCCACACAATTCCTCAAACAAAAATTTCATTGCCAAAGAAATTGAGGAACTAAAGAATTCCATCTTGAGCCTAGCAAATAAAAAGGAAAAGTCTACCTTCCATGACATATGTCCTATTCCCCCATGTTTCAAAGACCATAATCCTCATGTACCATCCAATCCAAATCTTCCATGTGGTTCCTCATACTTCTAGCTTAATGTCAAAAACTATCATCCCAATCCCCTACCCATGCCTCAACCTCCACACAATCTGAATCCTCCAAAATCAACATCATCCCCACCTTTTAATAGGTTTATCTTACTAGAAACCTTGTCTAAGTACAAAAATAAAGTGATCCAATCACCCAAAGTCATACATCCAATGCCATCTCAAGAACTTGTTCCAAAGCATGTCATTATAGATTCCTCTTCTCCTCTACATCCAAGCATTTGTACATCCCATTATTCCCTTATCCCTCAAGACCCATTTATCCCTCTTAGTCCATCTCATGATCCCCTTCCTAATCAAGATCAAGACATTCCATCTACCGTGCACATTACTAATTCCATTCCGTCTCAAGAGTTAGCATCCATAGATCCTCCACTTTATGAAGATTATCCTTCTACTCCATCCACTAGCTTTCCTCCATGTCAAGATAAAATCAATCCATCTCATGGTTCCATTCCCTCCACTCCATTATATGATCCTATCCCATTAGATGATCCAATAATTCCTTCCATCCCACGACATGATCCTCTTTTCAGTCAAGATCAAAGTACCCCTTCATTTGTAGTTCATGATCCCAATCCATCTCAAGATCCTATTATCCCTCATAATCCCCCTTGTGATCCTTATCCTCCACATGACCCTATAATACCTATCTAATCCACTTATGAACCCCATATACATGGACTTGTATCTTGTATTGAAAATAATAAGTATCCCATTGAAGAAATAATGTCTCAAGATGTTGGTATGCCTTCCACCCCTTCAAAATCCAAAATTACTCCTTCCAAACCTAAAGATCCCTATCAGCCATATTCAAAGTCTATTTTGGGCCCTTCTATCCATATTCCCATTCCTTCCTCATTACCATCCATTTTGGGTCCTTATGTTTCAAAGCCAAACCCTTCATCCCTTCCATCCATTTTAGGTCCTTGCATACATCCATCCACCATATCCATGTTTTCCATTCCATCCCCTCATGCTCCTAATCAAGATAAAAAAAGGCACACATCCTTGAATTCCTTACAATGTTCACCATCCATAAGCTCTCCATACGATTTATCCTCATACACCCCTACCATGGCCAATGGAAGAAAATTGGATGCCAAAGATAAAGTGAATCAAGCCAAAAATCTGCAAAAATCCAAGGATCAATATGTCCCCTCTAAAAGACATGTCCAAGAAAAGAAAAATATGATCCAAAACAAAATCAAAAGGTCACAAAGGCTGAAAATAAAAAATGAAAAAATTGTGTGGATCCCAAAGCTACTCAATGAAGCAATGAATCTCAAAGAAAGATTCAAAATGACATCCAATTTTGCTAATCCAAAGGCTTCCCTCATTCATAAATCATCCAAACTTCCATCTTCCAACTCCATTTTGGGTCCTTATGCCCCAAAATCCACTATCCAAAATCCATCATCTCCTTTATCCATTTTGGGTCCCTATATCCCAAAATTCAAACTTTCTCCTACATATACTCCAAAATTTCCACCTTTCCATCACCCTTCAAGGTGTGTGTCAATACCGATCTTTAATCCATCTCCTTCCTCCACTCATTCACAAGTCTTCCACCCTAGCATCCATCAACCATTTTACCCCCTTAATCCAAACCTTTTAGTAAGTCCTTAACTTCTATTTCCCAATGCATTTCATCCTTCTTTTCACTATCCTACCAACATCTATGAGAATATAATCGGAATTCCTTGAAAATAACAAAGGAAAAAAGGAATAGATATCAAAGGATCCCATCCATTTAATGAGATGCTTGAGTCCTCTCTTTGTTTCCTTATCATGTATCCATTATCTTCTAATTTCACTTATCCATCCATTCACTTTTCCTCTTCCACTTGCACTCTACACTGGGGGCAAGCTCCAACCATACCACACTTCCACACATATCTTCCATACTTCCATCTACTGTTCATCATCCTTTTCCATCTTTTATGTTTGATCCACCTCACAATAGGTGTCTCATAGTCATGCTCTAGGCCATGCTTAGGAATAATTTATTCAAACTAAGAAATATTTTTCCCACTATGAGGTGCATTTAGTCTTGTCAACCCAGGGATGTATACTTGAAATGGTCGGCACAGTATGTGCATTAGGTCTCTTAATGAGTCACTAAGCTTATGGTGTAGGAAAGTAAAATGAAAGAAAAAGAACTTACACTATTGTTGTAGGAAACTAACACACTTAGCTCTATGAATACTAAAAATACAATGAAAGGATAACAAATATTCCAACTCAGTTCATCCACTATAACTGTTCTCACATATACTGCAAGAACATTCACAAAGTGCGATGCTATAAGAAGGAACTTACAACTTCTACTTACAAAACTAAGAATGCTTGGAAATAAATTTATTCGATCCTAATATAATCCACCTTCCAAGTGGGCCCCCTTAGTCAGCTTCACTAAACTACTAATACAATAGAGAAGCCCAAAACTATTTCATTAGATTTTAGAAATTCATCACATAACACAGAACTATGTAAAAGTTAACAGTCTATTCTCCTAAACTCTTTCTTCTAACTGGCTAAACTAACATACTTGGGTTGATTCCTATATATAGGAGATCAACACTTATTCCATAACAAAAAAGTAAATGACCTAGCTTTAAATATACAAGAGAGAAAATAGCAGGATAACAACTAAAGGCGGGAAGAAGGACTAATAGCTTAAGGCAGGAATAATAAAGTCTAAACATCTGATCACCATAGAATAAATGTAGAGAAGGAAATAAGTCTTCATAGTTCCTCCTTACTCACTACCATGTCTTCTAGAACCATTACAACTTTCCTCCACCATGGCTACTCCTTAGCATTCTCTTCTCCTTGAATGCTGTTGGTGCTCAACTTTCAAATTCCTCCAATCATCTTTCAATCTTCATTAATAGGTTAGTTTCAATAAAAAGACATTTTTGCAAATAAACATTTATCAAATTAAATTCAAATATAAGAATTCACATTTTGATAACTATATAAAATACTGCATAATATTTATAATACTAGCAAAATATGGCATAGTTTCTACCCATAGGTTTATCATAGGTTCGGTAAACATAGGTCCACAAATGTTTTGACAAAGATAAAATAGAGTATCAACAAAATATCTTAAAAATATCATGAAATAAAGGCAAATTTTGGTCTCATCATCTGCCCACTACTAAACTAATGCTTGTCCTCAAGCATTGCACTTCCTTGTTAATGACCTAAACTCTCCAATCTCTATCCTTCCTTTTCTGTTGTTCTTGAAAGTGTACTAAAATCCTTTGGTTCTCTCCCACACTTCCCTTCTATGATCTTCCTATAGCTTGTCAAGTCTATTGACATTGATGTCATACAAAGGTCACAAGAGCATTAAAGGCTGCATGGTTAGGGGACACCACAATTCTGGTCTGGCCTACTTCCATAACTCCAAATATTTTGGAACCCTATGAAGTACTGCATCGAAGTTGATGGGACTATGTGGTTCTGACTTTTTAAGAGATTTATGTTAGAATTCTTTTAGAATAAATAAGAGGGGGGTGAATTAGTTATTCAAGGTCCAATAATGTCCAATAATAAATTTTCAAATCCTTAATGGCATATAATTGAAATTATCATGCATGCAATTAAACATTAAACAATCATGAAAAATAAACATGCATCACCACATAACACAAAGGATTTTGGTGACCCAGAAACCCTCCAGGAATAAGAAGGTAAAATTGGGGTGGGGATGATACCCACAAAATAACTGCACAATTGATTTCAACCACTTCTGATGGTTTGCCTTGTTAAAGGCTTTACACACTGTAAGATGTGACCTTGTTAAAGGATTTCTACACCTTGTTAGGAGTGTGCCCTCTTAAAGGACTTAAGAACATTCAACTTAGAATGTCACCCTGTTAAAGGATTTGCATAGAGCTATTAGGCCCACCCAAGCCCATGGGATTTCTAGTCACCTTCTCAAAAGAATCTTTTATCCCTCTCTAAGGATCTCCTATCCTTCTCCTGAGGATCTCTTATCCTTCTCCTGGGGATCTTCTATCCTTTTCCTGAGGCTAATCCACCTAGCTATTAAGCTAACCTAGCAATGTAGGATTTCAATGTCTAATAAAATGGTAAGAAAGTATTAGAATGGTTTTGACTTGATAAAGATTGCAACTCTAACCTTGCAAATTTTAGACCACTCTTCAATTCTTTTCTTTGCTTGGATTTTCTTCCTTGTAGTGCTGACAACTTGTTCACCCTTCAAGATCTGTCTCTTTGAGTTCTTCCACTCATTATGCCAATGCACTCTATGTTCACTTGATCACTCAGAGGCTTGATGGTCTATGCTTTCTCCTCACTGTGTTCTCTTCTTGACACTTCACACTAGCCTTCTCTTGGCTTCTTCACACAACCACACTTATGACCAACTCCCTCTCACACTTTCAATCTTTGACCTGTAATTCCTTATAAAGAATTTCTATTCTTCATTTCTCGCTCAAATCTTTCAGCTCATTAATTTCATTTGATTTGAGAGAACGATATTATTTTCCCTCCAAATTATTTCTTCCAAAAACTTCATGATAAGTCCATCAGCATTCACCTTGAATTAGTTTGCATGATTTACATAAAATTCTGTGACATCTACTCATCATCCTTATTATCCAACTAATTCACAAAATTCAATGTAACAAACTTATCATTATTGATCTAGTTAATCTTTTGACTTAACAAATAATGTAGCAACTCCTCATCATTGGTTTATTGATGCTTGACATTAACTGGGTTACTAAGCTTCTACTGCTATTTACTGATGCTCAGCACTATCTAGTTATGGATTGCTCAACATCCTCTGTAGTTTTTGCTTTACTTAGCACCTAAAGCTTTCCTATATTGCTAAGCTTCTACTATTTTCTTGAATCACTCAGCACCTGAAGGATTTCTCGGCATTTGAAGAAATTTTCTTGGCATCCACTACCTTTTTCTGATGCTCAACACCTGAAGGATTGAACTTGCTCAGCTTTAACTAGTTTGCTCAACACTTAGTTAAACCTTATATCTTTGATGTGTCTTAGTGTGTCCATTCCATATGTCTTAGAGTATGCCATCAATACACTATTTCATCAATGGCTTAGCTGATCCTTATACTTCATTACAACATCATAACTTCAACCTTTCTCTAGGTGTTCTAGTTACATCTTATTGATTGCCTCCTCCTTGTCAATCAACCGATTGATAGTATTTGGATCACTTAAGCAATTGTAATTCCTACAAGTAGCAAGTTTGACATCAATGACAAAAAAATGATTGAAAAAATTCTTTACCAGTTCCATCATTCTTCATTCATGATCTTTTCAATCATTTCCAAAAATTTAGGTAGTCTGGCCCATCTACTCCTAGCACCAGTCATAGCTCTCTAGAAAGCAAAGTAGGGAAAATTTTTATAATCAGCATAAACCTTAGCTTTGGTAGCAAAGATCCTATCACTTACTTCTGGATTATTCTTTCCATAAGTTAATGTGAACCAATCCCTAAGAACTTCATCTAGCTTGCTACTCTCTGCTCTTAAAGGCAAGGGTTCTATCCTTTCCTCATCCCTATAATTGTTTAGCTGCTTATCATAATTTGCCTCATTGGACATCTAGGACATGAGGGCTCTTAAGAGTATATCCCCTATATAAATCAAGGGAGTCCATTGAGTCTCTAAAGGGATAACAAAGTTATGAACATATAATTCACAAAGTAAATTCTGCTACCAAGGTGGTAGAGTCTGATATAGTCCATAAAATTCTTGTGCTGATTTGAACTCCACATTAATATTCTTAATAGCTAACATTAATTGAAACAAAAGAAAGTGTTCTTTCAAATAGAGAGCATAAATGCTTGGTGGTGGTCTACAAGCAAGGGCCTAATTAGCTAACTTGAGGGCATAGTCCATTCATTTCTTTTGGCTTGCTAACTATTCCTTTAAATCTACATTTTCTTCACCTTGAGATGCTGTAATCCTATTCATCTTTTTCTTATCTTCTTTCCACAAGGCCTCAACAAATAGATGTTGTCCATAAAACTAAAAAATGAGTTTCTGTAGTGTGATAGAACCACTATCTTCTTCATGATCTCTTTTCCTTTTTCTCTGTTCCTACCATAAATGTTCTACAAAATCAGTAATCTATGTTGATCTATGGGGAACTAGGGTAGTTTTTGGATCAACATATTTAGGAACTATTTCATCCCTATAGCTGGAAGTACCTAGTAGATCTACTGGGGTATTATCTAAATTTTCTTTGATTTCATCCCTACATTCCTCAATAGGATTTTCAGGAATGCTTGTAATCTTAGGATGGGGAGGAGAGTGATCAGAAACAATTTACACAAGAGATTCCTTGGTAGATGTTTTAGACAAAGTAGAATCTTTAGAAACTTGTCCTCTCATCCTAGGGCTTCTCCGTACCAGATTTTCTTCTTGCATCATAGCCTTTTGCCTAATTTTCCCTTTAGGTGTCTTTATTATAGGAGTAGTTGCTGTAGGAATTTTATTTTTTCTCTTGTCTTACAATTGTAGGGTTCAACTCTTCCTTTTCCTAAACAGAGATTTCTTCTCGTAGTTTTTGTTTCCTCTATGCTCTACTAGAACTAGGTTTCAGGCTCTCTTGCAGAGATGAAGGCACATTTTCTTGAACATAGATAGTTTCTTGTACATTTTTTGGGGTCTTTTTGGCTTTAGTCTCTTGGGTATTTTGTTCAACAGGTTCACTAGTGGGAGCTACATTTTCCTCACTAGGTTGTTCACTAGGGGCAACTTGGGGTTGTAGAGTTTTGGTTGGCACAAATTCATCCCATGTCATGGGAGATACATCCTTAAGATACCTCTCTATCAACAACTTGATTAAGGCATGATGAGTAACATAATTATCTTTTCCTTTCTGAGTCTCTTCCACACTAATGCAGAGCATATTATACAAGAAATTTGGAATGTTTACTACAAGATTATGCCTTACACAACTAAGTAATTTGAAATGATGTGCATGCAAGTATGAGAATCTTCCTTCACATGTAAAATACTTGATAATATGCATGGCTAATTCATTGTATGGAAATGGAAATGAAATTCTCTTGCAACCATGCTTTGTAATGTCCATTTGAGGATCAGGTAGTCTAGTAAATTGAGCTCTTGTTGACCTCACATAATATGTGCTAGGGTAATGTTCTCCAACTACAGGCAACCCAATCACTTCAACAATGAATTCCTCTATTGCAATCACTATTAAACCCCAAACATAATATTCACCCTCCTCAAATGTCCTTGTAAATTCTGTGGCCGCCTCTTCATTATATGCAATCAAACTCAAGAAATACCCTAGCCATCTACATGCATTAAACCTTCTCATAGCTTCTACATTCGAGAGTAACACATTGTGTTCCACTGGTTCTCTCCTCTGCAATTATCCACCCATTCTCTTAATTTTCCCCTTTGAATTAAAGCTTCAAGTTGCTTCGTTATTTTATAGACTCAACTCACACTTCTTTGTTTTAATAGGCAATTAATGTCATAACAAATTGTTATGCACAATAATAAGGCTTTTAATGAAGGTAAATCATGAATATGTGTGAGAATCATCTAAAAATGGGGTTTGAATCACATAAAATTTAAAAATAAGTCACATTATAGCTTGACATAGAAAATCATTCAAAAATAAGGGGGTATGACACCTCACTTGTGTACTTATGGAAATTAATTTTCATAAATGAAGGGAATGCGAAGATTTGGAAAAATCTTTACGGATAAATAGAAATGCCATTAGATATTAGTGACCTTCCCTGCCCCATGCTAAATTTGGACAAGTGTCCACACTTGTTAGACCTAGTACAGGTAAGGGACTAGTATAACACCACCATCATATAAATTATGCAGTATTAAATATAATTAACAAAATTTGCAGACTATAAGTGTAATAATTTTAAAATGTTATACTTGTCAATCTGCTTATCACACGTACCAAAAAAAGGGTGTTCGAAGTGATATCATCATTGACAGCATCCGTTAGCATCTCGTGGGGTTTATTGAAAACATGAAAAATTGATGATGTGGAAAGTGGATGGATGGAAGATAAATATATGAGATGAGGTGGATGGGTGGAAGGTAAAGAGATGAGATGGAAAGAAAAAGTGAATAGAAAAGTGAACTTTATGTGAACATAAAGTCTTTATTATGAGCATGCACAAAGAAACTAATGTTGAAGAGTGGAAATCAGAAGGTTGACACCTTTGGCTATAGGAAGAGTTGCTTGATTTGTATTTGAATCTGGCTACTAAAATTGCTACAGGAAGTCTGCTTTTGTTTGGGGCCATTTGTATAATTTCAATCTGTGACCATTGACTAGTAGTTTGAAAGGTACTAGATCAATGGTAGTTAGTTGAACAAATCCATTATCAATGATATGACTAATTTCTTATGGTCCCAGCCATCTTGTCAGTAGCTTTCTTGGTATATCTTTAAATCTAGAATCATATAGTAGTGCCCAGTCACCAACTTGAAATTGTTTACTGATAATATGAGAATATGCCATTGTTTCCTTTATTTCTATATTAGTTCAATATGTTCCAAAGTAGCTTTGTGCATCTCATCCAAAGAGTTAAGATGCAAAAGAAATTCTCTTTGTGGTAAAGGAAGTTCAATATCCAATGCCAATGCTATCCTTAGAGTTTTATGTTCAAATTTAATTGGAAGCATTGCTACCTTACCATATAAGAGCTCAAATGGTGTGAATCCTATAGTAGTCTTCTAGGTTGTTCTGTAAGCCCAAACAAATTATTGTAATTTGTTGATCCAATCCCTACGGTGCAAATGGACTATGTTTATTAAGATGTTCTCTAGCTCATGGTTTGTGACCTCTGCTTGTCCATTAGCTTGAGGGTGATAAGGATTGGATTTTCGGTGCTTGATGTTATACTATTTCATTAACTCTAAGATGAAATTAGAGGTGAATTGCACACCTTGGTCAGTGACTAACTCTTTGGGTACACCATAGAGAGTAAAAATCTCTTCATATAGAAATTCAACAACTTTTTCATCATGAGCATGCTTCATAGCCTTAACTTCAACCCATTTTGTTAGGTAATCAGTGCATACAAGAATATAAGATTTCCCATTAGATGGAGGATTAATTGAACCAATGAAGTCCATTCCCCATTTGTCAAATGGTGTTAATGCCATTTGAGGATTAAGAGGCATTTCATCTATTCTTGTTGGCCAACCCATCTGTTGACACTTATCACACTTCCTTGTATAGTTGACTACATCCTTGTGAAGTGTAGGCCAATAATAACCAGTTGTCAAGATTTTGAAAGCTGTTCTTTTTGCTGCAAAGTATCCTCCACATGGTTCATTATGACATGCATGTAGAATGCCATATGTCTCATCTTTTCTCACACATCTTCTCATAACTTGATCAGGTCCAATGTAGAACAAGAGATTATCTATCTAGAAGAAATAAAAACTTTTCTCTACAAGCAGCTTCTTTTACTTGTAAGAAAAATGTGCTAGTATTTTAATAGCTACAATATAGTTAGCAATGTCTGCATACCATGGAGTTTGAACAGAAATATGAAATAAATGCTCATCCAAAAATGCATCATCTACCAAAGTAGTTTTAGTATCATGATGATGGATTCTTGATAAATAATTAGCTACAACATTGGCTTTTCTAGGCTTATCAACAATAATTATATCAAATTCTTGCAACAATAGTAACCATCTTGCTAACCTACCTATTATAGTAGGTTTATTCATGAGATATTTAATTGCTGCATGATTAGTATGAACAAATATGGAATAGCTAGTTATGTAATGCCAAAATTTGTTTAGGGCATAAACTACTACTAGCAATTATTTTTCAATCATAGTGTAGTTCAGCTCTGGTCCATGAAGGCTCATATTGATTTAATAGATTGGATTTTCAAGAGTTTGGGATTGTTGTGCTAGAACTACACCTATGGCATAATTAGAGGCATCTGTATATATGTGAAAAGGTAAATTCCAATCAGGGCCTTGTAAAATTGGGGCTATAGTTAGAAGTTTCTTAAGCTGTAGGAAGGCTTCATCACAATCAGATCTCCAACTAAATTTAGCTTCTTTAATGAGTAACTTATATAAGTGACTAGCTATTTTGCTGAAATCTTTTATGAAACATCTATAATATCCAATATGACCTAGAAAAGATCTTACATCTTTTGACTTTGTAGGTATGGGAAATGTTTGAATTGCCTCTATCTTAGTTGGATCCACTTGTATTCCTACAGCTGATATGAAATGACCAAATACCATGCCTTCTTGCATGAGCATGAAACACTTTTCACTGTTAAGTACCAAATTATGTTCTTGACATCTTACCAAAACCCTTTCAAGATTCACCATTGCTTATTCAAAAGTGACTCCAAATGTTGTGAAGTCATCCATGTAGATTTCCATACAATCATGTGATATATCAGCAAAGATGCTAATAATAGCTCTTTGGAATGTTGTAGGAGCATTACATAGACCAAATGGTAAGATAGAGTATGCAAAAGTACCCCATGGACATGTAAATATGGTTTTTTCTTGATCTTTAGGAGCAATATTTATTTGAGTATAACCAATATACCCATCTAGAAAAGAGAAATACTTCTTTCTAGCTAATGTTTCCAAAACTTCGTCTATGAATGGTAAAGGAAAGTGATCCTTTTTGGTAGCTTTGTTCAACTCTCTGTAATCTACACAAATTCTCCATTTTCCTCCCTTTTTAGGCACTATGACCAGGGGTGACACCCATCTACTATCAGATATAGGATAAATGAAACTACCATCAAGCAATTTTTGTAATTCAGTTTTAACTATCTATCTAAGGCTTGGATTTATCCTTCTTCGGGGTTGATGGAGTGGTAGATAGCCTTCATTGATGTATATCCTATGAGTGCATAGTGTAGGACTCAACCCTTTCATATCACTATAGTCCCATGTAGAGGCCTTTTCATGCCTTTGAAGTAATTCTTTTAATTGTTCCATATATGTAGGTGTTAATTTAGGATTAACATGGAGATTATGACCTTTAGTCAGTTCAATAGTAGTGGTGGACTCTATCATAGCAGCTTCAGAGATTAGACTTGCTTCTAATTCATAAGGTAAAAGTGGATAAAGAACTTCAGGTTCTTTGAGAAAAGTACAATTCTTATCACATTCCTCATATGTTATTAATTCCAACATATAACTTTTAGATACATCTTTTTCTACCACACAAGTCTTAGTGAGGATACTATAAGTACTGAATCTTCCTCTTGCAATTTTAGAAAAGACTATGTATGAAACCTCATGAATTGTACTATTGAATTTAACTCTGCTTCTTCATCCCCTAAATCTGTCCAAAAAGATGTGCTTAAATCTAGTAATGGTTGGGCTAGAGGATATAAATCAAATTTCTTTGTTGCTTGGCCATTTGATATGGTCATATTCCCTAATCTACATCTTATATTTGCATCAACTATGACTAACCATGGTCTACCTAAGATGATAGGGTAACAAGATAGATTAACTTTTGGGGATAAAATCATGAAGTTTGCAGGATATTCTAGAGAATCTAAGGTTACAACTATGTTTTCTATCATCCCATTAGGGGTAACAGTAGAACTATCTACAAGTTGTAGAATTGTTGGTGTAGCCCTTAATCCTTCTATTTTCAACTACTTCAAAGTATCATTGCTCATAACATTTATAGCAGCTCCAAGATCTATTAAAACATTTTTAACAAATTGACCATTTATACTAACATTCACTACTAGATTTCCTGGATCAGAATATTTTGGTGTAATCAATTTCGCTAGCATGATGTCAGCTAATTGACCCACAACATGGACTGTGGTGGGGTCCTTTTTCTTCCTTCCAGGTTTTTTCAAGTAGGCTTCCCTAATAGCTTTTCCATAAACTGGAACATTGTTACTGACTTGAAATAGAGGTATTTGGACATGCATGTTTTTCAACTGATCAAAAATATCAAAAGGCTATTCCTCTATTTGTTCAGGTTTCTTTTGTATCAACTTATTTGGAAAAGGAGGTTCCACTACTGGTTGAGGTGGGCTTGATGTAGTAACATTGGTTGAGTCAATGGTTTCAGCAACTAAGGGTTCTAATTCTATAGGAGAGTCTGATATTTTAGATATAAGAGGTAGTTTAGGTGTTGGTAAAGTTGTAATAGATCTTAGATATATATCAGCAACATTCAAGGTGTAAGCAAGATACTATTGAGCATTAGAACTATACATGGGCTGCTGTGGCTATTGGCTATTTGAGTTTGGCTGAGGTTGTGTAGGTAACTGTATTTTCTTTTGAGGTCTAGAATTTGCAGGTGGTGGCATTAGAGCAGGTTCCTAAACTGGAGGTGGTAATTATGGAGAACCAGTATTTTATTTAGGCCATTGTTGAGATCCCCTCCATTGGTTTATAGACTACCAATTCCCTTGGGGTGGTTGCCATTGGTTCTACTAGTTTTTCTAGTAGTTATGTTGGTTTTTCCATTGGTTACTCTATTGCTTAGGCCAAGGTGGTTGGGAATTCTGAGGCCATTAGGATTGTTGTGGGTTGTTTTGCCCAACATTATTCCAATTGGGTTTATTTTTTTGAGGACCTTGGGGATTACAGTTTTTCCATTGATTACCATATGAATTTGAATTTTGCAAGGGGTCTTGAGGCATACCTTGATGTTGGGCCCATAATCAGCATTGAGAAACAAAGAATACTTTCTCATCGTCTCCATCTATCTTCACATAATTAGTTGGAAGATGCTAGTTCTCCATGCTTGCGATTAGTTTACATTGGAAATCCTTCTTTTGCTTTTGGCAATGAGGGCAATATTTAGCTATTTGTAACTTGGCTTTGGCTTGCTTCTTCTTTGTAGTCATTGTGTCCAAATGTATAGTGACATCATTGATGATGTCTTGTTTGAAATCTTCCAATAGTTTAGATATCTCAAGCTTTGAAATGCCTTGACTAATTCCTTTAGTGATTGTGGAATGAGTTACTTAGCCTTTCTTCATGGTTGACCCTGAATAGTTCTGATAGATCTTCTTGAGGTCATCCTAAGAAGCTTGATATACATCACCACCAGCCATCAGGTCCAATGCTTCTAGATAGTCATCATTCACCCCTCTTAGAAAGACTAGCTTTTGTGAATCCTTAGGCAACACATGCTGAGGGTTCTTCTATAGTGTATATAGAAAATGTGAAACACAATCTTCCAATGTTTCTTCCTCCTTCTAGGATATCTTGAAGACATCATCTCCTCTTGAACCAAATACTTTGCAATACTCTTTGTACTTATCTAGAAAAAGAGTTTGCATCTCATTCTAACTTCCTATTACATTGGCTCCTAAGCCCATGAACCATCATAGAGCTAATTCTTTCAATGTTGCTAGAAACAATATAAGCTTATGGGCATCAATGTTGTAGAAAAAACTATGGCAAAGTATATCAAATTCAAACAAGAAAGTATCAGGATCTTTAGTTGCAAGGCCATAGAACTTTGGAAGAGTAGTGGGAGGTATGTTCTTAAGATTAGCATTGGTTACAAGACTTGGAAGAGGAAATGGAAAAGTAGGTTGTGCCATGATTGGAGGTATTAGATTATGAGGTTGCTACTGAAAAGGGACATTGGGTACTGGATGATTAACAACTGGTGGATTCAAAGTAGTGTTATCAAGAAAACTGGCCAATACTTCAGTGAAAGGTTGAAGACCACTTATATCTATTGCTTCAGCTCTTGATGATGATGCTATGGCAAAAATAGGGCTTGTGTCTTCAAAAGGTAACTCAACTTCTTCTTCTTCAATTTCTTCATTCAAATTAACAAACTCCTGCGGAAGAAATCTGCCATATTCATCTCGTTGTCTTCCTCTTCGATTAAACTTTTCACATTGGTAAAAGAAACTTCAAACTAGAGATCTCTTAAAAACTTTATCTAAAAAATTATGACTCAAAAATTCTCCTAGCTTGACACCATCCCCGGTAATAGTGCCAAAAATGATCCACCTCACAATAAGTGTCTCATAGTCATGCTCTAGGCCATGCTTAGGAATAATATATTCAAACTAAGGACTATTTTTCCCACTATGAGGTGCATTTAATCTTTTCAACCTAGGGATGTATACTTGAAATGGTCAGCATAGTATGTGCACTAGGTCTCTTAATGAGTCACTAGGCTTATGCTGCAGTAAAGTAAAATGCAAGAAAAAGAACTTACACTATTGCTATAGGAAACTAACACACTTAACTCTATGAATACAAGAAATATAATGAAAGGATAAAAAATATTTCAATTCAGTTCATCCACTATAACTATTCTCATATATGTTGCAGGAACATTCACAAAGTGTGATGCTACAGGAAGGAACTTACAACTTCTACTTATGAAACTAAGAATGCTTGGAAATAAATCTATTCTATCCTAATCTAATCCACCTTCCAAGTGGGCCCCTTGATTGGCTTCATTAAACTACTAACAAAAAAGAGAAGCCAAAAACCATTTCATTAGATTTTAGAAATTCATTACATAACACTAAACTATAAAAACACAACTAAAAAAGTTAATAGTCTATTCTCCTAAACTCTTTCTTCTAACTGGCTAAACTAACACACTTGGGTCGATTCCTATATATAAGAAATCAACACTTATTCCATAACAGAAGAGTAAATGACCTAGCTTTAAATCTACAAGAGAGAAAATAGGAGGATAACAACTAAAGGCAGGAAGAAGGAATAATGGCCTAGGGTGGGAATAATAAAGTCTGAACATCTACTTGCCATAGAATAAATGTAGAGAAGGCAACAAGTCTTCATAGTTCCTTCTTACTCACTGTTGTGTCTTTTGGAATAGTTACAAATTTCCTCCACCATGACTACTCCTTAGCATTATCTTCTCGTTGAATGTTGTTGGCATTCAAATTTTGAATTACTCCAATCATCTTTTAGTCTTCATTAATAGGTTAGTTTCAATACAAAGACATGTTTGCAAATAAATATTTATCAAATTAAATTCAAATATAAGAACTCACATTTTGATAACTATATGAAATACTGCATAATATATATAATACTAGCAAAAGATGGCATAGTTTCTACCCATAGGTTTATCATTGGTTGAGTAAACATAGGTCCAAAAATGTTTTGGCAAAGATAACACAAAGTATCAACAAAGTATCTTAAAACTATCGTAAAATAAAGGCAAATTTTGGTCTCATTAATCTTGACTGTCATTTTCCTTCCATCCATCCATGCTCACTTTCCATATCCCTTGCGCATTATCCATACATTATCGAATATACTTCCATAATCCTTTCATATATTTGATCTTGACATTCTATCTAGATCTTGCATCCCATAGTTCCTATCATGTTCATTTCATCTATTTTCCATCCATACTCCTATATACTTCCATCCTTCTTTCATATATCCTTGGTCTTGGTTATCCCATACCTTTCCTCCATTTCATGTTCCACATTTCATCTATACTCTTCATATCATTATCCCTACTTCATACCCTCCCTCCCATATCCTGTATTCATTCCACGTTCATGCCTATGCTCATGATTGGTACTAGAGGAACAATGACACATTGCTCATACATGCTTTGGAAGAACACATGCCTTCACTTCCTCCATACAATAGAATTCGCACCATCTTTCCCTTTCCACACATCCTTTCCCACCATGTTTCCTTCTATTTTCATATCCTTGGTATGGGGCATTGTTGGTTACTACTTTGAAACATGGTCCTTGGCCCCCCATTATCCTATTCCATATCCTTTGGTCCCCCATATTCTTTCACATTCCATTTTATCCATATATCCTCCCATCTATAAAAGTCTCCCCACCCTTCCCATTCATTTATCATTCCTTGGTTCTCCCTTGTCAGTGGTACCAATCTAGTCATTTTTCATCAATTCAATCAATTCATTTCTCCTCGAATCTGATCATATTTCCTTCTTCTAATCATTTCATTCAAATCATTTCCATAATCAATTCCTTTATTTTTCCATCTATTTACATATACCTTGATCAAATTTCTAGTCTTCCATTAAACACACTTTCCTCTAGAGAACATTTACCACTTTCTCTCTTGCATTCCCCTTCCATTCCAATTCAATTCATCCATCATCTTATCATATCTTATCCAAATTTTTCTATACATCATATGATTCCATCAATCTGAGCTTCACCCCATCAAATTGAGCTTATCAAATAGTGATTGCAAATAAACTTACACAAATTCACATCACGACTAAATGATTTAAGAACATTATTCCTTTCACCATAATTCCTAGCAAACAATCACAACTATTTCAATACAATTCACTCAATTTTTTCCTTACAATATGCATCCTTCCTATATAGGCTTAACAAATTTCACTATTAGAATCAAGTTCATGGCAAGAACTATGAATTGAATGACTACTTGGTCATAAGGTCTTTTATTGATTTTATCTTTGTGTGTCAATGATAGCCTCCCTATGTGTGCCTTAATCTTCAATATCTTGGTATCATTTGAATGGCTTAACCTTATTACATGTCATTTTGCGATATGATCTATTTTCATGATTCTTTAGCACATCTATGCCAGTTTCAAGTTATGGTTATGCATTCTCACTGGGGACAATGGGTTAGCACACTTTCCACTAAGATCCCTAACAAGAATTTGGGTGTGGTTAAACCTCTCCAACATGTATATATCATATTCTCCATCATGAATTTGAAGCCTACATCTATGTTCCTAAAGTCTCTATTTTGTTGAGAGTATAGTCCACACAAAGGAATATTGTCATCTATGCTTCTATAGCATTTAGTGCATAACTCCTCTTGCAATATCAAACTAGGGCATGCTCTCCCATATGAAAACAATTGAATCCCATGCATTCATTTAGTTAAGTTGCATTTAGATTAATAATTATCCAATTCCCCCAACTTCATTCCACTTTTACCCACAAGTCATGCAATATCTTCATTTATCCCTTTTCTTCTCTTTTCCTTTCTTCTAGAGATCTTTTTGCAAAAAAAGCCCAAAATTTATTTTTTGAACAAATTTTGCGAGGGGGTACCCTCCTCCTCTTTTCTCACTTCAACACCACCGCTAGGACTTCTATCCTTTCTGGGGCAACCTATATTTTCTTTTCTTTGATATAATGTCATCTTGATATCACATCAAAGAGGGGCATAAATGTAGACAATTAAAATTATCTTGAACACTATATTAATTTATTTAATATTTCCCTTGACATTATAATTGATTATTTACTAATTTATTATATTTGTCACATTCTTCTACTTATTTAATTAAATAGGTTCACTTTCCTAATGTATTTAAATTTAATTTAAATACTTCCATCCCTAATGTGTTAAATTTATTTAATACATGATCCTCCATAAATCTCATTTTAAAATAAATTCTATTTATTTAATTCCCTCCATCTCCATTAAATTCTCTAAATCTATGATTAAATTAAATCCTATTTAATTTAGTTTTAAACCTATCCTAAAACCTAGTCTACACCCATCACTTTCATCATTCTAAGCCTACCCACTACTTAATCCCACTTATTTATTCTAAACACCTTGCTAAACCCCTTTTAGTTCCTAAGTATGTGCTCACACATGTGTGAGGAATCTTCACACTTCTCACACCTCTCACACCTTCCACACTTCTTACACCTTTGTCCCCCACTCCTTCCTTCAAGTTTGCTCACACATGTGTAAGTAAAATTTGAATGTTGACCCTTGCATGACTTGACTCCATGTCTCCCTTGTGGCACCTATGTGGATGCCACATAGATGCCACCTCACCAAGGCCTCTCTCAAGCCTATATATAGAGCCCTTGTCTCAAGCATTTTACATCTCCCTCATATGCATTGTTATCATGCTAGTTTGGTATTAGAGCTCTCTAGTAATTTTCATAGTTGCATTATTACTAACCCTTGGTAGTTGATAGGTTTCATTTCATCTTGCATTGCTAGATTAATTTGTTTTCTTACACCCACCTCCATATCCATTTGAATGCTCTCAAGCATGGTTGCTTCCATAGCGATTTTTTGAAGCATTCTCTATTCATCTTAGTGTAGGATCATTATCATTTTCATTTTACAACCTTGAAATTCAAATAGTTGTGTTTTGGGAGAGCACACCAACAGGGCCTCTCATGGGTGCCTTTGTTGAGCTTCTTTGAGGTTGCATGAGGAATTTTCTTTTTGGTTGCTTTGAGTTGCAAAACTCAAGTACAGCATTAGTTTTGTTTATTTTATTTTGAATATTTGATATACCCATGCAACTAACATGTGCTTGTTTACTCTTGCTCCCAATAGGTTAGGTTGTCTTGCATACATTTTCTTGAGACCATACAATGCTTTGTGTAATTTTTAGACCACATCTATTTTTATAGGATCTACAAAACTTTTAGATCATTCTATGTAGACTTCCTCATCAATAATTCCATTCAAGAATGCAAATTTTACATCTATTTGATAAAATTTAAAGCCCTCGCATACTACATATGCTAGTAAAGTTATAACACCTTCTAATCTTGCAAAAGGAGTAAAAGTTTCACCATAATCAATACCTTCTT
Organism: Cupressus sempervirens; assembly: GCA_028749045.1. Lineage (NCBI taxonomy): Eukaryota > Viridiplantae > Streptophyta > Pinopsida > Cupressales > Cupressaceae > Cupressus > Cupressus sempervirens. The sequence goes on along the minus strand of CM053785.1, from coordinate 1,043,222,138 downwards.
CTTGAGAATAACCTTTAGAAACTAACCTTTCTTTGTTTCTTGAAACTTTTCCATCTTCATTTAGCTTGTTTTTGAATACCCACTTTGTGCCAATTACATTTTTATCCTTGGGTCTAGGAACAAGAGTCCAAGTCTTATTCTTCACTATCTGTTCTATTTCTTCATTCATCACTTCAATAAAACTTTCATTATCCAAAGCATCTTTAACATTTCTAGGTTCAAATTTAGAAAAAAAAATTGTACTTTTCAATTTGTTTCTTGTCATTGTTCCATCTGACTTGTCTCCAATGATTTGATCAGTGCATGGTGCTTTTTGAAATATCTTGCTAACAAAAGTACTTTGGATTTAGATCATGTTCTATTAACCTTTTCATGATATTCTATATCAAGCTTAGGTCCCACTATCTATGACTAGGGTCCATCTGACTCGGTTTGTTCAGGTACTATCTCAGTAGCATCTTACTGTGACTCAGGTCCGTTAGACTATGCCTCGGGTGTCACTAGATGTAACTTGGTAGCTTTTGGAGATTTTGAGGACTTGAGAGGTGAGGCCTCCTAAATTCCAAATAGATTTTTTAATATATAAAATTCATAATAAATGAACTTTTTGTAATCCTTAGGTTCTTTGCCACTTTCCTCTTCACTCTTTTTTGAAAATTCATCAATTCTCACATGTGCACTTTTTATGATCTTATGAGAGGTTAGATTAAAAAACTTGTATGATTTAATTTTGTAGGCATATCCTAGAAATATCCCTTCATCACCTTTGACATCAAATTTACCTTTCCTCGATTCCTTCAAGATATAAAATTTGCTACCAAATACTTTCAAATAACTTACATTGGCTTTCTAGCCATAACATAGTTCATAAGGAGTTTGATTTGAGTCTTTCTTCAACAATACTCTATTCAAGATATGTACTATAGTACTGATTTCTTTATTCCAGTATTTGATTAAACACTCTTTTCTACCATTAAGGTTCTTGCACAATCCATGGTGGATCTATTTCTTCTTTCTGCTCTACAATTCTACCGAGGTGTACCAGGGGCTGATACTTGTCTCTTAATTCCCTATTCAATGTAGAACTCATTGAACTCATTGGAAATGAATTCACTGCCTCTATTTGATCTCGAACATTTTAGATTCTTTCTAGTTTATTTCTCTACTCTTGCCAGATACCACTTAAACTTTTGAAAAGTTTTAGATTTTTCTTTTAGATACATTACAATCATCATTCTAGAATAATCATCAACAAAAATAATAAAATAATTATATCCACTATATCTCTCTATTCCAATAGGTCTACATAAGTATGAATGTACTAGCTCCAAGACTTCTTTTGAATAACAGTCTTTACTTTTGAAGCTTGTCTTTCCCATCTTACCAATTTGACAATTTTTCATAGATCCATATCAAGTTTCCTCAGACTAGGAATACATCTTACTCTTTTGTTTTTTCTTATCTTGACATGATTATAAAAGTTCACATGACACAACCTTTTATACTGTAACCAACTTTCTTTTACTTGAGCAATAAAATATGAACTTTCACTGAGATCTACATAGAATAGGTTATGTTCTTTTTGTTTGCCAAACCCAACCAAATTTCCTTTTCCATCCAGTAGTTTGGCCATCCCATTCATGAATTCTACCTTGAATCCAATGTTATTCAACTATGCTACATTAGTAGATTATGCTTTAGTACTTTAACCCAATAAGAATTGTCACATCTAAGTTCATTGGTTAGTGAGATATAACCTTTTCCCTTTATGCAACAAGGTTCATTATTTTCAAATCCCACACTACCACAATCATAATGTTCCATGTGTTCAAATTTTATTTTATCATTAGTCATATGATGTGAGTAGCCACTATTAATGATCTATGTATCATTTTTTGCTAACATGAGAGATAAGTGCCATTTTTGATGCAGGAGCATCCAGAGGTATAAGGGCAATCCTATGTCACCCAAAAAAATAGACTTAGTTTATATTTCATGTGTCTTCATTTTTGGATACCCATTTGGGTCAAATAAAGGTTCCAACTCTCACAGTTCCACTATCAGTGTGCTAGAAAATCCCAAAAAAATAGGAGCATGCAATTTGGCCATCATTTTGGTGACCTAGAAGGTGTGAATTGGTTAGATGAATGTAATTGTGATTTAGAGCATTCCAGAAAAAGAATCAGGTCAAAAGGTCCCACGGTTTGAAAGTTATTGCAGTTTTTCGAGTTTTGGAGACCTCCTAAGAATGCTTCAAAGTTAGGTTAGGGGCATTAAATGACCTCAAAAAGGGATGAAAAATGGGGGAAAAGAAAAGCTGGTCTATAGGGCTATAGAGAACTTTGAGAGCTTTCCAAAAATGTAAACGGTCCGTCAATCAGAGCTACGGTTCAAAAGTTATGCCTCCTGAAAGTTCATCTACCGTTTCTGGATTCTTCTAGATTTGCACCGACTTCTAACGCAGCTTATGGAACCTTCTATTTGGTCAGTGGATGCCTACTAGCACTTTATAGAATGTACTCCTAGTCCTTAACCCTCTGAGGTCTATTTAAGGAGAATTTTGGCATTGTAAAAGGTAGTTCAGAGTGGAGTTTGAGAGGAGGTACTAAAAGGAGAAATTATCTTCAGATTTATGCTATTGTAAGCCCTTAGGGAATGTTTTGAAGTTTATTTTCTTTGTACTATTGTACTAGCTTATTTTCTCAGTTAATACAATTTCCCCTTTTCTGTTGTGTCCATTCTGTTATTGGGTTGTGTCCCCATCAAGTGGTATCAGAGCTAGTTTTCCTGAGTGTGTAGACAGAGTACCGACTGTGAGGCAGTTTGCACTAGGACTGTGTGGTTGTGGGTTCGAGTTAGAAGATGCCTCCATGAAGAGAGTGTGGCAGAAGGGCTAGAGCTATTAATCTTGAGGAGGTTAGAGCCCTCCAAAGGCAAGTACAAGCATTGCAAGAGAAGCTCCATAGAGGAACAAATGTTGCCGCTGGTGACGACAGTGAGGATGACAATGAAGAAGAAGTTATGGGACCAAAAGGGGAATTTGATGGGGAAGTTTTGAATCATGTAGAGGAAAGGCTTTTTAGGGCCATTACTAAGTTTGAGAAAAGACCCACAATTGAAGTGGGTGTATTTTCAAGAAATCTGAAACCTAATGAGTTGATCGATTGGATCAATGAACTGGAATAATACTTTGAGTATGAGGATATCAGGGACTTAGGTAGGGTTAAGTTTGCAAAGGCCAAACTAAAAGGCCATGCCAAAATCTGGTGGCAAGAGGTTCAATTGAAAAGAAACAGAAGAGGAAAGGAGAAGATCACAAGATGGGATCGCATGGTGGACAAATTGAAGAAGCAGTTCATTCCTGTGGACTATGAGCTTGATTTGTTTAAAAAGATGCATGGGTTAAAGAAAGCAGGAAGATCAGTCCAAGAATATATAGAGGAGTTTTATCGACTCTTGATTAGAGCAGGACATGTAGAAGAAAATAAGGAGAAGGTTGCTTGTTATATCAGTGGGTTGCGACCTAGCATCCAGGAGGAATTAAGTCTAGTAAGAATGACCAGTGTTGAAGAGGCATACCAGTTTGCCCTACGAGTTGAAGAGAAGCTAAATAAAAGGTTTTAAGGAAGACAAAGAGGGTGTAGTCAAGGAGGAAGGGGAAGCGGTAGGTCATTTGGAGGCTGCAATGAAACCCAAAAGAAAAATGAAGATGAGGGTACTAGCAGGAACCAGAGGAATGAGGGTTTCAACCGCTCCCATGACCAAGACTTTGAAAATCAGAGAGGAAGAGGTAGAGGACGTGGACAAGGAAGAGGAGGCTTCCGTGGTACCTATTTCCATTGCAATGAAGAAGGTCATCGTGCCTTTGAATGCCCTCAATGACAAGGAAGGACAGATAGGAGAGCTGAGGGCCAAGCTAGGGTTGCTCATGTGGATGAGGATGCACAATCATCACATTTAGAGGATGCAGAAAGAGGAGATACTTTGGTAAATGAAAGAGTCCTACTAAGTGGTGAGATTGAACTAGGACAACGGAGGAGTTTGTTCCGTACCGGATGCAAGTGTGAGGATAAATGTTGTGACATGATCATTGATGGTAGTAGCACTGATAACTTGGTATCAGAAGAGATGGTCTCTAAGCTGAAGCTCAAGAGGGAGAAACATCCCCAACCCTATTGGATTGCGTGGGTAAAAGATGATCATAAGGTCCTGGTAAGTGAAAAATGTTTAGTGAAATTCAAAATTGGGAGTTACCATGATGAAGTTCTCTGTGATGTTATTTCGATGGATGTTTGCCATCTATTGTTGGGTAGACCATGGTAGTTTGATAGACATGCAGTGCATGATGGACATGCAAACACATACTCTCTGACAAAGGATGGAGTTCACCACAAATTGAAGCCCATGAAAAAGGAAGGTGAAAAGGTATGTAGCAGTGCTAGGATTTGTCTTGTTGATGGAAGGAAGTTTTTAGATAGCATGAAACATCAACATATGTGCTATGCTTTGATTCCTAAGAAAGATAAAGAAGGTAGTAGTGAAATACCATTTGAAGTTTCAGATTTACTAGGAGAGTTTGGAGATATTATCTCTGATAATGTTCCAGATGGATTGCCACCAGTAAGGAAAATCAGTCATCAGATAGATCTGATTCTAGGAGCTAGTTTGCCTAACAAGGCTGCTCAGAGGATGACTCCTACTGAAATAGAGGAGTTAAATAGATAGGTTCAGGAGCTGTTGAGGAAGGGCTTGATTCGAGAGAGCCTAAGTCCATGTGTAGTACCTGCAGTACTTGCACCAAAGAAGGATGGAGAGTGGAGGATGTGTACAGATTCTTGAGCTATAAATAAGATAACCATCAAGTACCAGTTTCCTTTGCCAAGGATGGATGATCTTATGGACTGCTTGAGTGGAGCTCAGTACTTCACAAAGATAGATCTCAAGAGTGGCTATCATCAGATACAGATTCGAGAAGGAGATGAGTGAAAAACAACCTTCAAGACCAAGGAGGGTCTTTATGAGTGGTTAGTCATGCCCTTTGGATTGACGAACGCCCCAAGCACCTTCATGCGGCTCATGAATGAAGTAATTAAGAAGTTCTTGGGAAAACTTGTTATTGTTTATTTGGATGATATTTTAATTTTCAGAAAGAATTTGGAAGAACATTTATTGCATATTCGTAGTGTCCTTGAAAGGCTAAGGGAAGAGAAACTGTTAATTAATCTGAAGAAGTGTATCTTTGTAAAAACGGAGTTAGTCTATTTGTGGTTTGTTATATCATGTGAAGGTCTCAAAATGGATCCGGAGAAGGTAGAAGCCATCTTGGAATGGCCTACTCTAAGGTCTACTACTGAGGTAAGATCATTTCATGGTCTGGTTAGTTTCTACAGGAAGTTTATTAAGAATTTCAGTGGCATATGTGCACCCCTAATTGATACAATAAGAGGGGATAGAAAAGAGTTCAAATGGACTGCAGCAGCTACGAGAAGTTTTGAATTGCTGAAGAAGAAGGTGATAGAATAGCCTATGTTGGCACTTCCAAATTTTAAAAAGGTTTTCCAGGTGGATTGTGATGCTAGTGGCAATGCTATTGGGGCTGTATTAAGCCAAGAAGGTAAGCCTATTGCATATTTTAGTGAAAAATTGAATGATGCAAAGAAGAAGTATTCTATTTATGATCAAGAGTTCTATGCAATAGTTTAGGCCTTAAAGAAATGGAGGCATTATTTATTGCCAAAGGAATTTGTTTTGTATACCGATCATCAGGCATTACAGTACCTTAATAGCCAAGGTAAATTGAATCAGAGGCATATGAAGTGGGTAGAATTCTTTCAGAGTTATACATTTGCGTTGAAGCATAGAAGTGGAAAATCTAATAGGGTTGCAGATGCACTAAGTAGGAGACAGTCATTGCTTACAGTAATGCAGGTTGAAGTAGTTGGGTTTAATGAACTCAAGAATTTGTACCTCGAGGATCCTAATTTTGTTGAAGCATGGAAAGCTTGTAAAGAACCTGTTGCTGTAGATAGAACCAAGTGGTTAGACTATTTGATTCAGGATGGCATGTTGTTCAGGGGTAGTCAATTGTGCATTCCAAGGAGTTCCATGAGGGAAAATCTGATTAAGGAGAAACAAAGTAAAGGGATGGCAGGATATTTTGGTCAAGATAAGACCATTGCCATTCTTAGAGAACATTATTTTTGGCCTCAAATTTCATAGGATGTGAAGAAGTTTGTACAGAGTTGCCAGGTTTGTCAAGTTGCCAAGGGATTTAGTCACAATACTGGTCTATATCAGCCATTGCCTGTTCCATAAAGGCCATGGGAGGACATAAGTATGGATTTTGTTCTTGGATTGCCAAGGACACAAAGGGGTAATGAATTAGTATTCGTGGTGGTTGATAGGTTCTCCAAAATGGCACATTTCATTCCATGCCACAAAACACATGATGCTGTCCATATTGCAGACTTGTTTTTCAAAGATGTGGTAAGACTACATGGTCTTCCAAGGAGTATAGTTTCTGATAGAGATACTAAATTTGTGGGGTATTTCTGGAGGACATTGTGGAAGAAGTTGAGAACAGACTTGAAATTCAGTTGCACGCATCACCCACAAACTGACGGCCAAACATAAGTGGTAAATAGAAGTTTGGGCAATTTGCTGAGATGTTTAGTTGGGGATAAGCCCAAGGGATGGGATTTGATTCTACCACAAGCAGAGTTTGCTTACAATAAATCTATAAATAGGAGTACAGGAAAATCACCATTCCAAATTGTTTATGGGAATAGCCCAAGGACTACACCAGAGCTGAGGAAGATAGAGCAAGGGGAGAGGACAAGTGTTGGAGCGAAAGAATTTGCTGAACATATCAAGCGTCTACATGAGGAGGTTCAAGCACACATTACCTAGATGAATCAAGAGTATAAAGCTAGGGCTGATCAAAGGAGAAGACATAAGGAATTTCAAGTAGGAGATCTAGTCATGGTGCACTTACGAAAAGAAAGATTTCCAGCCGATACTTGCAACAAGCTGAAAATGAAGAAATTTGTCCCCTGCAAAATTCTGAAGAAACATGACTCAAGAAATGCATATGAGGTGGAGCTACCAGATGGTATTCACATTTCTCCCATTTTCAACATTGCAGATTTGATAGAATATCATGATGATGGTGGAGATGAGGAGCTAGTGTTAGAGCCATGCCCAATTCCTTCTTCTAAGAAGGAGGAGATAGAAGACATTCTAGATCATCATGTGGGTAGGAGTACCAAAAATAGGTAGTATGAAGAGTATTTGGTGAAGTGGAAAGGATGACCGATCAAGGACTCAACTTGGATTTCAGCAGCTAAGGTTTCCCATTTGGGATTTCCTCTACCATTCATAAAGTGACAGGGTCACTTTTCAATCTACCCTGGGTGTCTGATGCAGGAGCATCCAAAGGTATAAGGGAAATCCTATGTCACCCAAAAAAAAATGTACTTAGACTTAGTTTCTATTTCATGCGTTTTCATTTTTGGATACCCATTTGGGTCAAATAAAGGTTCCAACTCTCACAGTTCCACTATCAGTGTGCTAGAAAATCTTGAAAAAATAGGAGCATGCAATTTGGCCATCATTTTGGTGACCTAGAAGGTGTGAATTGGCTAGATGAATTTAATTGTGATTTAGAGCATTCCAGAAAAAGAATCAGGTCAAAAGGCCCCACGGTTTGGAAGTTATTGCAATTTTTTGAGTTTTGGAGACCTCCTAAGAATGCTTCAAAGTCAGGTTAGGGGCATTAAATGACCTCAAAAAGGGCCAAAAAATGGGGGACGAGCAAAGCTGGTCCATAGGGCTATAGAGTGCTTTGAGAGCTTTCCAAAAATGTAAACGGTTCATCAATCGAAGCTACGGTTCAAAAGTTATGCCTCCCGAAAGTTCAGTTACCATTTCTGGATTCTTTTAGATTTGCACTGACTTCTAATGCAGCTTTTGGAACCTTCTATTTGGTCGGTGGATGCCTACTGGCACTTTCTAGAATGTACTCCTAGTCCTTAACCCTCTGGGGTCTATTTAAGGAGATTTCTAGCATTATAAAAGGTAGTTCGGAGTGGAGTTATAGAGGAGGTACTAAAAGGAGAAATTATCTCTAGATTTATGCTATTGTAAGCCCTTAGGGCATGTTTTGAAGTTTATTTTCTCTGTACTATTGTACTAGCTTATTTTCTCAGTTAATACAATTTCCCCTTTTCTGTTGTGTCCATTCTGTTATTGGGTTGTGTCCCCATCAATTTTATGTCCTTCATCATTAGATTCATCTTTGACAACAATATAAACCATTTCATTATCTTCACTACTGTTTGAATCTTTATCCATACAACATGATTTCTTACCTTTGTCCTTGTAGTCCTTGAAGTTCTCAAAATATTTCTTTCCTTTGAACTTACTGTGCTTCTTTTCATCTTTGTCTTCTCTGTTTGGGCACCTTGCAACAATGTGTCCAACTTCTTCACAAAAGAAACAAATTAGAGGAATCTTACCTTTATACTTTCCTTTGCCTTTAGTATACCTTCTTGCAAGCAATGCTTCAATGGCTTCAAGATCACTATCAAAACTATCTTCCTCTTCACTTTCAATTTTTTTTCTTTTAGATCTTTTAGCTTTCTTCTTGAGTGATACCTTGGCTTCAAATGTAGACTCAAGATTGGTAGAACTAGGAATATAATTATCATACTTATCTAGTTCAAATGCTACCAATCTTCCCACCAGAGCATCCAAAGTTATAGTGTGATTTGGATCACATCTTATCTCTTTATTAGCAAACACTTTGATTGCATAGATAGGAAGAAGGGTTCTAAGTAACTTTCTTACAATTTTTACATCATCAATTATTCCTCTAGAGGCTTTGATAGTACTAACACTGGGTTTGATTCTATCAACATATTTTGCAATTTTTTCATGTTCTCTCATTTTCATTTGATCAAACTGTCCTCCAAGAATTTTAGCTTTGGCTCTTCTTACATTATCATCTCCTCCATGGATTTCTTTTAGCTTGATCCAAATTTCATATGTAGTTCCACAATATTTGACCTCATCAAATTCAGCATAGTTGAGAGATGAATCAACATCAATCATCATGATATTATGACTCTTCTTTTCTACAATTTCTTCAACAATCATAGTTCTAGTAGGAGCTTTGTATTTGGCATCTAAATTCTTTGCCCCTATATCTTCAATGGTTACCAAGTGTAGCCTCATGATTTATTTCCATGCCTTGAATTTATCTTTGTTTAGCTTTGGAATATCTCTTTCGTAAGACACCTTGATCTTTAGCTTAGGTGCTTGAAACGTTTTCTGCAAGCACCAAAAGCTCTGATACCAATTGTTGGAGATATAAGAGGAGTAACTAAGAGGAAAGGGGTGAATCAGTTACTAAAAAAATAAATCCCATGTCCCTTAGATGTCAATACAAATCAAAACTCTAATTAAACTATATTTTGTTGTAACTTCGCAAACACACATGCACTCGGTTTACACTAGCAAATACTGTAACTTGGAAATAAATGAATAACAACAATAACTCAAAAAATGGAAATCATAAGATATTTTCAATTATTAGACTTAAGATTACCTTATTTACAAAAACATAAAATAAATATCACAAACACAAGTGACACCAAGATTTAACGTGGAAATCCAATTTGGGAAAAACCACCAATTGCAATTAGTTACTGATTTTCACTCTTCTAAAGTGAGCCTTGTTAGGATCCAACCTTGTTAAAGGTTACAAAACAAACTATTAGGTGTGATCCTATTAGAGGATTTAATCATCCTATTAGGAGTAGCCTTGTTAGAGGTCTTTAAACACTTTGAATAGAAATGCCACCTTGTTAGAGGATTTACAAATAGCTATTAAGCCAACTTGGTTAAGAGATTTAGATCACTACTACAATGGTTAGAAAGTAACAATGAGATGACCTAATTAATGAAGCAACTAAATTGTTGATTATAGATCTCAATTCTATCTTGAATACTTGATCCTTCTTGATTTAATGTATCTTTATAACTCAACAAGGATATTCCACTTATCCTTCTAATTCACTTCATCTAAGCATCATCAACTCTTCTATTTTCTTCCAAACATTCAATCCTCAACTTGAACTTAAATTTATATCTTACTCATTGTCAAGTCAACTTGAATACAAATTAGAATACTTAATATTCATCTTCCTAGTCAGCTAAAACCTACAACTAAATTGATTGAACTCAATATGCCAAAACAAGAAAATCCTTTGTTAGCTAACCATGCTTGATAGACACTAACTCAAAAATGATTTTCCTATGTTAACCAAGTGAACTTGGTTAACACTAAATATTCACAAAGTTCCTTTGGAAACCAATTGAGCTTGGCTAACACTGGTTCCATCCAACATTTTCTTCATTAACTAAGTGAGCTCAGTTAACACTCAACTTCTATAAACTTTCCTTTGATGCCGGAGTGAACTTGGTAGATTCTTTTTTCTAAACTAGAAAAAGTATGGAATGCTCAAAAGATACAAGAAACTATCTTCATCACCCGAGTGAGCTCAACATACATTGACTAGAAATGATATGACATTTTGTGTAACATCAAAGATAATACACAATTAATCAATTGTTTTCAACACATACATGTCTTGAGAAGATTAATGATAAACTAATTATATCATGTCCTAAACTAAAGAGCAATCCAAACACATACAAACATAAAAATCCTCCAATTGAGACTCATGAGCATCCCATTTCTATGAAGTATCAAATGACCCTTGTAAATTTAGTACCACAATTCATTATACATACATACTTACATACATATAAACAAACACATAATATATGAAAATTGATTTGAAATATACAAATTTAAAACACTCAAGTACATGTTTAGAAATTTAAAAGTTTATTTAAATGTTACCCAACGACTAGTAGGTGTTCCATCCATGAATAGATCCTCCCACAACTAGTAGATTTTTCATCCATAACATAGTTGGAACCCACACTAGAAGTACTATGCTCTACTATATGTGCCTAAGAAAATATTATTAATCTACACACATTAGTACTAAAATATACTTTTGTATAAATATGTTGTTGTATTTTAAAAAAAATTAAAAAAGGTACCTAAGTTTGAGGAGAATTAGGGTCATCATTGACATGCACTACGATGTCATCAATAGAATTTTCATTTCCAATCATCTCAATCCTCTGTAATAATGAAGAGTGCAAAGGGGTATGTAGATGAGATTGGAGTGTTGTAGAGTTGGTAGAATGGAATGTAATCTCCATATATGATCCTATGTTAGTGCCAATATCAACCTAACTCAACTCTCATAGATACTCATCAATAGTGCTTATTCCACCAATAGTATTGTAGACATCTCCAACTCATATCCTCTCATATGGAGTTGCAGTAGATTGTTGTGTATATGAGTTTTGAGAAGAGCATTGAGAAAAATAATGTATAGAGTGTTAAGCACTAAAGTTCTCAATGCTAGAGTGTTGTACAAACTGCTTAACAAAAAATGACTATATAAAGTGCTAAATGGAGTGATTTGATGTGATTGAATCAATGACATATCTTGGATTACTTAAAATATAGGCCCATGTGAAAGGGTGATAACATCTTTGACACTCTATAAAGGTATCCTCTGTACACTAAAATATATAAATATGCTTATAAGTGATCATCTAGAAAATACAATGCCATGTCCATATGTTGATGCTCTCTAGTAAGGCCACATATATCTACCAAAGTAGGAAAAAGTGCATCTCTATAGAAATTATCATGACTCAATGGTTCGAATGTAGTACTAGGTGATGCCCTTGAAAATGATCTTGACTAACTGGGTCTAGTCATTATTTATCGACTCAGTGTGTTAGAAGTAATTGTGATGGCTATAGCTATAATGTGTCCTATCTTATCAACTACTTCCTTATGAGAATCAATACCAATTCTATTTTTAGTATCAACCATCATTGGTGTCACTACTAGAGTCTTGTGACCCACAAACTACCAATGAATATGTGAAAATTAATCAACCCTATAATATCAATTACAATCAAAATTTCCATCACACCCCTAACCAAAATATGATAGAAGATCCAAATAGTTGATGTTGAGCCTCAAAACGAATTTGATGTACAAATGATGGTAAAAATATAATGTCATTTGGTCATTATCCAATAATGACCATGTACAATAAGAAATTAAGGGTATAAGATACATGGAATCTATGAAATAATGGATTGTATAACCTGATAAGCCCTTATCATGCCCATCCTCCCATAATATTTGAAGACCTCTTATTTGATGATATCCTTAAAGACTAGGCTCTAAACCTACTCTATGCACACATCACCCAAGGCCTCCACTTTATACTCTACAATAATCCTATCAATAGACTATGGTGGAATTGTAGATTATTCTCTAAAACATGATACAAGATCATTAAGACTTGCCAAAATCTACCAAAAAATATTAGTATATAACCCATCCATATATGTCCTAATGGATTATCTAAGTCAATCCATATCCATAGTGAAAAATTAGAATATGGTCACCAAATAAGGAGTGCAAGGATGGATAAGGGTTACAAAAATATGTGGTCCCTGTTCATGATCCCATCCATGTCCCTATTCCCATCCCTGTCCCTAGGTGGCATAGGAGCACCTAAGGGATGCTTAATCAACTCAAGTT